>CM038640.1:28788739-29226239 GCA_021554675.1 Leuciscus idus | reverse complement strand
TGCCACGTAGACACTGAGAATGAATGAAGAACCACTCCAGCCTGCAGGTTAGTAGTTTGTTAGAAAGAAAATACTTGAAGTGAGGGAATTCTACCACAGTATTAAAGCACGCATGCATCCGGAGAAAACCACACAGTGATGTCACGTTAGTATCGCAGGCTTTTCTTACATGCACGTTAGTTGCATCTCACGTCTGCAGCATCAGAGCTCATTTCTGGAGACTCACCGATCCTCTGTATTTATCCAGAGAAACTAACCTCCCTCTGCTGTTCACCACCTTAAACGTGTAAAAGTCTTTCTGTTTGGCCTCAACCAGACATGATAAAGTCAGCAAAGTAAGTGCTCTTAGAAGCATCCCCATAATGCAGTGAGATGAGATTCCTCTGATGTAGAGTAGACAGATACGTGAACGGGACGGTCCGATACGGAATGAAAATCAACAGACCTAGAGCGGAATGCAGAACTTTAATGACGCGCGCGCCCCGAACAACCAATCACAAGCTTCCTCATTCCTCTGGACGTGAGCGAACGCTTGCAACTTCAGAAATGTTTTCACACACTGCATGATAGTTGCGGTAAGAGTTTATTTATTGTTTATAATTAAGGTAAACGTTATTATCAATTTTTAAGATTTTACATAGCCTACTAGGCTGGCTAACTAGGGTTTGTTGAATCAATAGTCTATTTTTAAAATATTGTTTTATTTTATGAAAGCACAGGGTCTTCTCTAGTTACATTTAATAGGCTACTTAAAGTCACATGGTCTCGAGTTTCATTTTGGAGTTTGGAAACATTTTATTCTTCCGCACTTTTAAATATTAAAAGGCTATCACTTTGTTTTGTTTTGTATGGGTGGATTACAATGCATTGCTGTAATATGTAGCACTAATAGCCTTGATGATATTCTCGAAATAAAAGCAGCTATATTCGTGTGGAAAATAGGCTAGTTAATATTTGCTAATAATTTATTTAGGCCTAAAACAATCGTTTTTTATTATCTATATAGTGCTATTTAACTATTTGCAGCTATTTATTTAGCTACAAAATTTCTTCTGTATACAATAATAGCCTAATTTAATAAAATACATAATCATATGTTATGTTTTAGAAATATGTTTTTTTAATATGCATATTAACACGGATACACTGAATTCAGCCATTCCTGTTGAATATAAGATCAGATCTTAATAAGATGTTTGTCAAAATGGTCAAAACCCAAGAACGTGTTTTTAACCTGGTGAATGTACCTTATTTGCAAACTTAAAAGCATGATTTAATTCTATGAAAATACAGTAAATGTAAATAATAATCTAATGGTAAATAATGGTAAATGGCATAATCTAAATATATCCCCACGGTCCAGCTTCATACGGCTCTAACCGTATTTTCTTTTCTAAAATATTTCAGAATCAACAATAAACTTTTGGTTTTCTTTTAGAGTTTTATTAGGCTAATTGTGTTGTTTGGGCCTCAGAGCGCCGCCTGTAGGCGTCACTTCGACGATATGGCGCGTCTAAGCGTCGCGTCGGTCTCCAGTGTATTTTCGGGTTCTCCCCGGTTCTCCCCCTGCCGCACTGACGCGGCCCACAATGCATCGCGCGAGCAGAGTTAACATGGCGCGTGCGCTCACCGTCTCGAGCAGGGCCGAAAACAACAACAACAACATCATCAGCGCCGGGATACATGGCGTTTAACGCGACGCCAAACGGTCCCCGCTCCTTATGATCGTTTTCAGCATGTACTGCTGATCTACCGCACATTTGTGAATCTAGGTAAGACAGAAAAGTAAATACACAAGTGAGGAAGAGGTGCGCGAGGCGTCTGTAGCGCAGCGCGCGAGCTAAGTCTAAATACATTGACAAAAGTTTAGGGAATCACTATAAAATTAGACTTTTTGTGAATGATACACAGTTCTAAGTGTGTATTACTTGCATGTAAATGTGTTCTACATGTAAGTATGGAGGTAATGGTGCAGTGCTAGTGTTTGATCATTACATGCAGTGTTTTTACAGTGGGAATAGGACATTAGAACCGAGCAATAACATTTAGGATACAATATCAGGGCAGGTAACTTACATGTATGATCTCATAATTAATGTTAGGACTCTAATGTATGACTGTAGTTTCTGTACGACTGTAGTTTTGTGCTTGTTCAGGCCTACAGGTCGTTAAACTTGTGAAAGATTGAATATCTGTGCACATGATACAAACACTTTTTTTTTTATACAACGTTTAACGTTAATGCTTTAAATAATTAAATAAATTGATATATAGTATGTATTATATATTTAGCTTCAGACGCTATAATAATATATAGTTATTCTAGATATATTTGCTTAAAATTATGTTTGAAATCTTAAGACTTTAAAAAAGAAAATTGCTTGGTAATGATGATGTCTTAACATTTCTGCAGTGTATAGTATATACTGTATGCATTTGACCCACTAAAATATACAGTATATAACCAAGCACAATGCACTGCGCTTTACCTTTACATCTCCAGTATGATGGACTGAAAGTAGCCTATTATCAGCTGTGAATATTGCCTTTATTGCTTGATTATTTAACGGCAAGAGCTTGGGTTTCGATTCCCAGGAAATGCATGAACTGATAAAATGCTTGAATGCATTGTAAGACATTGTAAGTTAAAGCATGCCTAAATGTATACTACTGTGCTGTACTAAGTAATTAGTAGATAATTGTTCTGTTGTGACATGTTCTAACTAGTAGCATACTAACTAAACATACTGCTCTTTCTGAAATATATAGTATGTTGTGCTCAGTGTAAGGGAAATGTTGAATATGAAGCATGCATATGATTGCATTTCATGTCTGTATTCTTATATTTATATTATATCTGTAATGCATACATTCATGTTGTATTAAATGTGTTGAGCGGGACAGGAGATTTGAAAGCTGGGTCAATGACAAATAAAGCTTCAAAAAATATATATTTAAAAAAATCTATTTTCAAAATTGATGTAATGCGTATTTTTGAGTCATGAACAGTGTTCAAACAAGTTTCAATTAGTAAACAATATTTACTAACGTGTTTAAATAAATTTTTTGACTTTTTTTGTCATGTGGTACAACCAAATATTTGTGTGTAATGTGTGTGTGTGTGTATATATATATATATATATATACACACACACACACATATATATATATATATATATATATATATATATATATATATACAGTATGTCTGTGTGTTTGTGTATATATATATAAAATCTGATATTATAGCAAAGTAACCCTTAGAGTGTCTACAGTGCCTAACACTTTTTTGGTTGTGTGTTTTATTCATATTAATTTATAATTATTGCATTCTAGTGGCCAGGTATTTTAGTATCTTTAGCATCTGATTTTACTTTTAAAGACAGAAAAAAATACCAATATATAAATATCAATATATATATAAAAAGAATCAATATATACCAGTAAATGCATTAAATACAATAACTAATCACAATTAGTTTTAAGCCATTTGTTCACTTTGACCAGTAGCCTATGTGTTGGTTTAAATCAAGAATTTTCATGGTTGCACCACCTGATGTATATCTGTTGTGCCACCTGACAACATTAATAATGAGAGGGAATATGCTGAATACTGGACCAATTACATTTAAAAAATAAAATGCAAATAAACGTTTTTTAGTTCACAGTCTCTATTGAAGTAAAAGTAGCAAATTTATCAAAAACAGAATAAATCACATTCGGAACGTAGGAATTGGAATAGGCTACAGTTACTAATACTAACATTTAACTTAATCATTGATACAATGTAGGGATGCACAATATATCGGCCACCATATCGGTACCGGCTGATATATGATCATTTATAATGTTATCATTATAGCCACGATAAGAAAATTTGGCTGATATATTAAAGCCGATAAATAATGGATTATTTCCTTCAGCTGAGATGCTTCAGATGCGCACTGTTCAACATGATGGTTTTGAATTGCTTAAAATATCTATTTTGAATCACTTCAAAAAAGGAAAATACAGTAAAGTTCAACATGTGCAGCGTAAGCGCAATTAAAACATTATAATTGTGTGCTTGGGACATGGCTTTTAATGGTGAGATTTTTGATTTTGTAATCAGGCTTTCGAAATGTATAAAAAAAAATTGGATTTAGATTTATCCGCCAATATATTGGTTATCGGCTTTCAAATATAAAAATGATCGGTTATTGTATCGGCCAAAATTTTCATATCGGTGCATTGCTAGTACAATGCATTTATTGTGCATGTAAACATATCTTACATTGGACTTATATTTTCAAAAAAATGCCTGCATATTACATCTGTAATGACATCTATAATTACACTGTTGACCCTTAACCCAACCTTAAACCTACTCATACCACCAAATGTGTCCTAACCTACCCGTATCCCACCTCAATAGTAGCACAAGTGCTTGGCAAAACAACACAAACAAGTTCTTCGTACCTCACAATTTTTATTATGCGAGTACATTGTAGTTAAAGACACCTAATATAAAGTGACCGATTTTCCTTTACTTGATGCGATAGTGGCATCTAAAATAATTTAAAACATTATCAAGAAAATAATTAAAAGTTTAAAACATCTTTAACTTAAAACTAACATTTTAGAACAATAATTCAATATATAGAATAAGCTTAAATGTATTATTTATTTAGCCTAAATAATGTTTAAAAAAATTATACAGACATTCATTGCAGTTGCACCACCTGACTTTTGCAACTAATTTGACATTGAACAGCTTCTACTTAGACACCTCTATTAGCTTTTGCCTATGCTATCAAGTTCATACTTAGAATTTTTTTAATGCAACAAATAAGTTTGATAAAATAGCATTTTCCTAGTTTCATATTGGTTGTACCACCTGACATGGAAAGTGTACCTACCTACCTACCCATACTTCAAAGTAGTTCTTTTTTTTACCAGTATTTGAGAGAGATCTACAAACCTTTTTTCCACAAGGATCAGTTGGGCTCCTCTGGATGATGCATTATCATATTTATCATATTTATTGTTATAACCTTGTCAATTCATAATAAAAGAGCCATGCTCGCTGTTGTGCCACCCTGACATTTGAGAATAAACTATTTGCCGGATGAAAGTTTTTCAAAGATCTTAACAGCTTTAAAACTACTGATATTTATAAAAATTTGTTTATGTGAAAGATTTCAAACATAAAATTGCCATAGTATTTTATTTTGAATGTCTTATTATTAAAACACCAATTTAAATAGTTTTCATTGAGTGGATGTTGCACCACCTGACATTTTGGGGGTTTAAGATACCAAAACACAAAATAATATGTATTATTTGAATGTACTGAAAATAAGAAACTAAATAGGTTTTATAGAATAAAGTGATGCATGTCATGAATTTATCACATTTAAAATAAATAAATAAATAATGCACTTGTACACCAAAATATGCACGTCATGTCATTGACCCAGCTGGAGATTTATCCTTTGCATTTGAAGGTCTTGAATTGGCGACAGGATGTTGAGACCGAGAATGTTCTTGACAAAGTGACATGTTTTGAGAAATGATGGTGAGGACTAGTTTTCTAGCCTCAAGCTAATGCGTTTTAAATCTGATTGATAAGAAATGTTTATTTTAATGGTTGAATTTTCAGTGAAATGCATGTCCTTCTATAAACATAATGTGTGTGGAATAATGTGTTCGACATTGCAATGTTCTCGACTTGACTTTGCATTTCTAGTGTGATGAGTTAACCTGAAATAATTTCAGCTGCAATGCTTTATATATATAATTTTTTCACTTACCTTTTGGCAGTCATATCAAATAATTAGACATTTTCTGTGAATTAAAGATGCAAAATAGTTTATTTTTTATTTTCTAGATCCAAGATCATGACTTAATCATGACTCGTTGAGTTGAACGTGCAAAGTATAGCAATACACTAATTGAAACATTTAAATTTATCTTGGAATAATGTCTATTGGTTCACTTTCAAGTTGAAAAAAAAATTGTGGGTTTTCATTAAGTACTAAACTAGCATTCCCTGCCCAATGCCATCAAAGTCTCTCTGAACTTTCCATACACAAACATTTATGGATTCCCACAATCTGATTATATCATGATTCCATTCCAGAAACCTTCAACCCAGAGCCCTTTGGGCTTTTGTTCAGTCTCGTCCGGAGAGAAGTGGAGTGGCATGGAGGACCCCAAAAGCCCCGTGAAGGTGGTCAAACCTTCCCGCTCGAGCGGGGGCAAGGCGTCGTCCTCCAAACCCCAGAGGGAGAGCGTGAAAGTTCCCAGCCGATGCAAGGACGGCGTCCCCAGGGTGAAAGAGGAGATCCAGGGTGGCCACACCGGCAGCCCTCAGGAGCAGGGCAAGGGCAAAGCCCGCAGGCTGACGGGCAGAACTAATTCTGGCGAGAGGGGGAGAGGGAAGCCCCTGCCCAGTGAAGCCCGTCAGCAGACACAGGAGAAGAAAACGCCGGTCCGAAACAGTGGACCGATCAAGGATGGGGGAGCAACACTGCTGACCAGCACAGCACAGGACAGCTCAACACACAACAACACCATCACAGCTAAAGAGAAGATACCGGGTGAGAAAATACACACCAATCATCATCAGATGAATTTTGGGTTATTTTTACAGTTTTTTTTATTGCTGATATCTATACTGGAGTGACCCTACACTACTGTTTAATTAACTGTCACCGTCCCACTAGCGGGACGCCTAAGTTTACTTCACTATATTACAGTTAAATCCTAATCTAATCATGACAAACTATGTATCGTTGGAAAGGTCTAAGACTCCTAAATAGATTTTTTTACCACAGTTTTTTTTTGCTACAAATTATGCAGGAACAGTAATAGATGACTTTATGACGAGTGCACTCAAAAAAATCTACATCATAACAGGAGTTCTGACCTTTGTCACAAAAAGTCGACTCACACACTTTTAATAATTGAAACTTTGGTTTTCACGCTAAAAGTTCAAAATAAAACATATAATCTGGTATTTGTCAATAAAAAATTATAAAATAATATTATCCTGTAAACTTTTTAATATTATCTTTTTTTTACATCACATATTTTTAGTAGTTATCATAAATTAGGTATCATTCGAAAGCTTACAAACTCAGAATTAATTCTGTGAAAACCGTTTTGAAATTGGACGTTGCGTTACCATAGAAACGGTACTGTAACGGTACTTTTATCGGGCTCCTCCCCTTTTGGGCGCCGTCATGTTTCATAATTTATGATCAAAACCTTGTCGAATCTTGACAAAACACATATTGTCAGAAAGGTCTGAGTCTCAAGGTTCCATATTTCATAGTTCCAAAAAAAAAAAGATATTTAAAAACGGAAAGTGTTTATTATCTGACAAAACTGTTAACGTGTTCTCTGTACTAGTATTGGTGTATTTACTGTGTTTTTTTCTTTTCTTTCTATGGCAGTAAAGTTTTATGTTTTAGTTTGTTTTTGCTGTCTGTTCCTTTAAATCTCAGGTGTGGAGATCTCAGATCGCAGACAGAGGGTCGAGGTCGCAGCAGAGGTCGTGGAGGTGGGAAACCTGACCTCTGACCAACAGCTGGGACTCAGACAGGCGGAGGAGAGGCTGCAGAGAGACTACATACACCGGCTGCTCAAGGTAACATTCCTGCACACAATGTGGATATGAAATAATTATAATAATAACAATTCATTGTTATCACCAAATAGAAATAGAAAAAAATATATATATATAAGAAATACTAAAATAAAAATGCCAAAATGGAACTGTAAAATTACAATACTAATATTTATAGCTGCATTGAACTTTTATTTTGATGGAAAACCGCAGGCAGCCCTTAACCCTTGAACAGGCAAGAGTGAAAAATGATCAGCAAAAACATAATTTCATGTCACTTTTTATATCATCTGGACCTAAGTAAAACGCATCCAAAGGCATTTTTGAAATATTTGATATAGTTTGGATTTTATGAGCTATATCTCCAAGGATACGTTGCCCTATTTGGGTATTAAAAAAAATAAAAAAATCCATGGGTGGACATGTTGGCTTTAGGTCAAACTGACAAAACGAGCACAGAAAATTTTAACCAAGTCATGTGACCCACACACTCCAGACAGACTCAACTATGATAATTATAACAGCATTGGATGAAAAATTATTTCTCTAGAGTTTGTATCTTGTGGTGCTTGTTGCCTGTTTAAGGGTAAAAGCTTCTCTTTTGTTAAGTTTGGGAAGATGTTTTGGCTCTTGCAATGATGTTGCAAACGCATGTTAAAGCAACCCAAACCCAGAGTAGATGGATAGATGAGTTGGTGTGAATCAGTATTTACTGTGAACTGAGCCACTTTGAGATGCTGCAAACACCAGATCATGAGCTACTTCACTCTGAAACACGCAGCACATATTTAATTCTTTCAATTTTACAATTTGATCATCGCACTAAGCCACATCGCATTTTGTTTCGATTAATCGTGCAGCCCTACATGAAACTAGTGCTATAGAATCACTTCTTGCCCTGTCAGTGTACTGTACAGTTGGCAGCTTTACGTTTACAAAAATATATATTTTAATTATTTTATTTTAAAGGATTATTTTAATTATATTCAAGGGTTTTTGGCGTTGTTACTGCTGTGTTCAGGATTGACAAATGAGTTATTCTTTTCGGTGTCTCATGTCACACTGTTAGTTTAAATCAGTGTTATTTTTTTATGTTTTATTAATATTTTTAATTGGCTTTTATTTTATATTTTAGGTTTTCATGTTAATTTTAGTTTAATTGTATGTGTTTTTGTCATTTTTAATAGATTTTTATTTCAGATTTAGTTTTAGTTTATATTTATTAACTGTTAATAATTTTAGTGCTTAAACTTAATCTTATTTCAGTTGAATGCTAAGGTAACATTTCTAATTTTCATTTAGTTTTTCAACTAATATTTATTTATTTATTAGTTTTCAGCTTTAATTCAAGTAAGAGAAATGGTGTGTCCACCAAACCTTTTTTTGCCAACTGAAAGTGGTTTGACGGCGCATAGTTTTTTCAGTTGAGACACTATATGAGCTATAATACAGAATTTCCGCAGACCTGTTACTAGTATCTGATTTCTGAAACAGTTTGTTTCTGAATATAAAAATGTAGACACAATATAACGTACTTGCTCTGGCACTAGTTTTGGATGAAGAGATGTGCTTGTTGTTGACATTTGTTATCGATGTACAAGCAGAATGTGGTGGTTGGTCGGTGTGGTATTTGTCCCGCCCCTCCTCCACTGTGATTGGACAGCTGGGTCAAAAGTGACATTGATGAGCGCTGCGTTTTACCCAAAGTTGCACATTCTTCAACTCTTGGCGACCAGTAAAAAACACCGGGCGCTCATCGCTTCAGCGTGAAAAAAACGCTCAGCGTTACGCTCATGGCGTTTAAAAAACGACGCTCCCATTGAAAACAATTGAAAAAATACGCCAGCCACGTGAAAAAAGTTCCTTTGATCGGCCTTCAACTCTCAGTGACTGGTAAAAAATGCCCAGCGCTCAGCTAGAAATAGACTTTTTAAAACGGTCCACTCCCATTGAAAATTTTTGGAAAAATATGCTAGCCTTCTGAAAAAAAATTATTTGGTGGACACAGGGGCCTGATAGTTTTAGTTAAGGGTAATAACCCTGGCTTATATTTGCTATACCTAGTTTAATTTGACTTGAGCTATAACTTCGATCTAACTGGGCCGAGTATCAATGTGAAGAAGAGTGTTTGCATTCACACTCACCGACTGATTTTACTGTTGAATGATGGTCTAAAGCAGCTCGTTAATTGAATCTGAAACAACCTGAGTAAGTCGGGTAGTCGTTAAGAGCCTCTTGATTTCTCCCGTTTGTACGTCAGATGTGTGAATTGATGTTGCGTGATGTGATTGGTTTCTCTGTCGTTGTGTCTTCCCACAGCCATCTCCGGAGTACCCGAATTTCCAGTATCTATGCAAACTGTGTTCAGTCCACGTGGAGAACATCCAGGGTGCTCACAAGCACATTAAAGAGAAACGTCACAAGAAGAACATCATGGTGAGAGGATGCAGCTTTTTTCTGTGGTCTATATAATCCACAGTGGCTCTCTGCTAAGCTTAGAACGAGTTTTACTGTGCTAGTTTCCGTTAGACTGTTAGCAAACATGCAAAAGAACGCTGCGTGACACTGAGAACCCACTAAAACCCTGTCAGAGAAGATGCATCTCTGAATTAATCACCGTCAAAGCACCAGCAACAAAGATATTATATTTTATATTTTATATCAACTTTGACTCATTCTGATTTGTTTTGGTTTTGTTCATCCTCTTGTTTATGTGTGTTTTGCAGGAAAAGCAGGAGGAGAATGAGTTGCGAGCGCTTCCTCTTCCCTCTCCGGCCCAGTTGAGGGCGCTAGACTGCGCCGTCCTGGAGGCGGCAGAGGTGCACGGCATCTCAGAGGAAGACTTTGCGTTGAGGCAAGCCGTGGTTCTCCGGATGGAGGGTATTATACGTAAACAACTCACAGGTACATGGGTTTACCTGCCGAACTTAAGACATGCTTTACATCTATTCTGTTCATTATCATCCATAAGTGGACTTACGAAGTATGCGAGAAACTGGCCTGCTTTGTGGTACCTGTATTCATGGATAGGGGATAAATTGAAAGTTGGGTTCCACAAATGTGGTGCATTATTAATTTAAGCATTTCAAAACTTTGGCGTCAGTAAGTTTTCTATTTTTTATGTTTTTTTAAAATAAATTAATACTTTTATTTAGCAAGAATACGTTAAATTGATCAAAAGTGACAGTAAAATATTTTATTTTATTTAACTGTTTTCAACATTGATATTAATCAATGTTTCTTATGCATCAAATCATCATATTAGAATGATTTCTGAAGGATCATGTGACTCTGAAGACTGGAGTAATGATGCTGAAAATCAGCTTTGATCACAGGAATACATTACATTTTACAATATATTCACATAGAAAACTGTTATTTCACAATATTACTGTTTTTAATGTATTTTTGACCAATTGAATGTATTCTTGGTGAGCAGAAGAAACTTCTTTCAAAAACATTTAAAACTCTTACTGACCCCAAACTTTTGAACCGTAGTGTATTTTGTATAATAGCTTGCAGTAAAAAGTTAAAATGGTCAAGAAAATGTTTTTCTCAGCATTGTGAAGGTTAGAATGACTTCTCCTGTCCTTTGTTCTTCATAGCTTGCTCTCTCCGTCTTTACGGCTCCTGTTTCACCCGATTCGCCTTCAAAACAAGTGATGTCAACATTGACGTCTCTTACCCCTCCACTGTGAGTCTGAACAGATGAGCATGAGCTGTTTTTGTGGAAATGTGACAATACATTTTACTGTGTTCATTAACGTTTTACTGTGTGTTTATTAACACACTTGTGTTGTGTAGATGACTCAGCCTGATGTGCTGATCCAGGTGCTGGAGATCATAAAGAACAGTGGTAAGTTTCCCATCCATTCAACTACAAACCATTAGAAACTTACACTGTTTAAATAGACTAGTGATAAGCATGTTGTTGCCTGGAAAATAAAACCTCTTTGTATATATGAGTGTGTAAAAAAAGAAGAAAAAAAAGAAAAGAAAATAAATTTATATATATAGTTGTCAAAACACATTTTAAAATTAATTACATATGCCAATTAATCAATCAAATTAATTCCATATATTAATAGGGTCTCCTGTAGTCCTGAGTTAAAGAAAAGTGAATATAAATATAAGTTTCTATTATATAACAATATTTTTTTTGTGTTTTATAAACTGGTACTGTACATTTTTGAATATGAATGTGAAGTGTGTGTGTATATATATATATATATATATATATATATATATATATTTATATATATTATACAAATAAATATTTAAAATGTTTGTCCAACATACATACATACATACATACACCAGAAAACTAGTAAAATCGACATATGTTTTCCATATTAATGTGTGAATATTTTAAATGTTTAATAAAGGGGCAAAAAGTCATAAACAAAAATCTGAAAATTCGTCGATATTTACTTTTTTGCGCAGCAGTTGGTGTAGCCAGTTCAAATTAAAATTTTGGTGTTCAACTTTGCGTTTTAAAATGACAACAACCGTTCATTTTTCGTTTTTCAATTACGGGTTAAAAAAGGAAAAACGAATGGACACAAAAGTAGCCTACAAGGATCGTTTGGACAGAATACGAGACAGAGTTCTTTATTAAATTCGTAAAAGGAACAATAATTAGCCTATACTGGATTCTAAATCTCAAAGAAATGCCACAATCAAAACCTCGGAGCAGAAATGAGGGCGAAACACCCAGAAACTGTGTCGTTCGCAGTACAAGGGTCTTTCCCTGCCATTAATGCTTGGATAACACGCCATGTCTCCTTCCATTAATAATAATAATAATGTCTAATGCGGTGGCTGTGATATTATATAAACCGTCATTTCGCAATAGTTTTTCATAGATATTTAGATAATAGCGCAAAACATTTGCACACATCTGTAATGGAAACGCGGCTACAGGGAAGTTTTGATTTTAAGTCGGCAGCTGCACAATTCAGCACTGCAAAACAGCGTAAAAAGTAGCCTAAAATGACGCGAGACAATGTTAAAGGCCTAGTCATTTGTTTGTTCCAGTTCATTTGACAAGGAGTCATTTCACGGTGGCCAATTTAAATGTTACCAGCTAAATGAGTGTATAATTAAGTTCGCTTGAATAAAAACAATAGGCTACTATTCAGATATTTTATGTGGGGAAGGGGGATTGGTTTGTTAAACTATGAATGTGAAACCATAGTAAAAACAATTGGCGTTGATTGACGCCAATCGGACGTTCATGTTTTTTTCCGTCTATTTGAAAGTTATAAACATGTTGCATTCTATACGGCCTGATTATGTCATTTTTTAAGTTACATAGCCTGCCTCCAGTTTTCCTCAACTTGACTAATTAAGAGGCGATATTTGACCGGCATATCATCAAAATGTCCGGAAAACGAAACCAAGTGACCGGCACCATTTTTTTCCTAGCGGAAACTCTGACATACACATATATATATATATAAAATAGTAGTGACGAGTTTGTCCAACTCTTTGAAAACAGAAAATATATGAATGTAAAGTTTTATTTGCTTATATTTTATATTATTTATGTTTACAAAACTCATTTCAGAAGGTCTAACCCTTTATATCAGACAGATAAAGATTTTATGAGACTCAAATTCAGTAAAGTGTGTCCAGACGTTAGACAGATCCTATAATCATAAATGTGCCTCATTTGACTATTGAGCAGCTCTAACAGCTGAAAGTTCATGTATGCTCAAGACTTGAGTTTCGAGAGCCCAGATTAACTCTAGTTTTGCTTTTGTTTGCAGTGGCGTTTGCTGAGGTGGAGTCTGATTTTCATGCCAAAGTCCCTGTTGTCTTCTGCAGAGATGTGGCGAGGTCAGTTTTATGTGGGCAATAAAACCGAAATGCTATAAATAGTTGCTGCACACAAAGATTAAACAGTTTTAAGACATTAATAATAATAAATCGTAGCTGATGTGAGTTGTTTGTTGTCTCTGCAGTGGGTTAATGTGCAAAGTGAGCGCAGGAAATGATGTCGCGTGCCTCACCACCAATCACCTTGCAGCTCTGGCCAGACTGGAGCCGAGGCTCGTGCCTCTGGTGTTGGCCTTCCGATACTGGGCCAATGTATGACTCACGCTCACACTTTCCCGAGATTACTGTAGCTGTTTCTCACCAGAGTCTAACAAGATGGTGTGTTTTTCTTTTTTGTAGCTGTGCCACATCGACTGCCAGGCGGAGGGAGGAATCCCATCCTACTCGCTGTCTCTCATGGTCATATTCTTCCTGCAACAGAGAGCGAAGCCCATCCTGCCCGTTTATCTAGGACATTGGGTGAGAGCTGATGTTTTAGGAAACCTAGAACAAAATAAATAATAACTATGTCTATGTTATTGTTGCGTGAATGAGTTGGACATACTTTTGACTAGTTCTGTAGTAAAAAAAGAAGAAAAAAAAAGAATCATACATTTCACATATAATATCTAAAACTGAAATGCAAATATTATTATTTTATACTCTATATATGTGTGTGTGTGTGTGTGTTAGGGCTGTCAAGTGATTAACGTTTTTAAATCTACTTAATTACATGATGTGCCGATTAATTAACCAAATTAATTCCACATACATTTTCTGCTGAGAAATTACCCCCAAAAGATCATTTAAAGTCATCATTGTGTTTGATGAGAAATACATTGATAGACATTACAAAAAGTAGTGTTAGAAATAAATATTTTGATTCAGAATATAATTTTTTACACACAAACTTTTAAAGCTACAATGTCACTATAGCATTTTTTTTTTTCAGAAGCAGCATCTGAAGTTGCATTTAGGTATATTTATACAGACTGTTTAATGTAGCTCAGAGGTGGCATGAATATGAATGAAATATGAAATGATACTCTAAATATTACACAAAAACCGCCAGTATGTGGCGACAAGTCACTAATTGAGTGAGTCATTGAGTCGTTCACTCAACCGATTCATTCTAATGGCTGATTCGTTCAGGAACAAAGCAAGTGAACATCTTTATGAATGAGTCACTGAATCATTGGCTCACTCGTTTTGTTAAAAACCCCCAGATTCATTCAGTAATGAAACACCGCTGTGTGTTGCACGGAGAAGCACAACACTTCTGCTCTGGCTTTCATTGGAACTGTTTTCATTGGCGAAATTGAGCAAAAACAGACAATATTGTGTCTACAATTTAGCACAATATTAACTTTGTTTATTGAACTGTTATATAAAATCACTATATTTCTTCCATAATTAATCACACCAAATTAACGTGTTAAATTGACAGCCCCAAAATATATATACATATACTTATACATATATACATATATACATATGTGTGCATATATATATATATCTTTTCCTCACTACTGGGTAAGAACTGATGTTTTAGTGAACTCAAACAAAAGTAAATCTAAATAAATGTGATGTATATTCTCGTTGTGTGGTTCTGTTCAGATCAAGGGCTTCGATGTGAAGCGCGTGGATGAGTTTCATCTGACGGGGTTGGAGTCGGGCACATTCGTGAGTTGGGAGCACAGACCCGCTCCTGCTGGTGAGGGCCGCACGGACGGCAAAGCCAAACCTGAACCCAAAACCCACACGGAGAAGAAAGAGAAGAAGGCCGAATACACTAGGGGCAAGGTGAACGTTTCCCCAATATGCATGATAGTTGTAGTAAAGAAACCCTAAGGAAAGTGTTATAGTATTTTACACATTTCTCAACACTTTTTCAGAACTCTTCACACAGTTCTCCTAACCAACGTTCAGCTTGGCACAGCAGTTTTCACATTCAAACTACCAAACAACTTCATACACGTCTCAAATTCACTCATTACTCTCGGCATAACACTAGCAAAGGTTTTCACCCCAAAACACCCTTTGTTTCTCTTAAAACAATGACCTTAAAAACACCAACAACATGTTGCATTATAGAATGTTTGCTTTTGTACAATTTCTTTACAAAACTAAAATTACTCTCTATAGTTTAGTATTCAGTGCAGAATGTTACATTGTCCATGTTTACATTACAGTACAAAAATAGGTGTTGTATAGGTGTTCAGCTACATCTACTATGTACTTTGATACTATTTATTTTTTTAGATTCAAAGTCCATTTCAATACCATTCAAATACCATTTCAATATGGTATTACTGTAGAAACGTTGCAAAATGCGGTCTTATTCAGTTTTGTATTGGGTTAGGTTTTGAAGTTTTACAGTATGTAAGCGTGCAAATTGGCTTGTAGGCACATCGAGATTTGGTGGTGATTGTGATTTTGTGAGAAAGCAATTCATGTTATTTGAAAGAAGTAATCATTTTGTGCCTAAGCAGAAGCTATGTTTCTAAGTTGACAAAACTGGAATATCGCATAATTAATTTGCGAATTAAAGGGATAGTTCACTTTGAAATTATTTTTTGGTATGTTTTAGCTTACCTCAAGGGCATCCAAGATGTAGGTGTCTTTTTTCCCGCAGTAGTTTCAATTTTGATATTTTTAGGTCAAACCGTTCTTGTCTGTCAGTCATATAATGCAGGTCGATGGTCACTGTCTCAAAGAGCATGCACAGAGTCCAAATTAAAACAATTCCCCGTCGTCCAAATTAAACAATTCCCCATCGTAAGTACACATTGATGGCCTAAGACACGAAACGAGCGGTTTGTGTGAGAAAACGAACAGTTTCGTGTCTTAGGCCATCAATGTGTACTTACGATGGGGAATTGTTTAATTTGGACGACGGGGAATTGTTTTAATTTGGACTCTGTGCATGCTCTTTGAGACAGTGACCATCGACCTGCATTATATGACTGACAGACAAGAACGGTTTGACCTAAAAATATCAAAATTGAAACTACTGCGGAAAAAAAGACACCTACATCTTGGATGCCCTTGAGGTAAGCTAAAACATACCAAAAATTAACTTCAAAGTGAACTATCCCTTTAAGCAGCATTTCCATCTCATGTGTTCAAGAGAACAAAATCGACACTTCCTGGAAAACTGGTGCAAATTAATAAAAAATGGAAGTTGCAGCAATCGGGAAAGCCACTGTGGCTCTTTTTTTTCCTCCATCATAAATGACTACACTGCAAAAAATGCTTTTCTTACTTAGTATTTTTGTCTTGTTTCCAGTCCAAATATCAAAATAAAATTTAATCAAGATGCATTTACTAGATGAGTAAAATGACATAAGATATTAAGTCCTGTTTTCGGGGGGAATTATTCAAGTTGATGCTTAAAAACAAGCAAAATTATTTGCCAATGGGGTAAGAAAAATAATCTTAATTATTTTTCTTACCCCATTGGCAATCATTTTGCTTATTTTCAGCAAAAACTTGATTAATTTTGATTAATTTCCCCAGAAAACAAGACTTAATATCTTATGTCATTTTACTACTTAAGTAAATGCGTCTTGATTTAAGAAATATTTGATATTTTGGACTGGAAACGACAAAAATACTAAGTAAGAAAAGCATTTTTTGCAGTGTAAAGCGCCTCAGAGCGTCAGACGAAACACAAACACTGTCATGTTCTCGTGTGATTGGATGCTGGTGTCTGTGAACACAATCGTGTGAGACTCTTAGGGAGGGAATTAAACCAAATCATTCTGGTGACAGACTTTGACTCAGGCATTTCAGAACCAACAAACCAACATTTGAGATACTGCGATGCGATTGGTCCGCCGGTTAGTCCAGTTATCCAATCACATCCTCTGTTGAGTGACATCGAGGGATTTATTCAGCAAATGTGTTTCCATCGTTTATGTGCATGTCTTCTTATCAGATAATAAATGTATCTGCCTTAATTGAGTGCAAACATTTTTTATGTGCATTTTTAGAATAATTTTTTTTTTTAATGCAATATCTCAAAATGCGCATACAAATAGGTGGATGGAAACATGCTAATGATAAATGATTCACAGTTTAGCCCACATAGACTGCTGTTGTCTTCACGCTGGAGTTTGCGCTGGAGGAGCACATCATCAGCATTCGTCTGAGAACATTGCTAAGCTACGTAATATGCTATCAGTTTCTGATGCAGAAAAGTTAGTTCATGCATTCATGACCTCGAGACTGGATTACTGTAATGCTTTATTAGCTGGTTGTCCTGCATCCTCAATAAACAAGCTACAGTTAGTCCAAAATGCCGCCGCTAGAGTTCTTACGAGATCAAGAAAATATGATCATATAACACCGATTTTATCATCACTGCATTGGTTACCTATAAAGTTCCGTATTAATTACAAGGTATTGCTACTGACTTATAAAGCCCTAAACGGCTTAGCTCCAGTCTATTTAACGGATCTTCTATCGCCCTATAATCCATCGCGCTCTTTAAGATCACTAAATTCAAGGCTTTTGGTCATACCTAGGATATCCAGAACCACCAAAGGAGGGAGAGCATTTTCACATTTGGCTCCAAAACTCTGGAATAGTCTTCCTGATACTGTTCGTTGCTCAGACTCGCTCTCCCAGTTTAAAACTAGATTAAAGTCGCATCTCTTCAGCCAGGCATTCATATAATCCTACAGATCAAACTACAATCCGGCCTCTAGCTCATAAATGCCAGAGGAGAACTGGCCCCCGACTGAGCCTGGGTTCTCCCAAGGTTTTTTTTCTCCATTAGGTCACCTGATGGAGTTTTAGGACACCATTAGGTCACTTGATGGAGTTTTTCGGTTCCTTGCCACTGTTGCCTTTGGCTTGCTCAGTTGGGGATATTTTGGGGATATTTAATCTAATTTTATCAATCAATAAATTCCTCTTGAAACAAACTTTGTTGTATTATTTTAATTTAATACTGTGAAGCTGCTTTGATACAATCTGTATTGTGAAAAGCGCTATACAAATAAACTTGACTTGACTTGACTTGACTGTGTGAAGAGTTTTGAAAAGAAATTTGTCTTGGGGATTGTAAAAGAAAACTGTGTTTTTGATTGCAGTCTCGTTTGACGCTGGAGGAACCGGTGAGCGGTTCTCTGGGGCAGCTGTGGCTGGAGCTCCTGCGCTTTTACACACTGGAGTTTGCGCTGGAGGAGCACATCATCAGCATTCGTCTGAGAGAGCTGCTGCCACGAGAGCTCAAGCACTGGCCTCGCCGCAGACTCGCCATCGAGGGTAGGCAGAGACATGTTTGAGATCTAGTGTGGCTCAGATCGATCTACAGAATACGGAAAAGTATTATACTGCATTTGCTTTTCTGTTATTCGTTACAGGATGGCAAACACTATAATATTTTCTCAAATACCGTCAGCATTCAGCAAACACTTTTCTGAAGTTTTGTAGACAGCATAAAAACTCATGTTACTCTGTGCGTGACGGTCCGTTTGTGTGAATTGAATGCGGACAGGAAGAGAGTTCAGCTTCACTTCAACTATAAACCCTTGATTTCAAACTATACTGTGCTATATCCAGTTGGCCATTGTCATTTAAATGTCATTTTCACTGTGTTACATGCAAAATTAGTGTTACCTTGTCTTTATAAAAAAAAAAAAGAAAAGAAAAAATATTCCCAGTATGCACAAACTTACCAGAATACTGAGTGCCTGGTTGGTTAGAGTGTTATATAGGCTTTATATCTTGCTCTCTGAGGGCATGTTTACACCGGGTAACTTCATGTTTTTTCTCTGATCAGATAGATATCCGATCCTGAAAATGCCCCCCTAAACGCTTTTGAGACGGATTTAAATCCGATCACTCAAACCCCTTCATGATGTGGTTTGAGAAGCATTCCAGGCGAAACTGGACGGGTGTAAATGGCAGCGGGCTTTCTGGCCAGTGCGAGCCGGGGCTTTCAACGGGCGGGGCTAATAGCATCGAAAATGTAGCACCGAGCCCAAAACCACCCTGTGTTTCCACCGTCGGGCCTGAAGCTCCCCAGCGCTTCACTAAAACCCGCCCGCATCACGCCTCTCTGGAACAACATCACACAAAACCATCATTTCTCCAACACATTAAAAGTTTAATCAGAAAACTAATAAAAAAGAAATCACTGGAATCTAGCGAGATCGCAAAACGAACATGCGACGGTTTAACAATTTTGTTGTTTACTTAAAGAATTAAAACCCAAACAATCAATGTTTTACCAAAGGTTTACAATACAAAAGTGATACATTGATCATAATGAATGAATTTGCGTCAAGATTGCACATCAGTCACACAGCAATAAAGTGGTTTGCCCTTATAAAAAAAAAAAAAAAAGAGGACACACGTAGCCTACTTATTCAGTCGCGTCTGTTTCTGTTTATTCGTAGTCACAGGACAGTATCTTTACATCACATTGAGAAAGAATGATAATTTCTACAAATATGCCACCAAAAATATGACCTGAAGAGCTTATATTTTCAGTCAGAGAAACACAGGAAGCTCCCGTAAAACCGGAGTTGCTTTATTTGATGACACATGCGGAGCTAAATGGATATCAGACAGTCCGGTATAAAGAGACAAGACGTACTGACAGATAAAATAAATGCACGATTGTTATAGCCTATATGATTTGTTCAAGCGGTCATATTTACCATGTTCACTATCTTTTTAGTCTTTTGCATCGCATTTAAGTATTTCTAAATTTAACTAACATTCACTTTGTTAATAAAAATACAGCTGTGCATTGTTAGTTCACAGTGCATTAACTAATACAACCTTTGCTTTTAATAACGAACAAATTAATATTAATGTATTATGAATGTAGAAATTAATATTAACTAAGATTAATAAATGCTGAAGTATTGTTCATTCTTAGTTCATGTTAACTAAGGTAGTTAACTAATTTTAACTAATGAACCTTATTGTAAAGTGTTACCAAAAGTCTTTAATGCTGATTAGCTGGTATATTGATATTGATATTGATATTGATATTGATATTGATATTGATATTGATATTGATGGACTTTATTAATCCCACACTGGGGAAATTTCTGTGTTACAGCAGCTCAAAAATAAAAATAAAGTGAATACATATACAAGTATACAGATAAGTATAATGTAAATTAATGGAGGTAACATATTGCACAATTGTAGGTGACACAAGTAATAAATAGATAAAGAAATACACATGATGCAGAATAATTGTCCGGTGCTACTCAAAGTTCAGAAGCAGTTAACAGTGAAATCCGTGGCGCTGCTGTCTCCAGATTCAGATAAACTCCGCTTCTGTTCAAAACCATTCCTCAAGGTATTGGCCCGGGCCAAATAACCCTGGCCGTTGGCCCAGAGGAAGCCCAGACGAGGCCTGATCAACCCCTAAGTGACAGTGGAAATGCTTTTGGCCCGACAGTGGAAACGCGGCTAATGTATCGGGTTGCTGGAGCCACATATGTAAATTTTACTCTTCCCAAAATGGTAAAAAGTAAACATTTGAGAGTGTGTTATAGGCTACCGGTAGCCAGATATGACAGCGCTAAAGCAACACACATCTCCCCAGTTATTTTACAGTTTTGTTACATTAAGATGCATATTAAAATGAGCAACAGCTGCAGTATGAAAGCCCTTTTAAATGATCCGATGTTGGATTTTCCAGATCCGTTCGCATTGAAGAGGAACGTGGCTCGCAGTCTGAACAGTCAGATGGTGTTTGAGTACATCCAGGAGCGTTTCCGCATGGCCTACAAGTACTTCGCCTGTCCTCAGAGCAGGAACGGAGCGAACGCCAGGCTGAGGAAGAAATCCAGACGCCATGTCAGCGTGGAGAGGAGCGGCGAGGAGGACGGGGACAGCAGTGATGATGAGGAAGAGAGGGATATAGAGGAAGAGGAGAGCCTGAGAGCGGGGTTCACCGAGCTTCTGGTGGGAGATGGTGGGATTGACGCCGGATGTGAAGCCGTTTCCCGGGAATTCGCCGCAACTGTGTCTCCTTCTGTCCTGAATGGCCTGCTGATGGACAGTGATGATGATGAGGAGGAGGAGGATAAAGATCAAGAGATGGAGGAACAGGACAACATCGCTCCAGAAGACATGCACTACATCTTTGACAGGATGATCTTTACGGGAGGAAAGGTAATTGCACGGGATACAGAAATATTTGTGGAACTTTGGAAATCGTGTTTTCCAGGATTGGTAGTGTTTGGAATTCTATAGCGAATAAACATTTCTAGCTAGGCTATAGTTATGTTCAGTGCTAACATTAGGTGGATAATGATCTTGTGTAGAGCTTGTGTGGAGTAAAACTGGCTTCTGAGCCACTGAATCGATTTATGAGCGAATTATTCTTTTCACTGGATCGCTCTCAAATTGGTCTGAATTTTAAGAACTCTTAATTTCACATGAGAAGGGAGAAGTTCTAAAGTTTGGGATTGGGAAGAATTTTTTTATGTCTTTAAAAAAGAAGTCTGCGTAAAAAAACAACAACTGAAATACAGTAAAAACAGTAATATTTTGAAAGTTTTACAATTTAAAATATCCTTTTTTGTTTTTTATATATTTTAAAATGTAATTTATTCCTGTGATCAAAGCTGAATTTTCAGCATCATTACTCCAGTCTTCAGTGTCACATGATCCTTCAGAAATCATTATAATATGATGATTTGATGCTCAAGAAACATTTCTGATTATTATCAATGTTGGAAACGGTTGTGCTGCCTAATATATTTTTTGTGGAAACCGTGATAGATTTTTTTTCAAGATTCTTTGAATAAAAAAATAAAATAAAAAAAAATCTTAGAAAACTTTCTAAACGTCTTTGCGACATTTGATAAATTTCATGCATCCTTTCTGAATAAAAGTATTCATTTCTTTTAGAAATATTGTATTAACCCCAAAACCTTTGAATGGTAGTGTACATAAGAGGCTTGTAGGCACAGCAGAAGAAAAAAATGGGCTCTTTAATTTTAAAGAGAGGGGGGAAAATGTGCATATAAATAATTTGTTGCAAAAAAAATTTGCAATGTAAATAAAAAAATTATAAAATGCAGCCTTTTAAATTTGCAATCATTTAATGTTCTGCAGTCACTACTCAGTTCACAATGCTCACGTTCATCACATGTATATGTACCTTACTATGGTAAATAATTTGATGCTGTGATCCAGAATTGAAGTGTGTGGTGGTGTTTTTCTGTCCAGCCGCCAACGGTCGTGTGCAGCATCTGTAAGCGAGACGGCCACCTTAAAGACGATTGCCCTGAAGACTTCAAGAAGATCGAGCTGAAGCCTCTGCCGCCCATGAACGAGCACTTCAGAGAAATCCTGGACGGACTCTGCATGCTGTGTTACCGTGAGCGCCATACCATACTTTACCATCATCTCTTTTTAATATCTTATGGTTCAATCCAGTCCCGAAGGCTCAAATGTGATGTTTTTGTGTTTGTAGGTGAGCTGTCGCCGTCTCTCGTAGAGCAGCAGAAGCGTGAGCAGATTCTGGCCAGTCTGGAGCACTTCATTAGAAAAGAGTACAATGGTGCGAATGCATATTCATATGAAAGCACAACAGGGTTATCACAAAAAAAAACATGCCGTAGCAAAATAGCTTTGTTGACTGAAATAAAGTGGAAATTGACCCTTTTCACATGTCCAGGGTTTTCAGAAGCAGAAGCTACAGTGGTGAACCGCATCCTAATGCAAATATAGTTTCCTCTAGTAGCAAAATAAAAATTCCATTAGTATATAGCGTTTTCACAACTTTTCAAAAGAACAAACTAACTTCGAGAGATTGATTACTGCACTCAGAAGAGATGTCACATTTACTGTCACTACCTCAACCTTTGAATTAGAAACACCAGTATGTGTTAACCAGTGTTTTGGTAATTGCCAAATTGGCATGCCAAGGTCATTTAACACAAAGTTTTGTGTGATTAATTTGCATTACATTTTTGAACAAAACTTTACATTACAACAGACTTTCACAAACTGGATTTTGAGAAAAACTAATAATTAAATCATGAAAATATACAATTATTAAATAAAAATGTAAAATAAGCTCTGACTGAAAAGATGAAATATAAATTTTTGTTTGCCTGCGTGTAATGTGACCATTAACAAGCATCAGAGAACCATAAACATCCAATTATTAAAGGTACGAAAAAATATCCGAAAACCACTAGAAAATACCAGTTATAACCACTAGTTATACATTTTGTTGACTTTTTGTACTTGCACTATCCCAAATGTTTCCAACAATGTTTAAATCCAGATAAATCCACAATTTTAACCAGTGACATTGCATCACCTGTCAATGACATCATATCCCCCTTACTCTAAGCTGTCTGTAGAAACAATGGAGAAACAGTGCACTTCCTGAACAAATGCAGAAGTAGTAGTTGTAGTCTAGAAACTTTTGTCTATGGATGCCAACAGAGTGAGACAAATCTTGATTTCACAGTTTTTATTATTATTGGCGGATTGGTTAATTGCAATATTCCTACTTTTTGATGAAAATGTATCTTTATTCTGCTTGTCTGTTCAGATAAGGCCCAGCTCTGTCTGTTTGGTTCTTCTAAGAACGGCTTTGGCTTTCGTGACAGTGACCTGGACATCTGTATGACACTGGAGGGTCATGACACCGCTGAGGTATAAATACTGTTGCCCCTTCAAAAGAGTGACATTTATGGTAGATGCCAGATTATTTTATGTAACGGACCTATTATGTCCCTTTTCAGCCTTGATTTTGTTTTTGGGCTCTACTAGAACAGGTTTTCATGCTCGAGTGTTTAAAAACACATAATTTTTCTCATATTCTCCATTGTTGTAGCTCCTCTCTTCCCAGTCTGTCAGTAACGCTCTGGGGTGCGTTTCCCAAAGCCAACTATGGTCGCAAGTTCTGTTGTTACCAATAGAGTTCAATGGAAATTGCAATCATAGTTGGCCAGACGATGCTTTTGGGAAACGCACCTCTGTTTAGTTCCTGTCTCTATGAAGCCCCTCCTTCTGAAAAGCAAACTGTGCTCTGATTGGTCAGCTGGACCGGTGTGTTGTGATTGGTCAAGCGCTTCGAGCGTGTTTGGGAAATGTCCCGCCCCTTTCCATAACCGCCAGTTTCAACACACTAGTAACTAACTCAACCAGGCCCCGCCCCTTTATTATGCGTATTAATTATTTAAATGAGGAATATTGTGACGTGTTCGTTCCTGGAAGAAAACTTTGCAGAGTTGTTTTCATGCTCAAACAGCAACATTACACACTAAAAAAAGATGAACATGTAAAAAAAAAAACTAAAAACATATAAGGACCCCTTTAAATATCTCTATGGTTTGGCCAATATTAGAAACATACCTTATTTTTTATATTTTTATTTCTTTTCTTTCTTTTTTTCTTTTTTTTCTTATTTTTTTTACATATCATAGGTTTAAAAAGGTTCTGAACAAGGTTGCCCTCCTTTATAATATGCATTGTGATGATGCCTGATTTCACTTAGTTTAAACCGTATTTTTTTGTGTAAAAGCACTCAAAGGGGGATCGGCTCGTATTATTGTCCATCAAAACATTTGTTTTAGCCAATTATCAACTCTCTTAATGTTTAATCAGTCTCGCTCTCTTGCCCCTCTTGCAGAAACTGAACTGTAAGGAGATCATAGAGGGTTTAGCCAAGGTGCTGAAGAAACACACAGGTGCCTGACTGATTCTAAAACTCAGTATGTCAATATAAATAAAGTCAGATTATTCAGCGCTGACTGATTCGTTTGTTTGTGTGGTTCAGGTCTGAGGAATATCTTGCCTATCACAACTGCTAAAGTGCCTATAGTGAAGTTTGAACACAGGCAGAGCGGACTGGAGGGAGACATCAGCCTCTACAACACACTGGTGAGATTCGCATGTTATGTTATGTGTCTATATATGAAATATAGCTGTTATTATCATTTAGTTAGTTATTTGTTTTTTTTTATGTCCTGTTTTGTGTGTCAGGCACAACACAACACCCGGATGCTAGCCAAATATGCTGCTATAGACCCTCGTGTGCAGTATCTGGGCTACACTATGAAAGTGTTTGCCAAGGTAAGACCAGATATCTCTGCTGCTGTGGTCATCATAAATAGGTATCTAATTTGCAAAATGCACTCCCTACGTGTACATAGTTCTTTTCCTCTTTTTTGTTGTTGTTTTTTTTTTTTTTTTTTTTTAGTTTACATTGCTGATGAGTAGATGTACGGCAAACACGACTGTATGGTGTATGTATGGGCATATAAATTTGTATGTTGTGTGTGTATGTTTTTGATATGAAGATATTTGATATAGTATCTGATCTACATCTGATTGAAGTGTAATGTTTATATGAGAAAAAGTAAAAAAATAAAATAAAATAAAACTAATTTGCAAAATGCAGATAGAAGCGTAAAATATTCCCTAAGTATTCAAACGTGCATTCAGACAGCTGGCAATCACATTATAGGAACAATACATGAGTGCTTGATAAATAACATGATTTTTTATTGTTACATTCACAACCTGAAAAGCCTCAACCTTTAGAGAGAAATATTGTTGATCATAATATTATTGGTTTAAATTGATTACATTTATTCAAAACTTAGTTTAATTAAACTCTTACACTTACTATACACTACTGAGATTTTCTTTCTGTTACAAAAGATTTGTTTAAAAACAAATGCTGTTCTTTTGAACTTTATATTCATTTAATAACCCTAAAAAAGTATCAGGTTTTGCACAAAATTATGAAGTAGCACAACTGTTTTCAGCATTGATAGTAATAAGAAATATTACTTGAGCAGCAAATCGGCATATTAGAATGATTTCTGAAGGATCATCAAATACATTCAAAACAAAATTTCACAAAATTACTGTTTCTACTGTATTTTTGATCAAATAAATGCAGCCTTGATGAGGAGAAGAGACTTCTTTCAAAAACATTTAAAAAAACTCTTACCATACTTTGAAATGGTAGTGTATAAGTCATAGAATGAAAAGAAACCGCCATGTTATTATTATGAATTATACATATAATTTTATGGCCTCAAATTAATTGTAGTTTCTCAATTAATAAGAGGTCATACAACTATGTATATATTTAATAATAAAGAATTAGAAAATGCTGTTATTTTTAAATGAAATTTTGTCTTCATTAAATGTCATTGCATAGGGAAATACTGTGTATTATAGTATAGAATACATGCACACTAGATATAATGTGTAAATGTGTGTGTTTGTCAGCGCTGTGACATTGGCGATGCCTCGAGAGGGAGTCTCTCCTCCTACGCTTACATCCTCATGGTCCTGTATTTCCTACAACAGAGACAACCACCAGTCATCCCGGTGTTACAAGAGGTAACATTAGTACCATTAGCAATAGTGCTATTATTATACAATGTCCAAAAATCCATAATAACATGGCTTTTTTTTGTAAGTGAGTAAAAGATTGTGTTGCTAAGAAATATCGGTAACACTTAACATTAATGTATTAGCAAACATGAACTAACAATGAGCAATGCATTTGTTACAGTATTTATTAATCTTTGTTAATGTTAGTTAATAAAAATACAGCAGTTCATGTTAGTTCACAGTGCATTAACTAATGTTACCAAATACAACCTTTGATTTGAATAATGCATTAGTAAATGTTGAAATTAATATCAACTAAGATTAGGCATGTGCCGGTATCAAATTTTCATGCTGCGATTAATTGATTGAGCTTTTATCACAGTATACGGTATTATCACGATATTTGAATTGCTCAAGAGAAACGGATGGGGGGGGGATGTAGAAAAAAAAAAAACTTGCATCACAATAGGTGTAATACATATCACATAATGCTGTAAACATACAGAGAGCCCTGTCAGCTGGTATTATTAAAGGTTAAAAATTAACAAATTAAGTTAAATATAATTTGGTTTTCATTATAATAACAATTATGACAAGTAAAAATATAATACAAATGTAATATAGTGCACATATTTAGCAAAATACTCCTCTCTGACTACAGCTATTTTTCTAGTCAACTAACGTGTTGGTCATTAAATGGCTTTCCTGATGTAAATGTAACGTTCTGTGACATAATGTTCACCTGCAGTTTTATTGCTTTTTCCGTGGTTAAAAAACACTGATTGATCGATATTATTTATGAGGCATAAATAAATAACTTTCGGTAAGTTGTACTGTATCTTTAAATAAAAAGTAACAGATGATCGGTTTACTTGAACTGAGGCGCTACAGCGATCGGTCACGTCACATTTACAAGCGCCAAAACGGTATTTATTGTCTGAATTTCGTAATAAAATGGACAGAACCTGAGAGCTGAGAATTTTTTTCATATCAAACGTAACCTGCTCTGTCTAGTCTGTCGGTGTCAGTGTCCTCTTTGCTCCGTGATTTTTCTCTGCGTGAGAAAATGGATGTGTGGCGCGAGAGCATGTGAGAAGTGTAAATTGCGTGGGTCTCACACTGAATGCATAGAGTTGGCAGCCCTGCTTTTAGAAGGGGGATAAATCGACGGCAGCGTTCCTCCTTCCGCCATGCTTCTTCTCCATGTGAGGATTCATTACATTAGACTAGAGTGCGCGCCGCATGCACACAGTGCTTCTACATGTGGGGATTGTTTACATCAGAGTGCGCACGTGTTTCGCGCAGCATATACGCAGTGTTTGTTTAAGCGGTTGATGGAAAATAAGTAAATATAAATTCTGATCTATTATTTTTCACGGTATTTTGAAGTGCCCACGATAACAATATCGTGCATATTCATTACCGCGATTTATCGCATTACCGAATACCGGCACATGTCTAACTAAGATTAATAAATGCTGTATTGTTCTTTCTTAGTTAATGCTAACTAAGGTAGTTAACTAATGTCAACTAATGAAACCTTATTGTAAAGCGTTACCGAAATATCTCTGTAACTAGAATGGTTCTGTTCAGCTCGAGTCGTGTTTCTTCTGCAGATATTTGATGGGAACAGTGTTCCTCAGAGGATGGTGGACGGCTGGAACGCTTTCTTCTTCAATGACCTTGATGAGCTGGTGAGCATATAATGCATGTTTTCTGACAATGCATGTTTGTTTGTGTCTCAAGGAGGTTTCATTCTGCCTGTTTGATTTAGCGTTTATTCACTTGGATGCTGTGTAAACAAATAATGCATCCCAATGCTTTTTCAAGTGCACTCGAGATGCATGAGTTAATGTGTGTGTGTGTTTTGCGTGTCCAGCGGCGGCGGCTCCCGGAGCTCCATCAGAATCAGGAGTCCGTCGGGGAGCTGTGGCTCGGCCTGCTGCGCTTCTACACAGAAGAGTTTGATTTTAAAGAGCACGTCATCTCCATCCGCCAGCACAAGCGCCTCACCACCTTCGAGAAACAGTGGACGTCCAAATGCATCGCAATCGAAGGTTTGAAACTCATCGTCGGCACGCAATGACTCAAAACGTTTGCTCTCGCTCTGTTCTGAAACCCTCAAGACGTCATTTATTCTGTTTATTTATCCATTCCTTTATTTAATTCAGCTTTTCTAGAGCTGGCTTTCTCAAACTTTTTTTTATTTTTATTAAAGATTAAATACATTTTTAGAAAGGTAAAACAGGAAACATAATACCTTTTATTTTATAGTTGTTCCATCCATAGTTTCCAAGTAGATATAAAATGTTTAATGCACTAAAATACAGTAAAAAAATACAGTTTTATAATTTATATTTATATTATTTATAATTTATTTATTAATTGATTAATTAAAAAAATATATATTTTAAATAATTGTATTAAATATATGTATATTATTTTTAAGAATTGCCACTAAATGCACAAAGAAAAATAATAAATAAAAAATGAGAATATCAACACACACCTATATATATATATATATATATATATATATATATATATATATATATATATATATATATATATATATATATATATATATTTGTGTGTGTGTGTGTTGATATTCTCATTTTTAATTTATTATATATAATATTATATATATATAGATAGATAGATAGACTATATTATATTATATATAATTTACTTTTTTATTTTTTTCTCATTTTCTATTTATAAGTATTATTATTATTATTATTATTATTATTTGTAATTCATTTTCATTAAATACGCAAAGAAAAATTTTATATATATATATATATATATATATATATTGGCCAAAGTTATCATCATCATCGCTGAATGTGACACTTTTATTTTGATTTCAGATTTTTTTGCAATATTTTATGTTAACAAGACAAACATGTTGCATGACCCCTGGTAAGGTGAAATGTCATTATGTTCTGTTTTAACATAACTATTTATTTTTGACAGATCCCTTTGACTTGAATCACAATCTCGGGGCTGGTGTCTCGCGCAAAAGTAAGCCAAAGTCTCCCGTTCCACACCGTTCAGCTTTTTTTCCTGTTCTGAAGTGCAGTTCTGGTAAATATACGGTTGATTGAGTCCAACTTGTTCTCTCTGCTTTCTCCACACAGTGACGAACTTCATCATGAAGGCCTTCATCAACGGCAGGAAGCTGTTTGGCACCCCGTTTTACCCTCAGCGTGGAACAGAGCCCGTGAGTCCCATTAAAACCAGATCGTCAGTCCCTACAGAGCGCTATTAAAGGGGTGGTTGATTATGATTTCACTTTTCAAACTTTAGTTAGTGTGTAATGTTGCTGTTTGAGCGTAAACAACATCTGCAAAGTTACAACACTCAAAGTTCAAAGCAAAGGGAGATATTTGCTTTTAAAGGAAAGGCTTTTTAAGGACTACAACAAACGGCTGGTAGGGACTACACCACATTCCTCCCCGGTTAGTGACATCACCAACCCTAGAATTTACATAAACCCGCCCCCAGGAACGCGATTTATAGATTATCATGACAAAATATTCTAATCAATGACTAGAAGATACATAAGCTACCTGAATTCATCAACTAACCATTCAGAAATGTCCTGTTGCATTTGTAGTGGATTTTTCCCTAAACCCGACTATCTAGCGTCTGCAAATCGACACTTAATAACCTTTATACTCTAGCTCTCTGCGTCTTCCGTCGACAACTGGCCGAGTTTCTTACTCTAACTTACTTGCTTCCCTAATCTGACCTGCAGCGCAGCAGTAATAACAGACAGACTTTCAGCAAATGTCCTTTAAATGCTTTAATCGCGGGCAGGAGATCTTCCTGAGCAGTTCTCAGGGAATCTCTCCCAAGAAGCAAGGCCAGAGGATCTCAGACAAATTCCATTGAGAATCCCACCGTAAAACACGGATACAACAGTTTTTATAGAATCGAGAAAACAAATAAGACTAACATGTCATCTTCAATATGATTGGTTCAATTGGTTCAAAAGCCCCAACCTTTTTCCTCTGTCACTGGCACAAGCAAACTCTGTTTTAATGATGACTTCATTTGTTAATCACAAGATTCTAACAGACTGTCTAGTTTCATTTCCCAAACTATGTTATTTATACACACACACGCACACACTCAAAGTCACAAGTTTTCCATTGGTTTCGTACTGTACATCCTGTTCAAATGTTAGATGTTAAATAAGGTTAGATGTTAGAAACATGGTTAGTTTAATTTACAGTATAAAATTCCCACGACACAGTCTACATATTGTCACTTCTTCTCGAGTCTCTCCATCATTGACTCCGTTGACATCATCTGACTCTGGTTTGAACATAAAAGGCAGAATTTTTTTGAAATTTTCAGTGCAAACTGTTGTAGCTCCGCCCTCTGTGCCGGTAGCAGAAGCTCATTTGCATTTAAAGGGACAGACACAAAAACGTACTCGGTTACTAACGTAACCTCCGTTCTCTCTAGAGAGGAAACGAGTACTGCGTAAATCTTACGCTAGGGGAAAATCTCTTTTCCGCGAGATACTGAAGCCAAAAAATTATCCTTAATTTTGAAATAATGTAAAACGCGTTGCGGCAGCATGCAGACATAGGCGAGACAGCTTGCGCGCCTATTGGCTGCCCTGCGGCAACTGCAGCAGCCTATCGATAAGGCCCTATCGTGACGTCAGTACCAATGGGGGCGCTTCGCGCCCAATACGTCACGTCCCGCCGAAACGGGCGTGGCCTGGGGCTATAAATATAGCATCGAAAGGCTAGCTTACCGGTTTTTCATCGCCGGAGCGAACCGGAGCGTGCGCAGGCACGGCAAGATACGCAGTACTCGTTTCCTCTCTAGAGAGAACGGAGGTTACGTTAGTAACCGAGTACGTTCTCTTACGAGAGGTACTCTCGTACTGCGTAAATCTTACGCTAGGGGAAACAGTGTAAAACGCCGTGCATGCTAAGATCCAGCACCAAAGTCCCAAGGGCAAGTGCCCGGGCTCATGTAGTACATGATCATAAGTGACTCACAGAGAGCCCAGGAAGAGTGGCTAGAATAGCATCATTCCTATAATGTAGCATCCTATAAGAAACAGTTATAGTGATGGTATTTTATTCAGTCAGGGCGACCCCGGCCTGGACTGATGAATATAGTGGGTCTTACACACTGCCCATAGAGCTGCGCGATCGAGCGTTGCTCAAGCCATTTCGGTATTCTGGGCCGGACGCACTCGGGGCAGACAGTACCGATTTTTAGACTGAAAGCAGCTTAGCTTGCAGAGCGGGAACCTCTAGGTTATAAAACCTTATAAATGTAGACGGGGAGGCCCAGCCTGCCGCCATACAGATATCTTGCAGGGCAATCCCACTAGACCAAGCCCACGACGAGGCCACGCCTCTCGTGGAGTGCGCTCTGACACCTAATGGGCACTGCAAGCCCTTAGAGGTGTAAGCCAGCGCTATAGCATCGACTATCCATCTGGATAGACTCTGTTTCGACACGGCGAGTCCCTTAGAACGTCCGTAGAGTGAAACAAAGAGCTGCTCCGTCTGTCTGAAAACAGACGTGCGGGACACATAAGCCCTTAACGCCCTGACCGGGCAAAGGAAGCTGGTGTCCTTCTCCTCGTTAGAGACCGGCAGGGCAGACAGGGAAATCACCTGGGCCCTGAACGGTGTGTTGAGGGATTTAGGGACGTACCCGTGCCTCGGTTTGAGTATGACTTTCGAGTCATTTGGCCCAAACTCCATACACGTCGCGCTCACTGAGAGCGCTTGTAAGTCCCCTATGCGCTTCACTGAAGCGAGAGCCAGAAGAAACACCGTTTTGAAAGACAAGTGTTTGATATCTATTGATTGGATTGGCTCAAATGGGGCACCCTTCATGGCCTCCAAGACCGTAGAAAGGTCCCATATGGGAACTGAGGGAGGTCTGGGAGGATTTAACCTCTTAGCTCCTCTAAGGAACCGAATGACCAGATCGTTCCTTCCTAGTGACTGACCAAGCGTTGGTTTAGAAAACGCTGCTATAGCCGCCACATAGACTTTGAGCGTGGATGGGGCTCTGCCTTCATCCAGTAGCTCTTGTAGGAAGGAGAGAACCTCCGTCACTCCACAGTCCAGGGGTGAAAAGCCGCGTGCTGTGCACCAGCTGGAGAACACTGACCATTTTGAGGAATAGAGCCGTCTCGTAGAGGGAGCTCTAGCCTGCATGATCGTGTTTAACACTCCCTCTGGGAGGTCAGAGGGTACCCGTTGATGGCCCACGCATGTAGGGACCAAAGCTCCGGGCGAGGATGCCAGATCGAGCCCCTGGCTTGAGAGAGGAGGTCCCTCCTCACTGGTATTGGCCATGGGGCAGCGCTCGTCAGCTGCATAAGAACTGGGAACCAAGCCTGGTTCTTCCAGAACGGAGCCACTAGTAGCACTGAGCATCTGCTTTCCCTGATCCGCTCTAATACCTGAGGTAGGAGCGCGATGGGGGGAAAAGCATAGAGCGGGTAGCGGGGCCAGACGTGGGCCAGCGCATCCTTGCTCTTGGAGAAAAATTCCGGGCAGTGAGCGTTTTCTTGAGACGCAAACAGGTCTATCTTTGCCCTGCCGAATGTCTGCCACAGCAGTTGGACTGTCTGCGGATGCAGTGACCATTCTCCTGCCGGAACATTGTTCCTGGACAGTCTGTCTGGTCCCACATTCAGGTGGCCAGGCACATGCGCTGCTCTGAGCGAGCGCAAATTGTGCTGAGCCCATACCAGGAGGCGTTTCGCTAACCTGTACAGGTTTCGGGATGTGATGCCTCCCTGGCGATTTATGTAGGCTACCACTGACATGTTGTCCGAGCGGACCAAGACGTGGTGTCCTGCTATTTGGGGACGAAAGCGCCTCAGCGCGTTGTCGACTGCCATCATTTCCAGGCAGTTTATGTGCAGAAGCTTTTCCCGTTCTGACCACTGGCCGAAAAACGGTCTGCCCTCGAGCAGTGCTCCCCATCCCGAGGTGGAGGCGTCCGTGGACACCACCTTCACACTCGAGGAAGTCCCCAGGCTTACACCTGACTGGTACCAGTCGGTCGCTCTCCAGGGTATCAGTGCTGAGACGCATTTTTGATCGACCTTGAGGCGAAAGAGACCTGAAGTCCACGCTCGACGCGGTACTCGCGCTTGTAGCCAGAACTGCAGTGGGCGCATGCGAAGCAGACCCAGCTGGAGAACTGTAGATGCTGCTGCCATGAGACCGAGCATCCTTTGAAACTTCTTTAGCGGGACTATAGTGCCGCGGCGGAAGGTTTCTGTCATGCGCTGAATAGTCAATCTGCGCTGTAGCGATATTTGAGCTGTCATTGACAGCGAGTCCAGTTCTGTGCCCAGAAAAGATATTCTCTGACTGGGAGACAGTGAACTTTTTGCCCAGTTGACTTTGAGACCCAGATTCTCGAGATGTTCGAGTAAAATGGTTCTGTGTTCTATGAGCTCTGTATGTGACTGAGCTAGAACCAGCCAATCGTCCAAGTAGTTCAAAACTCGCATTCCCCGAAGTTTCAGGGGAGCGAGGGCTGCGTCCATGCACATCGTGAATGTACGGGGTGCTAGGGACAGGCCAAACGGTAGGACTGTGTATTGATAAGCCTGGCCCTCGAAGGCGAATCTCAAAAATCGCCTGTGACGTGACGCTATTTGTATTTGGAAATACGCGTCTTTCAGATCTATTGACACAAACCAGTCCCCGTGGCGAATTTGCGCGAGGATTTTCTTGGTTGTGAGCATTCTGAACCGGCGTTTTGAAAGCGCTTCGTTCAGTTGTCTTAGATCTAGAATGGGTCTGAGACCCCCGTCTTTTTTCGGAACCAGAAAATATCTGCTGTATAGCCCCCCTTCGCTCTGAGCTTGAGATAAAGGCTCTATTGCCCCTTTGCTCAACAGTTTCGCAATTTCGGTACGAAGTACATTTGCTACTTCCTTTTCTACCGTGGTTTCGATTCGCGCCGCACAACGGCGGGGACGTCGAGCGAACTGTAGCGAATAGCCTCTTTCTATAATGTTCAGCACCCATTCTGATACACCGGGAAGCTTTGCCCACGCATTTGCATGCATAGCTAAGGGTTGAATGAGATCGGAGCTCTGGCCGTGACATAGTGGCGGCCGGGGAGCTTCGGTATGCTGTATTATAGACACCGCATTTGCAGCGCTCGAGGCGGGGAGTGTGTTGATCACAGCGGGCGGTTCGCCCGCGCTCGGCTCTCTTACGGCAGGTAGCTGAGAGACGGCGAGCGTGGGGGAAACCGAGGGATTCGTCATGTCTGTGAGTGAATGTGGGCGCAGGACAGCGGGCACATTTGCACTGAACACACCATCGGCCTGAGTCGGCTGTATGTGTGTTGGTTTCGTTTTTACAGAAACCGAGAGACATGCAGTGTGTAGTGTTTGTGGGCACTGGGATGTGGGCACGCTCACTACGTTCTGTGCGCAATCGACATGAGTCGATTTTATGTGCGCGAGCCCTGTGGGGCGGGCTGTGTCTGGGTGTAGGAATGGGCACTGGGCAGTGGGCATTTTTACTACACTCATAACACCGTCGGCCGTGGCCGGAATACCAGAAAATACACTCTTTACAGGATTTATCTGGGTCGCCGTGAAAACGGCGTTTGTGTACAGGCAAGCGGGTAATGTAACCGACTTGTTTACTGTCGAGTACACTGGAACAGTCGCATGTAATGGAACTGGACGAGCGAGAAATTTTGGTGGAAGCCCGGCCGCAGCGGGGCTTGAACACCGTCGTTTTCCTAAGCTGGCTAGGAAGACTTTGAGGCCTCGGGCTTTATCTCAATCTTCGGCCGAGTCCCACGCGGTGGGGGGCGGCGGCCGGCAGAGCGAGAGCGTGGTCTCTGGTCCCGGGCCTGTCGACGCTGTGAGGCGGCGGCGGGGGGCGGCGGCTGCGAGCTGCGGGCAGACGGCTGTTTTGAGCGGCCTGATGCGGAGCTAGAGCGCTTTGGCAGAAAGTGCTTCATGGCCTGCGACGTCTTTTGTACCTCGGCGAATCGGTCCGCGAAATCTTTGACGGACGATCCGAAGAGGCCAGTAGCAGAAACGGGGGCGTCGAGGAACACAGAGCGCTCCGAGTCCGGCATTTCTGAAAGCGTCAGCCAGAGGTGTCTCTCAGCAACGGTGAGAGAGGCCATGTTCCGCCCTATGGCCTGTGCAGCGGATTTTGTAGCGCGGAGAGCGAGGTCCGTAGCGCTCCTTAAATCCGCCACGTTGACTGCTTCCGTGCCTTCCTCGTCCAGCTTTCGGAGAAGGTTAGCTTGGAAGATTTGGAGAGTGGCCATAGTGTGTAGCGCTGATGCAGCCTGCCCAGCGGCGGTGTAAGCGCGACTGTGCAGGGTAGAAGTAGCGCGGCAGGCTTTTGACGGTAGCGCCGTCTTAGTCCGCCGTCCAGCAGAGGGCGGGCAAAGATGGGCTGCTACTGCCTCCTCCACCAGAGGAAGAGCGAGGTATCCTCTGTCTTTGGCACCGTCCACCACGGAGAATGCCGCTGAAGCAGAGGAGCGCAGCCTGGCTGAAAAAGGGGCGCTCCAAGACTTTGCCAGTTCTTCGTGAAGCTCAGGAAGAAACGGGGCGGGTCTTGAGGGCGTAGAAACGCGGTCCCCTTGCAGGAAACAACCGTCCAGACGGTTGCGTGTAGGCTCGGCGGGCGCGGACCACTCGAGGCCGAGGCTCTCTGTGGCCTGTGTGAGCAGACGCATCAGCTCAGCTTCAATACTGGCCCGTTTTCCTGACGACTCGCGGGCAGAAGAAGGGGGGAGGTCCACAGAGCTCGCCCAATCTTCGCTGCCTGAAGCCAGGATAGAGCAGTTGTCCTCCTCGACAACTGCCGCTTCTTCTTCGTCATCTCCGGCGGAAGCGGCGGCCAACGGCGGCCACTGTCCGGGAGTGAGAGACTCAAGTGAAGCAGACGGCGAAGCTGGCGGGCGAACCGGCGAGCTTTTCGCGGTGGGAGGAGGCTCAGGGATCCGCTGAGCACGGCGCTTCTTACGGCGCGGCGTCACAGCGAGAAATGCAGGCTCGTGGAAGGTTGCCATGCGAGTCCTCAGAGTCGCCATCGGCATAAGCTCGCAGTGAGGGCATCCGCCGTCGGCGAGCGCTAGAGCTGCATGTCCTTCACCCAGGCAGGAAACGCAGATGACATGGCGGTCCCCGTCGCTGAGTGGGGCTCGGCACGAGCCACAGGATGGTCGAGACATCTTAAAAAAGACGCTCTGCTCTTTTAGAGAAGGAGTGTGAGTCGCGGCGGCGAACACACACTAGCAATGAAAAGGATATGACGCCGGATAGCGTAGCAGGAACGGCGGTTGAAGGCGGCGCGGCCAGCGACTCCAGGTACCGTACTCGTCCCGCTGAAAGGCTTTTTCCACGGCGCGGCTTCTTCTCTCTGGATCCAGCGATGCGTGAGCTCCGCTGAAGAGATGAAAAATCGGTAAGCTAGCCTTTCGATGCTATATTTATAGCCCCAGGCCACGCCCGTTTCGGCGGGACGTGACGTATTGGGCGCGAAGCGCCCCCATTGGTACTGACGTCACGATAGGGCCTTATCGATAGGCTGCTGCAGTTGCCGCAGGGCAGCCAATAGGCGCGCAAGCTGTCTCGCCTATGTCTGCATGCTGCCGCAACGCGTTTTACATTATTTCAAAATTAAGGATAATTTTTTGGCTTCAGTATCTCGCGGAAAAGAGATTTTCCCCTAGCGTAAGATTTACGCAGTACGAGAGTACCTCTCGTAAGAGAACGGTGCGTTTTTGCTCACCCTCAAAAAGTGACAACTTTAACATGCTATATAAAAATATCTGTGGGGTATTTTGAGCTAAAACTTCACATACACACTCTGGGGACATCAAAGACTTATTTTACATCTTGTGAAAAGGGCATTACACCACCCCTTTAACCTTCATTTAATACATCTCCTTCTGTACACGTTCAGACCCTCTTTATCCCTCTTTCAGGATTACTTCTTTGACTCAAAGGTTCTGACAGACGGTGAATTGGCTCCTAATGACCGTTGCTGTCGGATCTGTGGGAAGATCGGTCACTATATGAAGGACTGCCCGAAGAGGCGCAGGTGCCCTGTTCACATATGCTGCAGAAACTATTACTTTTTAAAGCACAGGACGCAAAGTGCTTAGTTTGTCTTTTTTGTTTTCAGAATGAAGAAAAAGGAGAACGAGCGAGATGAGGAGATCAGGGAGGAGGACCGAGAGCCCAGAGAAAGACGCTGTTTTCAGTGTGGCGATATGGGTCACGTGAGGAGAGACTGTCCCGATTACAAACACCTCCGTCAGAGAGGAGCGCCCGGACCAGGTACAGCTGAACTTCATTTCATACTTTATTTATTTATTTAATTTGAAGATTATTTATTCTGTTTGTTTATTTATTAATTTATTCAGCCTCTCTCGAGCATTTTCATAAGCCCAAACAGTTCATGAATATATTTAATAAAATAATTTAATATAATACATATTTATAATAAGTAAATTCAAATAATTGTAAAAATAAAAAATGGTAAGTAGGTAAATATTAATCTTACAATTAAGATTATTTTACACTTTTTATTTTTTAAATCCTTTTTTTATGATTATTTTTAATGAATAGATTTTTTAATTATTTAAACTATATTTTTTTATTTACAATATTATTATTAAATATAAATATTTTTTGTAACTTTTGTATATATTATATTATACATACCATATCAGTTATAATTTTTATTTTATTTTGTGTAAATTACTAAAAATAGACTTATATACACTATATATTTCATGAATATGTTTATTAAAAAATAAAAAATATTGTAATGTTATTTTATTTTATAGTTATTCTGTCAGTTTTTTCAAGTAGATTTAAAATGTGTGATGCACTAAAATACATTAAAAAGTTTTTAAATTTATATTTGTAAATATAAATTTAAAAACTATTGTTACTGTATTTTTATAAATAAATATAATATTAAATTTGTATTTATTTATATTAATATATTTATAATTAATCAATACATAATCTTATCATTTTTAATAATTACCTTTCACTATTAATAATTAACCACTATAGTTCATGAATATATTAAATAAATATTTATAATAAATAATAAAAAAGATACAAAATTATTGGATAAATAGACAAAAAATATTTATGAATTTTATACATTTTGCATAAGACATTTATATTGAGTTTTATGTTGTATCATCGTTTATTTTGTAACCCAGTCTTGACACGATCTGTGGCCTGTAGGGGGCAGCATATAAAAGAGTTTGACTGTGATTACTCTGGTTTATTTCCAGTCCCTCACATGGTCCGGGCCCTGGCGAGCTCTCAGTCCATCCCCATTCCTCAAGGTGCTTCAGGCCAGGAGCGGGTCGGGAGGAACAGGCAGTCCTCTGAATGTGTAAGAAACAAGTCAAGTCATCTTTATTTATATAGTGCTTTTAACAATATAGATCGTTTCAAAGCAGCTTTACAGTGATAATAGGAAATTAAAGGTGCCCTAGAATGTGAAATTGAATTTATCTTGGCATAGTTAAATAACAAGAGTTCAGTACATGTACATGACATAAAGTGAGTCTCAAACACCATAGTTTTCTCTTTCTTATTTAAATCTCGTTTTTGAAAAACACCCCTGAAAAACAGGCGAATCTCCACATAACACCAACTGTGACGCAACAGTCGGGATCATTAATATGTACGCCTCCAAAAATTTGCATATGCTAGCCCATGCTCAGTGCCAGGCGAAACTGCGCAGCCGAATCATCAGAAGTTCTGCAGGTGAAGAAACAAGCAGGAGGAGGATCATTGGGAAAATGGCAGATCTATCTATAATCTATCTATCTATCTATAATCGGATACCACTACAGTTTAATTCGAAGTTGTTAGTTTGCTCTGCCCATTTCACCACGGACTGTTTTTCTAACCTGGAACAATATCAAGCAGCCAGGCTTCTCTCAAGGTCTCATACTGACGAAGGGGGCAATTTCAACTAACGTTATATTCCCGCTAGCGGTAAGTAGCCTAGTGATTTTATTAACGATAATTTACAATGTGTTATCTAGATCCAGCGCGATATTGTTTTTTCCTCGAGAGACATCATGGCTTGCAAACGAGCGAACGAAGCATGGCAGTTGCTCAGTGTTTGGATGTACAAATGAACACAAAAATATTTTTTTAGCTCCTTCATCCGAGCCTCTGGAGAACCAGTGGGTTATGTGAATTTCTGATGTGTAATTGTTCAAGTTCAGACAGATAATCTTTCTCTCAAAGTCGTTCAACACTGTTTATGCATCAGTAAATCGCATTGCAGTGATAAGATCTTCATTCACGCGATCAACAGGCTGTCATCTGCTCAATGCTCATCACTGCAACCTTTTATTGATGGGAATAGATCTAAATACTTAAAGAAAACTTCTCATGATTCGTTAATCCCGATAGCTGTAATAGAAAAAAACTTATAAAATCTGTAATAGTAAAAGTATTCCAGATAGCTCTACATGTAATGCCAGATATTTCATATGCAAGCATGTCAGCCAATCACAGCAGTGGGCAACAACACTGAAGTCTCACAGCAGACACGCCCCTTCAAACAGAGTGTTCAAATCAGGGGATGAAATCAGGCTAGGAAATATGCCTTTTATTTATAAATTATAACAAATTTTGATCTAAAAAACATACTAACATTATAAGGGCACCCCAGGAAACATTATAAAATAATAAAATAATCCATTCTAGGGCACCTTTAAAGTAACAGAGATTTGTTTTGGCTTTACAACAGCTCTAGAAAATTATTGTCCGGCTGAAGTTAGTTTTGATTGATTCACTTCCGTCTACAAAACCCTTTACTGGCAGCTGTGGTTGGGCGATATAGAGAGAATTTTTTTTGTCAATATTTTTATCCCTTAAAACTCATCTTTGATCTCCAAAATGACATATTTAAATGTTTTGCCTTGAAATAAAATTCTTCATTCCTTAAAATAGCTTGAATGTAACTCGACACCCTAGCCTCGTTTAGTATACGCATTCTATGAATATGCAAATTAGCCCCGCCTCCACTCACTCAGCTCAGAGATCCACTCGTTGACGATCACACGTTGATCTGATTGGTTACAAGGTAGTTTGTGACGTCAGAAACACCAGCGATTTCAAACCGTGTTTTTGAGACTGTCTTTGGTTCACTGCAGTTTTAAGGAGAAAATACTCAGTAATAGACTTATGAATTTGCACATGGTTTGTCTCAAAGCATATTAAAACACTACAGAGACATATAAACAACATTAAAAGCTTGATTTTCAGCACAGGGGGACTTTAACCATAGCCTTTTGAATGACTCTTTGAAGTGACCTAATTTTGAACTCTCCTGTAGATTCCTTACGCATGGTCACATGCCTCTAATAATAATAAAACAACTGCTGCAAGCTCAATTAGATATAGGCGGAGGTTGAGTTTTTATCAGGAATTCACTGGAACAGAAGAGCACAGAGCACTGAAAAAAACTTCTACACACGATTCACAGTCAAAGTTTAACATATAGTGATCAATGGTGCTTTAAACCCTAAAAAGAATTACACATGCTAAGTTTGCATATGTGTTAGTGGATACATGTAGTGTGTTAATGACCTTAATAAACATAGACACAGTTGTCTTTACAAGCTATCATGAAAACAGCAGAATAGAGTGAATAGGAATAAAGTTCAAACTGACTATTCTGTTTCTACAAAATATCTGTAGACTCTTGAATAATTTGGTTGTATGAGCAAATTAATTCATTACAAAACAAGTTAATATTCTCTGGAAGGGGGGCAAACACTGATATGGGTCAGGAACAGAAATATCCGAATAGAGACACTGGTTTTAAGAAAACTATAATTTTCCAATTCATTATATAATACAAGAGAAGGGATTATAAATCCATCTCCTTCAACATCCATTGTTTCCAAGTAGATTTAGCTTCACTTAATTTAATTCACTTAAATACTTTTAAAACATATTTTTTTAAAGTTTGTATTTAGTTGTATTTATACTATATTATTTATTTATAATTATAATGACTTCATATAATTATTTTTAGAAAATAATTTTCACAAATAATATATAATTCTTTAGTTTATATTTAATTATTTTTCAATAAAAAAAATATTTTGTGAAAATTACAAAAAAAGATTTGTACTTGTATAATTGTGTGTGTGTGTGTGTGTGTGTGTGTGATACAATTCTAATATAATTAATAAATAATATATATATATTTTTAGTAATTCATTTTCTTGAAATAAGGGCATGAATTAAACGTCCTGGCACAGTTTTCAGAAACTGTTACACGACTTAAACATAATGACTTACAAAAACTACTATGATGGTTCACTGGTATTAGCATGATACTGGTATTAAAAGTGTATCAAAATCATTGTAAATGTATAACACATTTTCAATATCACCCAACAACAGCACATTTATTTTTATTCTTTCATTATCATTTTTGTGCAGACTGACCCTTAAATCTTTTTCTCTGTGTGTTTCCACCCAGTCTGATGCGCGTCAGACTCCTCCGTACTCTCCTCAGCCGTCTCCATACAGCCAGGGGTCGGTCTCTCCCCAGAACAGCAAGCCTTCCTCCTCCTCCTCTACCTCCTCTGGCCTGTCCAAACCCTCCCAACCCCAGCAGCAGCTTCCCCAGGTCCAGCTTCCCATCTTCAGCTTTCCACACTCTCACCCGGGCCAGTACCACGCCGGGCTCTCTGCACTGGGCCTTCTGCCCGCTCACCCCCAGCAGGCTCACTCGCCCCTGACCTCGGGCTCCTGGCCCATCCACGGCCCTCTCATCCAGGGCTCCGGGGCGCCCACGGCCTCCGGCCACCCGTCCTCTCCGGGCCTGAAGTTTGCCGTCCGAGGAGGCGGCGGGAACGGGCAGCCGGTGAATCCTGCACCCATGAACCTGAACGACCCCAGCATCATCTTCGCTCAGCCATCGGCGGGACGGGTGGCTGGTGGAGTGGGCGGCCCGGGCAGAGAAAGGGGGCACCCCTGGCACAATCACCATCTCAATCCGGGGCCACTGGTGGGAAATGGCACTGTAAACAAGACAGGTACACACACGTGGTTCTCACAGTATGTGTCGGCAGCATGAATACAAACTTGCTAGTTTCAAACTTCATCAAATATGAAAAATGTCATTGTTCAGCTGAAGTCAGTTTAGTGTTGATTCAGTTCAGTTCAATAACTGTGTATAGATCATCAGTTTACGCTATAAACAGCTTTAAAGGTGCTCTAAGCGATGTCACGTGTTTTTTAGGCCAAAACATTTTTTGTCACATCCAGCAAACATCTTCTCACTATCCGCTAGCTGCCTGTCCCCTGAACACACTGTAAAGAAACGCGGTCTCTGTAGACAGCCCAGGCTCCACAAACGGCAACAAAAACAAACTGGCCCAGCCTGGACCACGAAACATAACAAACAGTGTTCCAGCCAATAACCAACATGATTTGGGGGTGGGGGTTGGGGGGTTAGTGCGCATGCCCATGAAGGGGGGGGTGGGGAGTGGAGGAGAGAGAAGCATGAAGAGGAGAGCTAGAGGAGAGATGTCCTAGACAACGACAACGACTAACATTAGAATTATATTCTCTTGAATTTTTATATGGCCGACACACAAATTTAAGATATGCGCGTTCATGACTGTTTCAGGAAGCACGGGGGGAGGGGACGGGATGAGGAGGGGGAGGGTCGAGCTAGCCTCCGTTTTGTTTGACAATACTTCGAACGTCAACAAGAAGTGACGTCACCCAACATCGCTTAGAGCACCTTTAAGCAGACAATATTTAATATAATAATTATCTAAATAAATAACACGTAACATTGGGTAAATTGTCTATTTTTTATATAATCGCTATCATTTTTAACATTAATTTGAAGTTCTGCTTTGATTATATTTTTTCACTCAGCATAGGCAAGGTAAGTTTATTTTGCATAGCACATATCTTATACAATGGTAATTCAAAGTGCTTTAGATAAAAAAATATATAAAAATACATTTAGAATAATTATATGCGTAGTAAATTCATAGTGCATTCTGAGATTGTTAACTCTACAATGGATACAATATGATTGTGTAATTTTAATAATCCCTTAAATCATATGTAGGCAGCTCGCTACGTTTTGGAATACAGCTGCTGTCGTCTGTGTGTTAATTTTTCCCCAAATTTTTCCTCATATTTTTCCTCATATTTTTCCTCTAAAGGTTTTATGAAATTGAATAGTCATATTACAGGTGTCATTTTACTCATGAATCAAAATGACCCTATTTACTTTATTAACAATTGTCCGTGGTATTTTTTTATAGTACACAGTCAGTGCCAAGATTTTTCTAATCTGTCATCAAAATGTATGACCATAATATTTCATCCTCACAATCAAAAGGACAAAAAAAATAAGAAAATGAAGCCTACTTTTTGGACCCTTTTTTTACATTGTGACATTGTCATGTCAATTAAGCACATAACACCTAATTAGTACCCTACTGTAATAAAACAAAATCAAATTTTCTTTACTGTAATGCTAATTGAAATATTTAAATTGTAAAATGCATTTGCAAGATACAACTGTAAATATTTGCATATTAATATTATTAATAATATTATAAGATTTGATTTATTTAACTAATAAAACTGATAACCGGTAACACATTTTTATTTCATAATTAATAAATAATCTAGTTAATTTTAGTAAGAACTTTTCACTAAATAAACATAAGGAAAAATAGCAAAGTATTGATAAAGGAACCTAATTTCCCATTCTCATTCTGTTGGTACAGTTTAGAAACTTTTTATAAAATTGTAAAAATGTTAATTGTTGTAAATTATTTTCTAATATGTAATCAAAATGCAATGACTAGGAAAAATGTCAAGGTAATACAGTGAGGAAAATAAGTATTTGAACACCCTGCTATTTTGCAAGTTCTCCCACTTAGAAATCATGGAGGGGTCTGAAATTGTCATCCTAGGTGCATGTCCACTGTGAGAGACATAATCTAAAAAAAAAAAATCCAGAAATCACAATGTATGATTTTTTTACTATTTATTTGTATGATACAGCTGCAAATAAGTATTTGAACACCTGAGAAAATCAATGTTAATATTTGGTACAGTAGCCTTTGTTTGCAATTACAGAGGTCAAACGTTTCCTGTAGTTTTTCACCAGGTTTGCACACACTGCAGGAGGGATTTTGGCCCACTCCTCCACACAGATCTTCTCTAGATCAGTCAGGTTTCTGGGCTGTCGCTGAGAAACACGGAGTTTGAGCTCCCTCCAAAGATTCTCTATTTGGGTTTAGGTCTGGAGACTGGCTAGGCCACGCCAGAACCTTGATATGCTTCTTACAGAGCCACTCCTTGGTTATCCTGGCTGTGTGCTTCGGGTCATTGTCATGTTGGAAGACCCAGCCTCGACCCATCTTCAATGCTCTAACTGAGGGAAGGAGGTTGTTCCCCAAAATCTCGCAATACATGGCCCCGGTCATCCTCTCCTTAATACAGTGCAGTCGCCCTGTCCCATGTGCAGAAAAACACCCCCAAAGCATGATGCTACCACCCCCATGCTTCACAGTAGGGATGGTGTTCTTGGGATGGTACTCATCATTCTTCTTCCTCCAAACACGGTTAGTGGAATTATGACCAAAAAGTTCTATTTTGGTCTCATCTGACCACATGACTTTCTCCCATGACTCCTCTGGATCATCCAAATGGTCATTGGCAAACTTAAGACGGGCCTTGACATGTGCTGGTTTAAGCAGGGGAACCTTCCGTGCCATGTATGATTTCAAACCATGACGTCTCAGTGTATTACCAACAGTAACCTTGGAAACGGTGGTCCCAGCTCTTTTCAGGTCATTGACCAGCTCCTCCCGTGTAGTTCTGGGCTGATTTCTCACCTTTCTTAGGATCATTGAGACCCCACGAGGTGAGATCTTGCATGGAGCCCCAGTCTAGACATGTAACGGTATTCGGTAAGGCGATAAATCGCGGTAATGAATATGCACGATATTGTTATCGTGGGCACTTCAAAATACCGTGAAAAATAATAGATCAGAATTTATATAGAACGCGCATTAGCTTATTTTCCATCAACCGCTTAAACAAACACTGCGTATATGCTGCGCGAAACACGTGCGCACTCTGATGTTAACAATCCCCACACGAAGCACTGTGTGCATGCGGCGCAGCGCGCACTCTAGTCTAATGTAAACAATCCTCACATGGAGAAGAAGCATGGCGGAAGGAGGAACGCTGTCGTCGATTCATCCCCCTTCTAAAAGCAGGGCTGTCAATTCTATGCATTCAGGGTGAGACTCACGCAATTTACACTTCTCACATGCTCTCGTGCCACACATCCATTTTCTCACGCAGAGAAAAATCACGGAGCAAAGAGGACTGACACCGACAGACTAGACAGAGCAGGGTACTACTGATATGAAAACAATTCTCAGCTCTCAGGTTCTGTCCATTTTATTACGAAATTCAGACAATAAATACCGTTTTGGCGCTTGTAAATGTGACGGGACCGATCGCTGTAGCGCCTCAGTTCAAGTAAACCGATCATCTGTTACTTTTTATTTAAAGATACAGTACAACTTACCGAAAGGTATTTATGCCTCATATATAATATCGATCAATCAGTGTTTTTCAACCACGGAACGAGATCAATAAAACTGCAGGTGAACAATTTTGTCACAGAACGTTACATTTACCTCAGGAAAGCCATTTAATGATCAACACGTTAGTTGACTAGAAAAAATAGCTATAGAGAGGAGTATTTTGCTAAATATGTGCACTATATTACATTTGTATTATATTTTTACTTGTGTCATAATTGTTATTATAATGAAAACCAAATTATATTTAATATGTTAATTTAACCTTTAATAATACCAGCTGATAGGGCTCTCTGTATGTTTACAGCATTATGCGAGATAATGAGAAAAAAAATTCTTGAGAAAAATTAACATATAGGCTATCTACTGTAGCCTACCTAATATTTATCCAAAGAGTCAATATTGAATCAAGATTGAAATCAAATCCCAAGAATTTAATTGAAATCGTGAAAATTGTGTAAAATTCTGAGCAATCAAAATATCGTGATAATACCGTATACCGTGATAAAAGCTCAATCAATTAATCGCAGCATGAAAATTTGATACCGGCACATGCCTACCCCAGTCCGAGGGAGATTGACAGTCATGTTTAGCTTCTTCCATTTTCTAATGATTGCTCCAACAGTGGACCTTTTTTCACCAAGCTGCTTGGCAATTTCCCCGTAGCCCTTTCCAGCCTTGTGGAGGTGTACAATTTTGTCTCTAGTGTCTTTGGACAGCTCTTTGGTCTTGGCCATGTTAGTAGTTGGATTCTTACTGATTGTATGGGGTGGACAGGTGTCTTTATGCAGCTAACGACCTCAAACAGGTGCATCTAATTTAGGATAATAAATGGAGTGGAGGTGGAAATTTTAAAGGCAGACTAACAGGTCTTTGAGGGTCAGAATTCTAGCTGATAGACAGGTGTTCAAATACTTATTTGCAGCTGTATCATACAAATAAATAGTTAAAAAATCATATATTGTGATTTCTGGATTTTTTTTTTTTAGATTATGTCTCTCACAGTGGACATTCACCTACGATGACAATTTCAGACCCCTCCATGATTTCCAAGTGGGAGAACTTGCAAAATAGCAGGGTGTTCAAATACTTATTTTCCTCACTGTATTTCATATGCAAAATGCACAGATAGGACAGAAGACGCTGCATTTTTCACTTATTAACCAGTAGTATCGTAACCTTAAGTACGCTCATCCAGTATGACTATTAGCTCTGATTTGATGGATCAGTGAAATGAGTTTGGTGTCTGTTTATTGAGAGCAGGTGGTGTTGGTGAGCTCAGGTAAGTCTCACAGGTGTATTGGGTGCACGGGTGACTCCACATCTGTTAGACTGAGCACTGGAAACTAGTTAAAAACGAATCCCTGGACCCTGTAACGCTTTGAAACCACAGTCTAATGAAACCTTGGTTTTCCAAGCATTCAAGGCACATTTAATGGCATAATGATGTCTATTACTCACAAACAGCCCAAGCTATTACTAGTTTAAGACTAGTTTCAATAAAGAAGGTTGCAATGAAAGCTTGTGGTTTCATAGTGGTTGAGTGACAGTTTATCGAGTTCTTCTGTTGTTTATTTTCATCTCTGTTATTACTGAGCCATTTGCTCATGGTTCTCTCTCTCCATCTCAGATCCTAATTTTCCATCTCAGTTTGGGGGTGTGAGTCCGGGCTCTCGATCCTGGGAGCACGGCGGTGCTGCTCCGTATTCCCTGTCTCCATCCTTCATGCCCTACCGTCTGCCGCCCTACATGCAGCAGCCCAACAAACCCTTCATCTCACAAGGTACCTGTTCTCTTCTGTTTGTGGGACATGTTAGGATAAAACATTCAAACTTGCAATGCATATGTCTGTATTTAATGTTCAAAGCAACCATGGAGTTTTCAATTTCTGTCAACATGAAACATGTTTGCATATTTTTTTTTATTTTTTTTTTATTTTTTTTTTATTTTTTTTTATTTATTTATTTATTTTATTTTATTTTATTTTATTTTTTTTTATTTTTTTTTTATTTTTTTTGGCTTTAGCTAGGCAAATTAAACATAGCGATCCAATAAGTCAATTATGTTGTGCCAAAGACGTTTCCTATAGCAAACCAAGAAAAAAAGAAAAGAAAAAAAAAATCAAGAAAACGCAAACCAACATGATGTGTTGCCTTTTTATTATGTTTAATTATTTTAGATTAGTCCTGCATAATTGTCTTAATGTCACAATACAAAATAATTTTAAATAAAGTCATCATGAAATGGATTTTGTGATAGTCTTTTCATCCCTATTGTGACGTATATATCCGAGTGAAACGGCTTCTCGAACGAACAAATGTAGGGCGGGGCTTGGGTTACTGATGGATGGTTGTGGTTTGCTATTGGTGGAGCTCATGTGAGTGACACGTTGCCCCGCCCTCGTCATCAGAGAAGAGAAGAGATGTCACTGCAAGAGAGATGGAAAGTTTACGAGGGACATGAATAAAAATAACATAAAAAAAAAAAAAAAAGATGTGCATGAATAAATACAGCAATCTTCCATAAAGAAATAAGAATTGTCCATTTTGATTTCATGGTGACTATAATGTTGGTAAAAGTTGGCTTCATTCTCTTTATGTCGAATAGTATTTAATTTACTTATTTTGATTATGACCTGGATGTGTTTTCAGGACATTGCTGTTTATGTTATTTGTGCTGTTGTAATTATTTGATGTGTACAACAGATGTTATCCATAGACATCTAGTTAACTCTGAATATTCATTCTTCTTGATAGTTTTTACACTGAGAAATCAGGAAAAGTGTCTGCTCATAACCACACATTTCTTCTCCTCTTGCAGGTTCAGTGGTGGCAAATCAACATTACCCACTTATTCAACACGGCCGACACGGCAATCTCAACTACATTCAGCAGAAGAAATGAAGAAATGACACTTTACTTTGTAAACCAATGCCCAAGGTCCTTATAGAAAAAAGACTAACTTTGCATCATTTGGAAACTTTTTAAAATGGATTTTATCATTTTTGTACAGTTTTTATGTTTTATTTTCCTTTTATTTCTGTGTGTTTCATCACATTGATTTGTGATACAAAATGTCAAATATTTTAATACCCCTATTTTTGGAGGGGTCCAAAAAAGTGTTTTTATTTTATGTGTAAAATAAGGATTTAAAATGTATTCACTTTATTTTTATTAGCCGTATTCCTATTTTGCTTGCATAAGGACAAAGGCTTTAGATAGGAAAATCAAACATAACGACCCAATAAGACAATTATGTAGTGCCAAAATCTTCCCTATAGCAAACCAAGAAAACAGACAAAAAAGAGCAGAAAAAAAAACAAGAAAAGACCAAAAAAATAAATAAAGAAAAAGCAAAACAACAAGCTGCTGTGTTGCCTTTTATTTTCTGTATATTTTTTAGTAGTACCTTTTCTTTCTTTTTTTTATGCTTTAAAATGTATAAAATGATGCAACAATCTGAAATGGAAACTCATGCTTTACCTTTGCTATAATTTTACTGTCACCGTTACACACCTTTCCAGACCTTTTGCCTAATATCAGTAACAAAGAAGAGATTAGGGTGTGGACTTGTCCGTTTCCACTGGCATGTAGTAGAGAGCTTTGAGCTTGTCAGTTATTTACTAAACTTGCCCCACTTTGCAGTGAATTAACTTCTTCCCTTAGATCTAGCAAGTATATTTATAAAGGGAAAATTTGTGTTTTGCAGAAGTATGATCTTCTTATCTTGATTGTTTAGAACCTTGCAGCATTAATAGTAATAACTAATATAACTATTTCACAAGCATGAGCTGGCATGTCAAACTTACTCTCTCACTGTCACCTCCCTCTTTCGCTCTGTTTATAAAGCCCACAGTCGTTCGCTGCTCTTCTGTTTGTCTTGAAAGCAATCATGTGGGCACCTCTCATGAAGTTAGACCTGCCCTCTGTTGGCCTGGCTCTGTTTCTGGGCTTGATCTTTCTGGTTCTGTTCGAGATCATCAGGATTAATTCCTACAGAGGTCAAACTCCTCCTGGTCCCAGACCTCTACCTTTTGTGGGTAACATACCACATTTTCTGAAGAACCCAATGGAGTTTCTGAGATCAGTGAGTCATTGCTTTGAGCTTATTTTACAGAGGCTTTGTTTTTGTGCAAAAGTATCTTATGTTCTCCTTGTGCTTGAGCTATGTTGACTTCGCTTGCAAGTGAGATGATGTCTAAACCACTTAAGTTGTGTTGAAGTGCTGTGAAATCTTCTCTGAGTAGATGCCTCAGTATGGAGAGATGACCACTTTTTATCTCGGGAGGAAGCCAGCGATACTCCTCAATACAATCCAGGTCACGAAAGAAGCCCTGGTCCAAAATGCTTCATCTTTTTCAGGAAGGCCACCTCTACCACTTCCAAACTGGATCAGTAATGGATATGGTCAGTCATACATTGTATTAATTGTAGGGTACTAGTACTGTACATCCAAGTTTTGATGAAATGGAAAAAGGGAAATAATTGTTGATAATTGCCATAACTAGCCCTGCTGTAAAATGAAGCTAAAAGTTTCTTGCGTGGTTTTTATAGTCTTCTGAAGCTAGTCTTGATCAGTGGAGCAACCAGCCAGTGAAGTTGATACTTGAAACCTCTCAAGACTGCATAAATGTGGTCTTGGTTTGGATCTGGGCCTCAAGCAGTCTACTGCTAGTCTAGACCTCTGAATCTACCAGCCAATGAGGCCGAGGTCAACATGGTCTTGGTCAATATGTTTTGGGCTGGTAGACCTATGCATCTGTTTAGGTTGTCTGTCTTTCTTTGTTCAACTTGTCTGTGTATTTCCTCGTAACTCTGAAGGTCTGTTCTCTTTCCATCAGGTATAATAATGGTCACATTTGGTCACACCTGGAGGCAGCAGAGACGGTTTGCTCTGCACACGCTCAGAAACTTTGGCCTGGGAAAGAAATCTGTGGAGGAACGTGTGACAGAGGAAAGCAGTTACCTTCTTTCTGAAATGCTCAAATCAGAAGGTTATTGAGGATTTTAATCTGTGAATGTTTTCAATGTTTAGAGGTAACTTGAGTCAAGTTCTAAACAAACTTTAAACATGCTCTTTTACCCAAGTATGTGGACATGAATTCTTAACCAAAACTTTTCAAGTCCATAGTCCCATTGTGCCTTAGTATTCAGGTTAGCCATTAAACCAAATGTGTTATTTAGCAAGCCAGCTATAATTTCAACATGTGGAGTTTCTCTTTAAACAATTAAAATACTCCTTGCCAAAAATTAACACAAGGTTTTTTTTGTTGAAGGCAAGCCTTTCGACCCCCAACATCCAATACAGAATGCTGTTTCCAACATTATCTGTTCCATCGTCTTTGGGGATCGGTTTGACTACGATAACAAGCGCTTCGCAAACCTTCTGGAAATCCTGAAGGAGAACATCAATCACACAGGGTCACTTGTTGGGGAGGTATGATCATGTGTTAAAAATGTTTTTTGCTTAACTGTCCCAGTATCCAACCGGATCTTGCTCTACTTTCTGCATTCCCATAGGTTGTCGACACATTGCATCGTTAATCTTTAGCAATAATGTGCTAAACCTTACCAGCGGTCACATTTGTGCCGCATCAAAACCTCAGCTTTCTGAAAGTAAGTGCTCCTGTTGCTTTTTTGCTGTAAATGGCTGTCATTTTCATCACCAACACTACCTACATCAAAGTTGTCTCCAATTTTGTTTATTTGCTCGTTAAAACCATCAACAAACAATTTGATTGTCGAATAAGGCTGTATGCCACAAAGGGAACTACTTGACCAGAGTCCAATCTTGATCCTGGAAGTCCACCTTCGTAAGGCTGGAAGCTTACGCTGCTATTTTGAACCAATAATCGGAAAACAAAAGTCAGTTGAAGGATGACGTGTATAATTCAAATATTTATCTGACTCCAATATAATTAATCTGACTCCATTAAAGTTGTTGTTATTATTTAACCTCTTATTCTTTAACCCTCTGGAGTCTGAGGTGTTTTCTGGGTCCTGGAGGTGTTCTGACATGCTCTGACATTTGTGCTTATTTCTGTTACTTGTGACATTTTCATGGCTAAAGTCTTATTACACTGTATTCAGCACAAACTCTGCTACCACAATATGTCAGCAGCATGTATGTAAAAGTTTGTAGTTTTGAGATAATGAAGTTTATGCGTGGTTTGTGAAAAATTTTCACTGAAATAAGGTCATGAAATCCATACTGATTATTTCTTCACAAGACTTTTGAAAATTTTATCAGGTAGCCTAGAATATTTGCTTCAAAACTATGTGAAAATCATCCTGCGTACTCATTCAGATAAAACAATATATTGATTTAAAATTTGTAAGACATGTTTTGTGTAAGAAAGCTTTATGCGAGGAGGCGTGAATCATCATGAATATTGATGCATTTCACACCTGAGAAAGACAAAGACCCTCCCATAATGGCCCTATCAGGTGCTATCAGGCCCTATCATTATGAGGAACCTTGCACTAAGAATGAGTAGAGATTTTAAAAAGAATGGCTTTTTGATTGTTTGGATTTATTTACAACACAACATAATCCAAAGATACACAACAAAGGACAAAAATAGCACATTATTGAACTCACTGATCTAAAGACTAGATTCTGAAGGGTGCATCCAATGGACACTTTACTATCCCAAAAGGCTACTGTAGAGTACTTGTTTAATGCTCAGAACGTTATTACTTAAAAGAAGTATCTACTCTGAGAGTTTGTGATTTAGGATGCAGAATTGGAAGTAACTTCTAGGCAGGTGTTTTTGGAGCAGGTTGAAACTAAACTTCTGCTGTTAATGTCGCATAGTTATCTGTAGCCTTTTTCTTTTTCAGGTGTTTAACTTGCTTCCCATCATCAAACATTTCCCAGGGCCACACCAGAAAATCTATCAGAACGGCGAAGAGTTGAAGGGTTTCTTCAGGGAATCAATCAAAGCACACAGAGAAACTCTGGATCCAGACAGTCCACGAGACTTCATTGATGCCTACCTGCTGGAGATTGAGAAAGTGAGATCATCACAACCAACCGTTCTAGAAACTGTTTAATCCACTCTTTGATGGTAGTTACTATTTGGAAAGGTGGCAGTGATTTTCCCAAGTAACATGTTCTTGGATGAACATCTTTTGTTACAAACTACCCCTTAAATTTGAAGGTTCTTCAAGCCCCAATTCCATTTCTAACCCTTATAGGAATTTTGTTCCAGGACCAACAATATCCTACAAGGTGAAATCACGGTAGGCTGCTAGATAACTAGATATGCATGGATTAATTGAAATGCTTTCTGTTTTCCTTGGATCAGCAAAAGTCCAACGAGGACTCCACGTTTCACGAGGAGAACATGATTATGTCAGTAGCTGATTTGTTCCTTGCTGGAACCGACACCACATCGACCACCATCAGATGGGGGCTCATCTACTTGGCACAAAACCCAGATTTACAAGGTACTTAGGATTAACATTGCATGTTAATGGGAATGCATGAACTGATACATGTATATCTTGCATGCTCTGTAATTCGCTTTGGATAGAAGCATCTGCCAAGTACATAAATGTAGATATAAAGGTGATAAGTAAAGTGTTCTGGGGCCTGTTTCAGAAAGGAGGTTCAACCAACTCTGAGTTAAAACTTGAACTCTGAGTTGACTTACCCTGAGATGGGAAACTCTGAGTTTTCGGTTACAGAACAGCTGAAATGAGTTAGTTCAATCAACTCTGAGTTGACCTACTCTGAGTTAAGCGCGTGCACCACAACTATAAAAAGCCATTATCAATGGAGCGCAGATATTATGAGTCACCATGGCAACAGCGCCAGACATAAAGAGGTCTACATATTTCTCACCAGTACGAACATTGTTACTGTAATTTTACAGTATTAGAACATTAATACTGTCACTTAATTAAAGGGATTACTCTTAATTCTTCTGTAATTTAAAGTAAAATCTGATGTAATTGCATTAGACTATAGAACAATTCTGCATATTTAACATACATTTTTAAAAGGTATATTTTTAATGGAACCTTCTCCCTCTGCACACTTTGGCCAATTCAAGAATAATTCATGCAATTGTATATTGTTTATTTGAAAGCATTAAAAGTGCAGTTTCTTGTCTCTCCTTGTATTGTTCAAATGGTTGAGGTTGATATGGGATTTAGTAATAAGTAGACCAATGCTTTCTAAAGATAGTCATTATTACAATAATCTAATTACACTGTTGAAGATGTTATTTGTAGTTAGTAATATAAGTAACTTACCCACCTGTTATAATATCAGAGGTGAAACTGGAAGAACAGTATGTTATTCAACCTAATTTAAATTTTCATGTAGGGGCAATCCTGCAGGTGTTAGAAGAACATGGCAGCAGCTGAAAATTAAATTTAAAAACATAATTCAATCAAGTAAGGCTTGAGCATATCATGGGTGTAGGCTACCTGACTTTACAAACATTTGACACATTAAATAACTAAATAGCATCCAGTGTCAAGCAGTGCAGCAGCATTTTTGGCTGAGGGAATTCCTGGAGGGACTTCAGAGCCAGTCACTCCCGAAGATTCAAGGGCCTTCATAAAATGTAGAGGTTTACATATGTGTTATTTTGTATAGGCTTTTTTAGAGGCCTACAGAGGTAATATTATGTGTCTACACATCAAACAATCTACACATTCTGATTATTTCACATTTTTATGTGGAGTGGCCTATAGAATCAAAGTTTAAATCTATAAACGGGTATTCTTATCTCTCCCCCGCCCCCAGAGTGTGGAAGAACATCAACTTCTGTTGCACAGATGAACACAGTTCAGTGATTTCCAGTAAATGCCACAGTTTAATTCTGTAGAATTTGTTTAGAACTACATTATGTAACTCTAATCTACTACTGTATTTTCAGTTGTAAAGGAGTTATATAGACTTTATCTTATTAAAAAAATTGAAATAAACTGCAGTAAAAATAGCTATATTTTATTTATTAATAAAATATTATTTGTATTAATAAAAATGTACTGAAAGAATGAATGAGGTGTTTAAACACCACTTCCTCTTTAAAAAAGGGGAGGAGACCGATAGAAACTCTGGGTTTACCGAATAAAACCTGCTCCCGACCAGGTTAGGTTCACAGAGTAAGTTACCATGGTAACTGACTCTGAGTATAAGATACCTCTCTTTCGGGCTTGACTTACTCTGCTTTCTCAGGTTTAACATACCTCCCATTCTGAAACAGAAAACTCAGAGTTTCCCTCATTTCAGGGTTAACATACTCAGAGTTTTCACTTAACCTCCTTTCTGAAACAGGCCCCTGTTCTTTTGCATTGCAAGAGTTCTGCTCTGTAATTTTTTTTATTTTTTTTTTGCTTCAAAGCTCTAGAGTACAAGTTTTGAGCTTTAAGTAGCCAAATGAAAATGCTGAATTGGAAAAAAATATTGCATAATTTGTAAACTCAACTAGGTTTATACAGATTTTCCTTGTAGCACACAGGTAGCCCCATCCCAAACACACCATTGTTTGAATTAGAGTAAGCTTTTAAAGCACCACAGTGTTTCATTAAGGTAACCTTCCAGTTGCTTACTTGTTGTGTTTTAACACTGAGAAATGTTCACACATGAACATTAATGACGTTACAGAGCGATGTCACGAGGAGATTGTTCAGGTGTTGGGTTACGACCGCTCTCCCAGCATGGATGACCGTGACAAACTACCGTACACAAATGCCACTGTTCATGAGTTTCAACGCTTTGGCAACATTGTACCATCTGGCGTGATGCATGAAACAACTCAGCCCGCACAACTACGAGGATATGACATTCCCAAGGTAATGAATGGAGCCTGGATGTGTTGTTTTTATTGATTTGAAATTGTTCCACTAACAAACATCATCTTTCTAGGGCACCGAGATACTGACTAACTTAACAGCAATTTTAAGTGATAAGGAGCACTGGAAGTATCCAGACACTTTTAACCCAGAGAATTTCTTAGACGATAATGGACAATTCTTCAAACCAGAGTCTTTCCTCCCATTCTCCTTGGGTGAGTCACCTGTGACTACGATAGCAGTAGACCAAGAGCAAAGTCAACTAGGTTAAAACCCATTGTGTTTTATCCCTATTTACCAGGTCCGAGGGTGTGTCTCGGGGAGACTCTAGCTAAGATGGAGCTCTTCGTCTTCGTCACTTCTCTCTTACAGCGGATTCGTTTCTCCTGGCCACCTGGTGAGCCGCAGCCAGACATGAATGGGGTTGCTAGTGTGGTTCGCTCTCCTAAGCCATACAACATCATCTGCCACAGCCGAGGTTCCTAAGATTGACCATCAGTAACCTTTCCTGGAGTTTTCAAAGCTTCTGTAGCTGGTTTAGACAGCTTTAAAACTTGATGTTAATATTTTAGCTAAGGAATTATATTCTAGATTAATAGTTATGGATGCTGTACTATTTGTTGTAAAGTGTAAACCCTGAATATCACAATAAACTAGATGTACCGCATGGCGGTACAAAATATGACCGCCGCTCAGGCCTTCACTGGCTTTCCACAAAAATAAATGACGTGGAGCAATTTGGCTGTATTGCGTGTTTATGTATATACCTAAAAAAAGTAGTAGTATGTGCATGTCTGTGTGTGTGTGTGTTTGTGTATGTGTGTGTCTGTGTGTGTGTCTGTCTGTGCGTGTATGTATGCGTGCGTACATGTGTGTGCGCGTTTGTGTCTGTGCATGTGGATTTGTATGTGTGTGTATGGGTGTGTGTCTGTGCGTGTGGATGTCAGTGTGTGTGCATGCTTGCGTTTGTTTGTATTCCTGCATGTGTGTGTGTGACAGTATCATCCTAAACCAGCAACCCTTCGCTCAACACCACCATCTACAGCCCGATGAGTGTACAGTCACTAAATGTGCACATAAATGAATTTATTTTATACCCCCCATGGATGAAATTCTACGAAACTTAGCATACCCCCAGAGGATGTCAAGTTAATCATACACATGAAATATGGTGCAGTTCTGAACATCTCAACTGAAGATAGGGGCGATTAAAGCAGAATAATATTGCATTTTCATTTTTTTATGGGAGGGGCGCAAATCACAAATGAGTGATTATGGGCTAGGTTGATGTGGGCCCTTAAGACCAACATGCCATAAAAATGTCTTCATCCTCGGTGCCACGGTTCAGGTAGTTATTTAGGAAAAACTGCATTTTTTGGGTTTGGGGGGGCCCAGCGCGGGGGGGGGGAGTGGCCCCCGGGGACCAAACGAAAGTTTTCCGTAGAAGTGTAGTGGGGCTACATGCCCACCAAATTTCATGTTCCCCGGTGTTTCGGTGTCCCTGGTATCGTTGACGAAAAATTCAGTAGATGACGAAAAAAAAAAGAAAAAAAACTTTGACAATCCCTATATGACCGCCGCTAGCGGCGGTTATAATTACTGCAGTGTTGTAGTACCACTGTAAAGCTTTGTTTCTCTCGTGATGTAATCTCTCATGTGATAGCTTATATTACTACCTAGACAAGCCTGTACAGGTCAAAACTAGATGTATGGCTATTCACGTGGAGCTGTAACACACCCTGTTAGTGTGCATGTTTGAAACTGGTTGAGTTCATGCATCATGTACGTCATGGTACTATATCTATATGCCCCCAAAAATCAATTCATATGAGTGGATAAAAAACACAAATGCTTTAAAATCAAAGTTTTCATTTAATGCAGATCCTTTTTGACAATATTTTATCAAACCAGTGTCATTTTAGCAGGATGCATGTATTGTATGCAAATGTAGTATATTTTAAAATACGTAAATCTCATTAAAAAATAAAGTCTTGTGAACATTTCTTCTAAAACATTTGAAAATTTAAAATGTGTAAATATTAGTATATAAAGTTATAATCATATAAATCTCATACTCTAAGACTAAGGAAAACAACCCACGAGTTGCCTAATCAGTTCATACAACTTCCTGAATTTTGCAGATATTTCCTGATTTGTGTGTGACCACATACAAGAATGAAGTGCTTTTGTGTTCTTCAAAGATGTAAACAGCGATTTCTATAATATATTTTAGAGTACAATTCTTCATCTGGTCAAAAGTAAAAAAAATAAAAAAAAAAAGGTAAAAAATCCATGTATCCTTATTACTGCTATTGTCTGTGGTCATCCAGGCCAGGTTGCTGAGGTCACAGTTTAGTGAAGGAAAATGTTCACATTTGTAGCGGCTGCTTTGGTCATCTGGTCAAATGTCCTGTTTTTAGACAGCAGAGTATTGAGGGATAACTTATCCGTAAACACTGGCTACCACTCCAGAGTCTAGACTTGTCCTGTGCTGTAGTTTAGTGTCTGCGGGGAGAAGGAATGTTTGGACACCTAATCCCTGTAGTATCACCACATCAGGCATAGATGCCAAGAGCTGGCGGACAGAAGCGTAGCCGTTCAGCACCACTGAGTCCAGGAGGAGCGGGCAGGACCTGCGCGCTTTACTCAAAGTGACGCCTGCAGGATATTGGACCATCAGATCCCGAAGTGCTTTCTTCAGCTTCATCAGGTCAGTGCTTGGTTCTGATTGATGGGTGGATGGATGGGTCATATTATATATAGAAAAAAATCTGGTTACTATTGTCCCACATTAAATGTACAGTATAACATGCACAACAACAGCATAATTGCAATTTTGTAATAAAAGTTGTTTGTCTGGGAGATTAACGTAAAGATGGTTACCTTTTTGTAAGGGGACATTTCAATCGACATGTAGATTGAAATGTCCCCTTACAAAAAGGTAATCATGGAACTATTTTGATTAATAAACTACCCTCACAGACTTACTAAGTGTGTAGCTAAACTGTCGCGTTAACTTCTCTTTGGATAAAAGTTTCATAAGTAGTAAAATGACCTGTCATTTACTCACTTGTATCGGATGATGCTGGTGCTCCTTTAGCGAGCACTGCACTGTACAGTGTCATGAAACCCGAACCTCCGGTACCGTTCTGTGTCATCTTTTACGACGGCGATGTGACCGATCTTTTTAATTATGAAAGCGATATTCCGTTCATGTGGAGTAGCCACTGACCCGTGACTATTGAATCGATCAGTAAATACAAGCAAAATACATCCGCCTACTTTGAACGAAGTTAAACACGACTCTGGCATTTAAACGTATCGAAACTAACGTATGACTCATTTGGATACGAATCATTTTACTGAACCGACACGTTTGAACTTTAGTGAGTCTGTTATGATTTAGTGATTCTTTTGAAATATCACTTTAATAATGTGGCGATTTACCACCATTGCAATGGTAGTCATAAGTATTTCTTGGTTTGTTGATATCACTTTACAAAAAAGCAAAGTGTGAGGCATGCCGCATATTTATTATATTATGGTAAAATCATGTTATTTTTATCACACATTATAAGGGCTACTATTTACACCCTTTGTAGGCTACAGCACTTGAAAAATGTATTAGTCAACTGTGAAAATTGTTGTATTGTTGCCGTTTTGCGGTCCTGGATTTTGGTATAACCTGCATCTACGATTCCATCTGATTTGCGGTTCAGTCGAATCACTACAAAGAACCGATACCAAAATATGATTCGCGAGCCAAACATTTTGCTTTCGTTTCTAATTCGTTTCCCCAGAAAGAACTACGCTAATAGTACCGGCTTCCTTATTTTGCAGGCAGACGCCTTTTTATCAACACGGAAACTTATGTCAAAAATTAATCTAAAACGATACAAGAATTCGATAATGCTGTCCATTGACATGAGATGTAGGCTAAGAGAAGCAGTTAACCCCAGTTCTCATGACGATGATCAAAAACAAGCTCACATCTCATTTACTTTTCCCCTTTACATATTTTGGGATAAGTTGCCTTTCACTTCTTCCTATGAGGTAAATTTAATTAAATAAATAAATAAATAAATATAAAAGAAAAAGCACACTTGCTGATTTGATACCTTTTATTTTGAGCAGTGACACTTCCAAAGTGGTAGAAATAGCCAAATTCACCATGGTATTCTGCATGTTCTATTTACTCGTTTATTGAACATCATAAAACGCTACGAATTATTGCATGAGGTTGCATCAGATATAGATGTTTGATAAATGTAACTGAATGATTGCATTCATCACCATGGTATTTATTGGTGTTTCCGAGGTATTTTAAAATAGGCTACACACTATTTTATTACACATTTTATAATTTGCAATGCCAAAGTACCGCCAAACATAAAATCCACCAATTGTGTAAATGAGGTAGCCTGTTGCTTGTGATTGCATCGTTCATTTCATCATTTTGACTGAATTTTGCTTCACCTTTGTCCTAGTTGTAGGCTACTGTGTTTCTCACCTTTACATGTCTTTTGCAGGCGTGTCATTAATGAGGAACAATGATCTTTTCTGATTAGACGTCATTAGAGGCCTTACTGCAGTCATCCAGTTTCTATAGTCTGACAAACCAGTTCTTGGAAACCACTGTGAGCTTTAAAGCATTCCTCTGGGAAAGGAAAGGAAATGGGAAACGGGGGTGTTTTCCTTCTCTCATAGGTGGCTGCAAACTGCAAAGTCTAAACCTTCTGTTTGAATGTTCATAGATTACACCGGCCTGCATCATTATTTGCTAAATTAACCCAATAATTGTTTTGGGGAACTGATTCCAAAAATACTGCCGTTTCTCCAGCATGTCACTTTCTAACAACGTGATGCATTTCTTAGCATTCTTGCTTTCGACATCCATGTATAAGGTGAAGACGTCTTGTATTTTTCCTTAATCACCAGTATAACTGCTAAAGACATGATTCCTCTCTTCCTCTGAGCCAGGTATAACCATAGTTCGAATTACAGGGGTTACAAAGGGACAGAAATATCAGTTTTGGGGGGTCAGATAATTTTTCTGATATTGTGAAAAAATATAATTACAGTTACAATACAAGTAAACTCCTATTTTCACTGTAGGAACATTTTAATGTAAAGCGATTTCAGACACCCCTATTGTGGACCGTACCATTTTTAACCACCGTGGCTATAGAAGCAACTGAGATTGAGAACGACTTCAACCAAGCAAGTGTCAACGTTGAATGACAAAACGCTAGTTTCATAAAGTATCATTCTTTTCAACATTCCTTATTTGTATATTCAAAAATATTTAAAATAATCTAATTTAATACAGTTATAATTTTTCAATGTAAATTATTTAATTTTATTGGTAACAGCCTAGTGTCTAATTATTTTTATTGAATATATTTATCAAATTTAAGAATTTGAAATGAAAGATGGGGCATACATTTAATAAAATTAGGGGAAAATGCCCTTTATAAAGGTACAAAAAATTATTCTGAGTGTTTTCAAACAGTGATGTAATGAAACATTGACAATTTAAGCTTGAAGGGAGTAAAGCCTCTGTTTAGGCTATTAAGGAAATGTAATTTTGCCAAAAGAAGAACTTTTATTTTAAATAAATGTTCATTTTAAATCAGCCTACTTCAGTGTGATATGTTACCATATTATCATGCTTAACACTAAGAATTTGAATAATTGTAATGTGATGATCAGATGCAGATATCTAAATATAGGCGGTTTGCGGGTGGATTATTTATTTTTAATAGTGGATTCGGGTGACTCAAAGTGCACCAGATTAATGAATTTATCTTTAAAATGTACAAATTTTTCTCCGGGGGGGCATGCCCCCCGACCCCCCTAGAGATACCAAGCTCCACCAACAAAAAAATGTGGGAAACACATTAGGCTATATGATCTTCTTTTTCTTTCGGCTGCTCCCATTAGGGGTCGCCACAGCGGATCATCCGTCTCCATACCACCCTGTCCTCTACATCTGCCTCTTTTACACCAACTACCTGCATGTCTTCTCTCACCACATCCATGAACCTCCTCCTTGGTCTTCCTCTTTTCCTCCTTCCTGGTGGCTCCATCCTCAGCATTCTCCTACCAATATAATTCATGTCACTCCTCTGCACATGTCCAAACCATCTCAATCTCGCTTCCCTCACCTTGTCACCAAAACGTCCAACATGCGCTGTCCCTCTAATAAACTCATTTCTAATCTTGTCCATCCTCGTCACTCCCAACGAAAACCTTAACATCTTCAGCTCTGCTACCTCCAGCTCTGCCTCCTGCCTTTTACTCAATGCCACTGTCTCTAATCCATACAACATCGCAGGTCTCACCACAGTCCTATAAACTTTTCCTTTCATTTTTGCAGATACTCTACTATCACAAATCACTCCTGTCACTCTTCTCCACCCACTCCACCCTGCCTGCACTCTTTTCTTCACTTCCCTAACACACTCTCCATTACTTTGCACTGTTGACCCCAGGTACCTGAACTCCTCCACCTTCTTCACCTCTTCTCCCTGTAACCGCACCACTCCACTGCCCTCCCTCTCATTTACGCACATGTACTCTGTCTTACTCCTACTGACTTTCATTCCCCTCCTCTCCAGCACGTACCTCCACCTCTCCAGGCTCTTCTCAACCTGCTCACTACTCTCACCACAAATCACAATATCATCCGCAAACATCATAGTCCAGGGAGACTCCTGTCTGACCTCGTCCGTCAACCTGTCCATCACCACTGCAAACAGGAAAGGGCTCAGGGCCGATCCTTGATGCAGTCCAACCTTCACCTTGAACCAGTCTGTCGTTCCTACTGCACACTTCACTGCAGTCACACTGTCCTCATACATGTCCTGCACCACCCTCACATACTTCTCTGACACACCTGACGTCCTCATACAATACCACAACTCCTCTCTTGGCACTCTGTCGTACGCTTTCTCTAAATCCACAAATACACAATGCAGCTCCTTCTGTCCTTCTCTATACTTTTCCATCAACGTTCTCAAAGCAAATAAGGCATCTGTGGTGCTCTTCCTCGGCATGAAACCATACTGTTGCTCACAGATGGTCACCTCTTCTCTCAGCCTGGCTTCCACTACTCTTTCCCATAACTTCATGGTGTGACTGATCAACTTAATTCCCCTGTAGTTATTGCAGTTCTGCACATCTCCCTTATGCTTAAAGATCGGTACCAGCACACTCCTTCTCCATTCCTCAGGCATCCTCTCACCTTCCAAAATCTTGTTAAACAATCTGGTTAAAAACTCCACTGCCATCTCTCCTAAACATCTCCATGCTTCTACCGGTATGTCATCTGGTCCAACCGACTTTCCACTCTTCATCCTCTTAATCGCTGCTCTCACTTCCTCCTTACTAATCCTATCCACTTCCTGCTTTACTAACACCACATCATCCAACCTTCTCTCTCTCTCATTTTCCTCGTTCATCAGCTGCTCAAAATACTCCCTCCATCTTCTCAACAAACTCTCCTCACTAGTCAACACATTTCCATCTCCATCCTTTATTGCTCTAACTTGCAACACATCCTTCCCAGCTCGATCTCTCTGCCTGGCCAATCGGTACAAATCCTTTTCTCCCTCCTTAGTGTTCAACCTCTCATACAGCTCCTCGTATGCCTTTTCCTTGGCTTTCGCCACATCCCTCTTTACCTGTTGCCGCATCTCCTTGTACTCCTGCCTACTTTTCTCATCACCCTGTCGATCCCACTTCTGTTTTGCTAACCTCTTTCCCCTTATGCTTCCCTGCACTTCCTCATTCCACCACCACGTCTCCTTGTCTTCCTTTCTATTTCCGGATGTCACACCAAGTACCTTTCTAGCTGCCTCCCTCATCACTCCTGCGGTAGTTTCCCAATCATTCAGCACCTCTTCACCACCACCGAGCCTCTGTCTGACCTCTTCCCTGAACCTCACACTACAGTCTTCCTCCTTCAGTTTCCACCATCTTATTCTTCTTTCAGTCCTTACTCTCCTCCTCTTCTTCTTCGCCTCCAAAACCATCCTACAGACCACCATCCGATGCTGTCTAGCTACACTGTCCCCTGCCAACACCTTACAGTCTCCAATCTCCTTCAGGTTGCATCTCCTACATAGAACATAGTCCACCTGTGTGCACCTTCCTCCACTCTTATAGGTCACCCTATGATCCTCCTTCTTCTTAAAATACGTATTCACCACTGCCATTTCCATCCTTTTAGCAAAATCTACCACCATCTGCCCTTCCACATTTCTCTCCTTTAGGCCATACCTACCCATAACCTTCTCATCACCTCTGTTCCCCTCACCTACATGTCCATTAAAGTCTGCCCCAATCACCAATCGTTCATTTCTAGGTACACCATCTACCACTTCATCTAATTCACTCCAGAATCTTTCCTTCTCCTCCATCTCACAGCCGACTTGTGGAGCATAGGCACTGATGACATTTATCATCATCCCTTCAACTTCCACCTTCACGATCATCACCCTATCAGAAACTCTCTTCACCTCCACTACACTCTTACTGTACTCTTCCTTCAGAATCACCCCTACACCATTTCTCTTTCCATCCACACCATGATAGAACAGTTTAAACCCACCTCCAATGTTTCTGGCCTTACTCCCTTTCCACTTTGTCTCCTGAACACACAACATATCTACCCTTCTCCTCTCCATCATATCAGCTAACTCTCTCCCTTTACCAGTCATAGTGCCAACATTTAAAGTACCAACCCGAACCTCCACTCTCCTACACTTCTCCTTTCCCTGCCGCCTCTGTAGACGTCGTCCTCCTCTCCTCCTCCTCCGGCCACCAGTAGCCCAATTTCCACCGGTACCCTGTTGGCTAACGATACCTGTGGCGGTCGTTGTTAACCCGGGCCTCGACCGATCCGGTATGGAATTCTTATTCGTGACCCGCATATTTGATGCATTAGGCATCAATGATGCATTAGGCATGATGCATTAGGCATCATACATTAGGCTATATGATGATCTACAAAAAAAAAACCACATTTAATTATCTTATTATTAAAATACATTATTATGATTTTACCACCTCCGCCTCATTTTGAGCCAGGAAAAACCCTGAAATAGGCAATAGGCTTCTTGTAAAGGTATTACTTTTACTAGTAATTAGAATGGTATTTCAGTGCACTTAACTTCTAACTTTTGAGAGTCGATCAAAACAGTTCTCTTTTGGATATATAATAACAATGAGATATTCTGTAGCCTACTGATTATCAGTTTGTCGCATGTTTAGTATGTGTGTTGCACAACACATGTTGCACTTGGCGATCACGGTGGGGATTGATATGGTAGTGGACCATGATGGTCAGAAGAAGTGAAGGAGCAGTACCCCCCAATTATGGTGGGGTAATTCGCACTCTGGGTATAACAACTGTCTGCTCCAAATATTTTGGAATGTTGTTGAGCCTATTCATGTGCCCCAAAGGTTTTCACCTGGTTTCGGGCGTGAGGACCAAAGGTTATCAGAGATCTTGAAGAGACACCACCCACAACAGGAGAACAGAAGTCTCTTAAGTTTTGTCATGATCTCTTCTACTGCTGTGAAATTGAGAATAAAAACTGTACATGATGTAGAGTTTTTGTCGATATTTATGCACTCGGCATCATCAAATTAATTAATATTAGATAATTTAGCAAATCAGCAGAATTGTACTTTTCAAGATGTAGCAGGGCTGTGTTATATAGGCAAAATTTACTTTCTGTTTATTTTGTTTGATATATTAAGACGCAGGTATCATATCTGTATTCATCAAATCAGTAATACTAACACAGCTGAAAGGGTTCACAGCATGTCAATCTCTCCCACTGTCTCCACCCTCTTCCGCTCTGTTTATAAAGCCCACAGTCGTTCGCTGCTCTTCTGTTTGTCTTGAAAGCAATCATGTGGGCGACTCTCATGAAGTTAGACCTGCCCTCTGTTGGCCTGGCTCTGTTTCTGGGCTTGATCTTTCTGGTTCTGTTCGAGATCATCAGGATTAATTCCTACAGAGGTCAAACTCCTCCTGGTCCCAGACCTCTACCTTTTGTGGGTAACATACCACATTTTCTGAAGAACCCAATGGAGTTTCTGAGATCAGTGAGTCATTGCTTTGAGCTTATTTTACAGAGGCTTTGTTTTTGTGCAAAGGTATCTTATGTTCTCCTTGTGCTTGAGCCAGGGTTTTTCCTGCATATATTTATGAGGCGGCCGCCTCCGTCAAATTTTGTGCCGCCACAAATTACACAAATTAACGCTTGTCCGGGACATGTGTGTTTTTTGTTTTTGTTTTTTTGAAGGGACAAGTGAAAGAGAATTTTAAATATTTCAATTAATAATCTCATTTAATACAGTTGTATTTTTTCAATGTAAATTATTTAATTTGATTGGTAACAGCCTGTTGTATTATTCTAATTGAATGTATTGATCAAATTAAACATTTTGAAATGAAAGATGGAGCCCTTTATAAAGGTAAAAAAATTATTCTAATAAGAGTGTTTTTCCAACAGTGATTTAATGAAACACTGACAATTTAAGTTTAGAGGGAGTAAAGCCTCTGTTTAGGCTATTAAGGAAATGTAATTTGGGCAAAAAAAGTTTTTTTTTTAAATCAGCCTACTTCAGTGTGATACTTTACCATATTATTATGCTTAACACTGAGAATTTGAATAATTGTAATGTGATGATCAGATGCAGATATCTAAATCAAAGAATATCATAGGTTTGGGCGGTTGGCGGGTGGATTTTTATTTTATTTTTTACAGCGGATTCGGGTGACTTAAAGTGCACCAGATTAATGAATTTACCTTTAAAATGTTCTAAATTCCCCCTAGAGGTACCGAGGTCCACCCAAAAAAATACTGTGGGAAACACAACAGACTATATACGAAAAGTACAAGTTAAATTATCTTATTATTAAAATACATGATCAGGATTTTACCGCCTCCGCCTAGTTTTGAACCAGGAAAAACCCTGTTGAGCGATGTTGACTTCGCTCGCAAGTGAGATGATGTCTAAACCACTTAAGTTGTGTTGAAGTGCTGTGAAATCTTCTCTGAGTAGATGCCTCAGTATGGAGAGATGACCACTTTTTATCTCGGGAGGAAGCCAGGGATACTCCTCAATACAATCCAGGTCACGAAAGAAGCCCTGGTCCAAAATGCTTCATCTTTTTCAGGAAGGCCACCTCTACCACTTCCAAACTGGATCAGTAATGGATATGGTCAGTAATACATTGTATTTATTGTAGGGTACTAGTACTGCACATTAGGGCTGTCACGATGTTAGATTTTTCACACCACGGTTATTGTGGCCAAAAGAATTCACGATATCGATATATCGCGATATCTATAGCAGAGCCGATCCGCCCTATACGCACACTACGCAAGCTGCGTAGGGCCCCGCAAATTACTCAAGGCCCCGCCTCCCCCTCGTGTCAAAGCGCGTCAATCAAAGATTACAACATCGTTGAGACGTGAGAAAATGAAGCGGAACTATCCTTCTGGTCTAGCCTGGCGAGCCAGACTTACATCAAGATGTTTAGTCTGGCAACTCACCATAGACACGCTCACTCCGAGGGGCGGGATAAACGGCTGTCTTTCAAATTCCCTCTGCACGCAATAGGACAGCGTTTCAACCAACCAGAGCGTTTTCCCAACAGCGGAGCTAGTTGATCGATTCAACTTTTGCCATATCTGGCTGGCAAAACGACGAACACATCTTCCTTTTTTTAAGAATGACTTAAGTGCCGTTCTTTGCTCTTTTCTCAAAGAAAAACCTAACTCCAAGTCCTCCAGAGCCGCGGACAAAGCCGATTCGAAAGACTGTTCTCCAGCAGCCGTCATTCTTTGTTTTCAAGTCGCAGGCAGGTAACCGTCGCAACTCTGTCGTCATATGTTAAGCCCGCCCCGGCCTACTCTATACACGACGTGATTGGCCTGACCCAATTTAGGTTTTTGCAGCTAGAAGGTCTATTGAGAGTTGCTAGACTGACCCTGGCTGCAAAATACATTTTGCTGCCGCTAGGGTGCGTCTAGATTTCTAGGCTACTTCTGGTCACGAAGAAAGAGGAAAAAACACTATGCGAGTGAATTGTGGGAACAGCAATCAGGTAGACTGAGTTTGCTTGTTTATAAACTGCAGCTGGGAAAAGATAACCGCGTCGCACGTTAACATGCGTTCATATGCGCGTGCACGAAATGAAACGCGCACTTTCCAAAATAAACTACAATAGCGGGATGACAATCCTCATTGTAGGCGTAGGCACACATACTTTTAAAACAAGACAATGATCATCTACTCTCCAAGTCAAGGTTAAGTTACAACTCTGCCATGCCAGATGGAAAACAATGTATTGGCTTTATAGTCTATATTGCAATTAAGATGCTGATTGACTGGACATACTGGTCAATATGGATGCACATCCCTCAGTAAATAATAACCTTCAAGTATTAAGTATTGCTGTTATCATTTAAAACACAGTGACATGCTGTGGCAATTTTAGCTACTTTTATTCATTCACAGCACAGGATGCATTTGTGATTTCAAGAATTCAATTTGTTCTATTTGAAGTGTGAATACTTAATATTTTACTAGTAACACTGTCTATTTCTGATATCAGGAATTACCTTTATTATATTACCTTTATAATATTATTACTCAGCAAGTAAACAAAAGCGTAAATATCTACGTAATAAAATACAAATTCTGATATTGGGGTTCCAATCATGCACTGAACCTTGATTAATTAACAAGGTTAATTCTTCACTGTTTTCCAGCTGTATTTCCAGTTTTATCTTTGCTTTTGTTGTCAGGATTAGTAACTTGCCATTTTGTGACATTTGGAGTTCATTTTCTATCAAATGTTATTGGCATTGTGTATTGTCTACAAGTATTGAGGTCTCTGCATTCACATTATGCTTAACATCTGACATGTAGATATGGTGTCTCGCAAAAATATCTGTAGTATAAAGTACATGGATTTCCCAAGTAAAGCACATACCATAAATGTGTGGTATAATTTAATATTATATTGTTTGAGTGAAATGTAATGCAAAGGAAATTTCAACTAAATTGATACTACCCAACCTTTTACTAGCCAAGTTAAAATACTTTCACCTAACTTAGTTAAGTAACGTATACTTAATTCCATATGTGAAATTAACTTAAAAAATATGCGTGTGAAATAAAAAAAAAGAAGTAAATTTTACTTATTGTTTATTTACTGTGAGTCAGGTAGGAGGGCCCCTTAATTTTTTTTTGCTTAGGGCCCCAGGGAGGTCAGGATCGGCTCTGTCTATAGAATCTATTTCGGGTAGTTATCAGTCAAATTCATTTTTAATATAGTTTTTCTTTTTTACCCAACAAACATAAGGATACTGATAGACAAGGCACATGCATTTTTTACTTCTTGCATACTCAATCTATGGCAAATTCTTGTGAAGGAAGACAAGCATGTGAAGTTTATCTGGTTTCAAACTGAAGCAAAACACTGTCTGAAGGTTTCCTGAAGAACTGAAAAGCTCTTAAACCTATTGTTGCACCGGCGCCAATAAAGTCATGCAAATAGCAGATTTGAATAAAAAAATCAAGTGCAAATACAAATACAAAAATAAGATGAGTAAAGAAAACGGGGTTCTTAATTTTAATAATCACCCTTTATTAATATATGAACACCCCCTGTTAACAGTTAATGTCACGTTTCCCATTCCATGACTAGTAAAATAATAGCCGCGTCGCGTCTATGACAACTCGAGGTATCGCACACGCACGCGCGTCTCAGTTTATGGCCAGCAATATCATTGTTTAAGGACATTATGGAATTGAGATAATGTCTGTACTATGTTATGATTACACGGTACAATTAAATAATAGTTGCTGAGTCTGTGATCTGAACACTTTACCTCAAAGCGTCCGTTAACTGAATGAATTGAGAATATCACCTGAAAATCCGATAACATCAGCAATTTTCATTCAAGCAGCTGATTTCTGTAAATTAATGTAAAATTAAATGTATATTGCAGCACAGGGTGAAATCATTTACGATGATTTGAGACAAATATAATGTAAATTTAATATAAAACGATGTAAATGAGGCTCTGTGTCGCGGCAGGAATTTGAACATGGTCCTGAGCCGTTGCTGGGCGTCGCGGCCGCCGGTGTGTGTAAGTCACTCATACAGAATGTGTTCGAATTTTAAAGACGTGGCGCTGCGCTTCTCGTCCGGTGTGCGACCACCTTTAAGGTGCTGTTTTCTTTGAAGCCGAAGAACTCTGTTCTTAATTCTGGCGAGCTTACTTTTTTCGGGTGTGGACAGAGTGTTCCACTCTAGCTGCGCGGGCGCGGACGAGCGCTGCGTCGTCTTCTTATTTGACAGGTGTCAGCGGGTGCAATACTGCCACCTGAGAGGTCAACCAGGTACTGGTGCTGGAGTATTTACGTGTCATGTTATCATAAGAGTCCTATTCATTTTAAACATTGTGGTTATCTTATCGCCAATACCGGTATATTGTCACACTCTAAATTAACACGATGTCGATATTTCATGCTTTGAATATCACGATTATCGTCAACACCGGTATATTGCGACACCCCTACTGCACATCCAAGTTTAGGTTGTCTGTCTTTCTTTGTTCAACTTGTCTGTGTATTTCCTCGTAACTCTGAAGGTCTGTTCTCTTTCCATCAGGTATAATAATGGTCACATTTGGTCACACCTGGAGGCAGCAGAGACGGTTTGCTCTGCACACACTCAGAAACTTTGGCCTGGGAAAGAAATCTGTGGAGGAACGCGTGACAGAGGAAAGCAGTTACCTGCTTTCTGAAATGCTCAAATCAGAAGGTTATTGAGGATTTTAATCTGTGAATGTTTTCAATATTCAGAGGTGCTGTACTCTGTCATGTCCCACCTTGTACTTGAGTCAAGTTCTAAACGAACTTAAAACATGCTCTTTTAAGCAAGTATGTAGACATTAATTCTTAGCCAAAACATTTGAAGTGCATAGTTCCATTGTGCCTTAGTATTCAAATGTCATTAAACCAAATGTGTTATTCAGCAAGCCAGCTATAATTTCAACGTGGAGTTTCTTTTTAAACTATTTAAATACTCCTTGCCAAAAACTAACACAAGGTTTTCTTTGTTGAAGGCAAGCCTTTCGACCCCCAACATCCAATACAGAATGGTGTTTCCAACATTATCTGTTCCATCGTCTTTGGGGATCGGTTTGACTACGAAAACAAGCGCTTCGCATACCTTCTGGAAATCCTGAAGGAGAACATCAATCACACAGGGTCACTTGTTGGGGCGGTATGATCAAGTGTTAAAAAAGTTTTTTGCTTAACTGTCCCAGTATCCAACCGGATCTTGCTCTACTGTCTGCATTCCCATAGGTTGTCGACACATTGCATCGTTAATCTTTAGCTATAATGTGCTAAACCTTACCAGCGGTCACATTTGTGCCACATCAAAACCTCAGCTTTCTGAAAGTAAGTGCTCCTGTTGCTTTTTTGCTGTAAATGGCTGTCATTTTCATCACCAACACTACCTACATCAAGGTTGTCTCCAATTTTGTGTATTTGCTTGTTAAAATCTGAAGAATAAGGCTTTATGCCACAAAGGGAACTACTTGACCAGAGATGTCCAATCCTGATCCTGGAGGTCCACCTTCGTAAGGCTGCAAGCTTACGCTGCTATCTTGAACCAATAATCAGAACAAAAGGCATTGAGGTTCAAATGACTCTGTCTCTCCCGACAGAACCATCCTGTGCCTGGAGTGTTCCAACAGTCCTCCATCAGCATATTGATGAAATCCTCTTGCACTAGGTCAAGGTCAAGGTCAAGGTCAACTTTATTGTCAATTTCTTCACATATACCAGACATACAAAGAAATCGAAATTGCGTTTCTCACTATTCAACCCACGGTAAAAAAAATAGAAATAGAAATAGAAATAAATAAAATAAATAAAATGCAATACACACTATTTTTAAGAAAAACAACATACTTAAAACCAATACAGCAGAGAGAAAGACTTACTGTATTCTAGAAAGATAATAAAATATTTCTATATACAAGAATTTATCAACAACCCAGGTTTTAAAATTATATATGAGATGCAATATGTAGAATGACCTATAATATAATAAAGAGCATAGATAAATAGAGATTATGAGGGCGGGTGTAAAAGAGAGGAGAGAGAGTTCAGCCGGGGCGGGGGTGGAAGAGAGGGGAGAGAGTTCAGCCGCCTAACAGCCTGGTGAATAAAACTGTTCATGAGTCTGGTGGAACGAGCACGGAGGCTCCGATATCTTTTCCCAGACGGCAGGAGGCTGAAAAACCTGTGCGCTGGATGGCTGATATCGCCCACAATCATGCTTGCTTTGCGGGTAAGGCGGAGATTGTACATGTCCTGCAGGGAGGGAAGGGAGGCACCAATGATCCTTTCAGCTGTGTTTATTATGCGCTGCAGTGAATTCCTGTTGTAGTTGGTGCAGCTTCCGCCCCACACAGCAATACAACTGGTTATGATACTCTCAATGGTACCTCGGTAGAATGTGCACATGATGGGCGAGGGGGCTCTCGCTCGTTTAAGCTTGCGGAGAAAGTAGAGGCGCTGCTGGGACTTCTTCACCAGTGATACAGTGTTAGTATTCCAAGAGAGGTCTTCACTGATGTGCACCCCCAAGAATTTTGTGCTACTCACTCTCTCTACAGCAGCCCCGTTGATGGTCAGTGGTAGGTGCTGAGTGTGGCCTCTCCGGAAATCGACCACAACTTCCTTGGTCTTGCTAATGCTCGCTCTTGCTAATGTCTAGATAGGCATTAGCATACTGAGATGATGAAGGCCATTGTGCCACGTTTACATCACATGTAAAAGGATTTCTGAAGTACTAGGGTAGTAAAGAGTTCTGCCCATATTTGCTCAGCCCTACAAGAGTTTAGCTCAAAACATTTCTTAAACTCACAAAGCTTATAAAGGGCTGCACCCAAAATTGCATACTTCCCAGTCCCACTATATAGTAGATGAAAAACAGTATGTCGAATTCACAGTATTCATAGAACAAAAAGTACCTGGACGATGTACTATTTCCAGCTAGATTTTGAAGGGTGCATCCAATAGATACTTTACTATCCCAAAAGGCTACTGGAGAGTACTTGTTTAATGCTCAGAAAGTAATTACTCAAAAGAAGTACCTACTCATAAGAAGTATCTACTCTGAGAGAATGTGATTTAGGATGCAGAAAATGTCTTCAGAATTGGAAGAAACTTCTAGGCAGGTGTTTATGAGCACTAAAACTAAACTTGGTTGAAACTAAACTTCTGCTGTTAATGCCGCATAGTTATCTGTAGCCTTTTTCTTTTCCAGGTGTTTAACTTGCTTCCCATCATCAAACATTTCCCAGGGCCACACCAGAAAATCTATCAGAACGGCGAAGAGTTGAAGGGTTTCTTCAGGGAATCAATCAAAGCACACCGGGAAACTCTGGATCCAGACAGTCCACGAGACTTCATTGATGCCTACCTGCTGGAGATTGAGAAAGTGAGATCATCACAATCAACTGTTCTAGAAACTGTTTAATCCACTCTTTGATGTAGATTGTTTAATCCACTCTTTGATTGTGCAAATGAGAGGTTGTATGGATGATTTACAGATTTAGGGTCAAGGGGGTTCAAAATTCCTCAGATGTACATGCATTTTCTTTTCTATTTGGAAAGGTGGCAGCGATTTTCCCAAGTAACAAATGTTCTTGGATGAACATCTTTTGTTACGAACTACCCTTTAAATTTGAAGGTTCTTCAAGCCCCAATTCCATTTCTAACCCTTATAGGAATTTTGTTCCAGGACCAACAATATCCTACAAGGTGAAATCACAGTAGGCTGCTAGATAACTAGATATGCATGGATCAATTGAAATGCTTTCTGTTTTCCTTGGAGCAGCAAAAGTCCAACGAGGACTCCACGTTTCACGAGGAGAACATGATTGTGTCAGTAGCTGATTTGTTCCTTGCTGGAACCGACACCACATCGACCACCATCAGATGGGGGCTCATCTACTTGGCACAAAACCCAGATGTACAAGGTACTTAGGATTAACATTGCATGTTAATGGGAATGCATGAACTGATAAATGTATATCTTGCATGCTCTGTAATTTGCTTTGGATAGAAGCATCTGCCATGTACATAAATGTAGATATAAAAGTGGTAAGTAAAGTGTTCTGTTCTTTTGCATTGCAAGAGTTCTGCTCTTAAATATTATTATTATTTTTTTTATTTTTTTTTTTGCTTCAAAGCTCTAGAGTACAAGTTTTGAGCTTTAAGTAGCCAAATGGAAATGCTGAATTGGAAAAAATATTGCATAATTTGTAAATGCAACTAGGTTTATACAGATTTTCCTTGTAGCACACAGGTAGCCCCATCCCAAACACACCGTTGTTTGGGTTAGAGCAGTGGTTCCCAATTCCAGTCCTCGTGACCCACTGCTCTGCACATTTTGTATGTCTCCCTTATTTAACACACCTGAACCAGATCATCAGCTCATTAGGAGAGACTCCATGAACTGAACTGAGTGTGTCAGATAAGAGAGACCTACAAAATGTGCAGAGCAGTGGGTCACGAGGACTGGAATTGGGAACCACTGGGTTAGAGTAAGCTTTTAAAGCGCCACAGTGTTTCATTAAGTTAATCTTCCAGTTGCTTTCTTGTTGTGTTTTAACACTGAGAAACGTACACACATGAACATGAACGTTACAGAGCGATGTCACGAGGAGATTGTTCAGGTGTTGGGTTACGACCGCTCTCCCAGCATGGATGACCGTGACAAACTACCGTACACAAATGCCACTGTTCATGAGTTTCAACGCTTTGGCAACATTGCACCATCTGGCGTGATGCATGAAACAACTCAGCCCGCACAACTACGAGGATACGACATTCCCAAGGTAATGAATGGAGCCTGGATGTGTTGTTTTTATTGATTTGAAATTGTTCGACTAACAAACATCATCTTTCTAGGGCACCGAGATAATGACTAACTTAACAGCAATTTTAAGTGATAAGGAGCACTGGAAGTATCCAGACACTTTTAACCCAGAGAATTTCTTAGACGATAATGGACAATTCTTCAAACCAGAGTCTTTCCTCCCCTTCTCCTTGGGTGAGTCACCTGTGACTACGATAGCAGTAGACCAAGAGCAAAGCCAACTAGGTTAAAACCCATTGTGTTTTATCCCTATTTATCAGGTCCGAGGGTGTGTCTCGGGGAGACTCTAGCTAAGATGGAGCTCTTCGTCTTCGTCACTTCTCTCTTACAGCGGATTCGTTTCTCCTGGCCACCTGGTGAGCCGCAGCCAGACATGAATGGGGTTGCTAGTGCGGTCCGCTCTCCTAAGCCATACAACATCATCTGCCACAGCCGAGGTTCCTAAGATTGACCATCAGTAACCTTTCCTGCATTAATGGAGTTTCTAAAGCTTCCGTAGCTGGTTTAGACAGCTTTAAAACTTGATGTTAATATTTTAACTAAGCAATTATATTCTAGATTAATAGTTATGGATGCTGTACTATTTGTTGTAAAATGGAGAAAAAACACAAATGCTTTAAAATCAAAGTTTTCATTTAATGCAGATCCTTTTTGACAATATTTTATCAAACAGTGTCATTTTAGCAGGATGCATGTATTGTATTGTATGCAAATGTAATAAAATAAATCTTATTAAAAAATAAATTCTTGTGAACATTTCTTTTAAAACATTTGAAGATTAAAAATGTGTAAATATTAGTATATAAAGTTATAATCAATCATATAAATCTCACACTCTAAGACTAAGGAAAACAACCCACGAGTTGCCTAATCGGTTCATACAACTTCCTGAATTTTGCAGATATTTCCTGATTTGTGTGTGACCACATACAAGAATTAAGTACTTTTGTGTTCTTCAAAGATGTAAACACAGTGATTTCTATAATACATTTCAGAGTAAAATTCTTCATCTGGTCAAAAGTTTAAAAAAAATAACTTAAAAAAAAGGTTTAAAAAATCCATGTATCCTTATTACTGCTATTATATATTATATAATTGACCACAGACAATTATATTGTCTGTGGTCATCCAGGCCAGGTTGCTGAGGTCACAGTTTAGTGAAGGAAAATGTTCACATTTGTAGCGGCTGCTTTGGTCATCTGGTCAAATGTCCTGTTTTTAGACAGCAGAGTATTGAGGGATAACTTATCCGTAAACACTGGCTACCACTCCAGAGTCTAGACTTGTCCTGTGCTGTAGTTTAGTGTCTGCGGGGAGAAGGAATGTTTGGACACCTAATCCCTGTAGTATCACCACATCAGGCATAGATGCCAAGAGCTGGCGGACAGAAGCGTAGCCGTTCAGCACCACTGAGTCCAGGAGGAGCGGGCAGGACCTGCGCGCTTTACTCAAAGTGACGCCTGCAGGATATTGGACCATCAGATCCCGAAGTGCTTTCTTCAGCTTCATCAGGTCAGTGCTTGGTTCTGATTGATGGGTGGATGGATGGGTCATATTATATAGAAAAAAATCTTGTTACTATTGTCCCACATTAAATGTACAGTATAACATGCACAACAACAGCATAATTGCAATTTTGTAATAAAAGTTGTTGGTCTGGGAGATTAACGTAAAGATGGTTACCTTTTTGTAAGGGGACATTTCAATCGACATGTAGATTGAAATGTCCCCTTACAAAAAGGTAATCATGGAACTATTTTGATTAATAAACTACCCTCACAGACTTACTAAGTGTGTAGCTAAACTGTCGCGTTAACTTCTCTTTGGATAAAAGTTTCATAAGTAGTAAAATGACCTGTCATTTACTCACTTGTATCGGATGATGCTGGTGCTCCTTTAGCGAGCACTGCACTGTACAGTGTCATGAAACCCGAACCTCCGGTAACGTTCTGTGTCATCTTTTACGACGGCGATGTGACCGATCTTTTTAATTATGAAAGCGATATTCCGTTCATGTGGAGTAGCCACTGACCCGTGACTATTGAATCGATCAGTAAATACAAGCAAAATACATCCGCCTACTTTGAACGAAGTTAAACACGACTCTGGCATTTAAACGTATCGAAACTAACGTATGACTCATTTGGATACGAATCATTTTACTGAACCGACACGTTTGAACTTTAGTGAGTCTGTTATGATTTAGTGATTCTTTTGAAATATCACTTTAATAATGTGGCGATTTACCACCATTGCAATGGTAGTCATAAGTAGATTTCTTGGTTTGTTGATATCACACTTACAAAAAGCAAAGTGTGAGGCATGTTTATTATATTATGGTAAAATGTTATTATTTTTATCACACATTATAAGGGCTACTATGTACACCCTTTGTAGGCTACAGCACTTGAAAAATGTATTAGTCAACTGTGAAAATTGTTGTATTGTTGCCGTTTTGCGGTCCTGGATTTTGGTATGTTGTATAACCTGCATCTACGATTCCATCTGATTTGCGGTTCAGTCGAATCACTACAAAGAACCGATACCAAAATATGATTCGCGAGCCAAACATTTTGCTTTCGTTTCTAATTCGTTTCCCCAGAAAGAACTACGCTAATAGTACCGGCTTCCTTATTTTGCAGGCAGACGACGCCTTTTTATCAACACGGAAACTTATGTCAAAAATTAATCTAACACGATATAAGAATTCGATAATGCTGTCCATTGACATGAGTGGTAGGCTAAGTGAGAAGCAGTTAACGCCAGTTTTCATGACGATGATCAAAAACAAGCTCACTTCTCATTTACTTTTCCCCTTTACATATTTTGGGATAAGTTGCCTTTCACTTCTTCCTATGAGGTAAATTTAAATAAATAAATAAATATAAAAGAAAAAGCACACTTGCTGATTTGATGCCTTTTATTTTGAGCAGTGACACTTCCAAAGTGGTAGAAATAGCCAAATTCACCATGGTATTCTGCATGTTCTATTTACTCGTTTATTGAACATCATAAAACGCTACGAATTATTGCATGAGGTTGCATCAGATATAGATGTTTGATAAATGTAACTGAATGATTGCATTCATCACCATGGTATTTATTGGTGTTTCTGAGGTATTTTAAAATACACACTATTTTATTACACATTTTATAATTTGCAATGCCAAAGTACCGCCAAACATAAAATCCACCAATTGTGTAAATGAGGTAGCCTGTTGCTTGTGATTGCATTGTTCATTTCATAATTTTGACTGAATTTTGCTTCACCTTTGTCCTAGTTGTAGGCTACTGTGTTTCTCACCTTTACATGTCTTTTGCAGGCGTGTCATTAATGAGGAACAATGATCTTTTCTGATTAGACGTCATTAGAGGCCTTACTGCAGTCATCCAGTTTCTATAGTCTGACAAACCAGTTCTTGGAAACCACTGTGAGCACAGCATTCCTCTGGGAAAGGAAAAGAAATGGGAAACCGGAGTGTTTTCCTTCTCTCATAGGTGGCTGCAAACTGCAAAGTCTAAACCTTCTGTTTGAATGTTCATAGATTACACCGGCCTGCATCATTATTTGCTAAATGAAACCCAATAATTGTTTCTTTTGGGGAACTGATTCCAAAAATACTGCCTGTTTCTCTCACTGTAAAAAATGTCTAACCTCTCCAAGTAAAAATTTTCTAGTGACTGGTCACATCTAAATTTTTTAATTGGCCCAAGTGTAATTCCTGTTGCAATAGTCTGTTAACATTGGCTCAATGAGAAATAATATGTCAGACTAATTGAAAAATTTAGATGTAACCAGTCACTAGAAATTTTTTACTTGGGGATGTAATTTTTTTTTTACAGTGCTCCAGCATGTCACTTTCTAACAACATGATGCATTTCTTAGCATTCTTGCTTTCGACATCCATGTATAAAATTAAGACGTCTTGTATTTTTCCTTAATCACCAGAATAACTGCTACAAAGACATGATTCCTCTCTTCCTCTGAGCCAGGTAACAACTGTCTGCTCCAAATATTTTGGAATGTTGTTGAGCCTATTCATGTAACCTCAAAGGTTTTCACCTGGTTTCGGGCGTGAGGACCAAAGGTTATCAGATATCACCCACAACAGGAGAACAGAAGTCTCTTAAAGGGATAGTTCACTTTGAAATAAAATTTTGGTATGTTTTAGCTTACCTCAAGGGCATCCAAGATGTAGGTGTCTTTTTTTCCGCAGTAGTTTCAATTTTGATATTTTTAGGTTAAACCGTTCTTGTCTGTCAGTCATATAATGCAGGTCTATGGTCACTGTCTCAAAGAGCATGCAGAGAGTCCAAATTAAAACAATTCCCCGTCGTCCAAATGAAACAATTCCCCATCGTAAGTACACATAGATGGCCCAAGACACGAAACGAGCGGTTTGTGTGAGAAAACGAATAGTATTTATATCGTTTTTACCTCTTGAACACAGCTGCGTCCAAATGATCTGAGAGCACGGGCGGGTATAGATATATACACTAGATGTCGCATTGGCTACGGTTTCGCAGTTTTAATTTGGACTCTGCATGCTCTTTGAGACAGTGACCATCGACCTGCATTATATGACTGACAGACAAGAACGGTTTGACCTAAAAATATCAAAATTGAAACTACTGCGGAAAAAAAGACACCTACATCTTGGATGCCCTTGAGGTAAGCTAAAACATACCAAAATTTAATTTCAAAGTGAACTATCCCTTTAAGTTTTGTCATGATCTCTTCTACTGCTGTGAAATTGAGAATAAAAACTGTACATGATGTAGAGTTTTTGTTGATATTTATGCACTCGGCATCATCAAATTAATTAATATTACATAATTTAGCAAATCAGCAGAATTGTACTTTTCAAGATGCAGCAGGGCTGTGTTATATAGGCAAAATTTACTTTCTGTTTATTTTGATTGATATATTAAGATGCAGGTATCATATCTGTATTCAGCAAATCAGTAATACTAACACAGCTGAAAGGGTTAACAGCTTATCAAACTCTCTCACTGTCTCCTCCCTCTTTCGCTCTGTTTATAAAGCCCACAGTCGTTCGCTGCTCTTCTGTTTGTCTTGTAAGAAATCATGTGGGCGACTCTCATGAAGTTAGACCTGGCCTCTGTAGGCCTGGCTCTGTTTCTGGGCTTGATCTTTCTGGTTCTGTTTGAGATCATCAGGATTAATTCCCACAGAGGTCAAACTCCTCCTGGTCCCAGACCTCTACCTTTTGTGGGATCATTACCACATTTGCTAAAGAAGCCAATGGAGTTCATAAGATCAGTGAGTCTGCTGTTTTCTTGGTATGGGCTTATCATTGAACTCTGACCTATTGTGAAATTAGATGTTTAATTTACAAAACATATGTTCAGAAACATTTTCTTAGATTAAATGCACTTGTGAATGTTCTCCGAGTAGATTCCTCAGTATGGAGAAATGTCCACTGTGTATCTTGGGAGGAAGCCGATGATAATCCTCAACACAGTCCAGGTCACGAAGGAAGCCCTGGTTCAGGAAGCTTTTTCTGGAAGACCGTATATGCCTCTTATAGAATGGATAACTAATGGACTTGGTGAGTAACATGGTATTATGATGCTTGAAATGTGGATTTTGTAGTATTTCATTCTGAATTTTAGAGTCACTCTTAATAATAAAGGTCTCAAAAGGGGGTTTGGTTTGCATGCCATAAAAGACCCATTTTGGGTTCCCTAAAGAACCTCGGTGAATAGTTCTTTAAAGTATATGTATATGCATGTGTGTGTGTGTGTGTGTATATATATATATATATATATATATATATATTTTTTTTTTTTTTTTCATAGCATACAGAACATTTGAAAAATCTTTTGGCACTATATATATTTTTTGCAATAAAAAGGTTCATTAGACATTAAATATTCTTCATGGAATCATAGATGCCAATAAAGAACCATTATTTTTAATGGTGTACGGTCGATCTCGAGTCACTTTGCTTTAAAAATGCGACTACAAATTTAGCAATAGATCAGATTTTGAGATTAGAACGTTGGTTCTCTCTTTTTCTCAGGTATAATAATGGTCACGTTTGGTCACTCCTGGAGGCAGCAGAGAAGGTTTGCTCTGCACACGCTCAGGAATTTTGGCCTGGGAAAGAAATCAGTGGAAGATCGTGTGATAGAGGAAAGCCGCTATCTGATTTCTGAAATGCTTAAAGCAGAAGGTAGGAACTGATCATCCTTTATTAGAACTCATTCCATGGTGTTATCTTTGTCAAACATCACCAAAAGTACTCTTAAACATGTCTTGTAGTGACATTAACATTTTTGTATTTAAATCATGTGGATGTATATTTAGCAACTTTTTTTTACAAATACTTGCAAAATTTAACTCTTTCCTCGCCAGATGAAGTGTAATAGTGCCCCCTACCGTACAACAGTGAAAACACGGAAAGCCGAAAAATTCCGTCAATGGTCGGTAAAGAGTTAAATTCAAATTTCTGTTATTAAATGTGTTGTGTAACACACGAGAATGAACCTCATTGGTTCTTGCAGAAGCTAAAATGTGCTGCGTAACACAAGAATGAACCTCAATGGTTCTTGCGGAAGCTCAGACATGCTGTGTAAACACATAAATGAAAGGCGAAAAATTCCGTCAATGGCGGGTAAAGAGTTAAATTCAAATTTCTATTTAAAATTGATTGGATATATTTCCACTCATACTAATGCATGTTTATTTGTAGGCAAGTCAATGAACCCCCAGCATGCATTACAGAATGCAGTTTCCAACATTATCTGTTCCATCGTGTTTGGAGATCGCTTCGATTATGATGACAAACGCTTCTCATACCTTCTGAAAATCCTGAATGAAAACTTCATTCTTGCAGCGTCAGCTACAGGACAGGTATGATAATCACATTCTTATTTTTTTGGTAAAAATGATTAATTATTATTATTTTCATTTCATTCATTTATTGATTAAAGGGTTAGTTCACCTAAAAACTAAAATTCTGTCATTATTTACTCACTCTCATGTCGTTTCAAACCCGTAAGACTTTCGATTCATCTTCAGAACACAAATTGAGATTTTACGCACTACCACTTTGACGCTTCAAAAAGTTAATAAAGAGAACGTTAAACTAATCCTTATGAATTGAGCAGTTTAGTCAACATTTTTAAATTACTTTGTATTATACATATGATATATGATATCATATTATATAATACAAACATAAAGAGAAGCTCAATGGAACCTGATTGACGCGTGAGAACAAACCTCATTGGTTCTTCCAGAAGCTCAAACATGATGCGTAACACGAGAATGAACCCCATTGGTTCTTCCGGAAGCTCAAATGTGATGCGTAACACAAGAATGAACCTCATTGGTTCTTGCAGAAGCTCAAACGTGATGCGTAACACGAGAATGAACATCATTGGTTCTTGCAGAAGCTCAAATGTGATGCGTAACATGAGAATGAACATCATTGGTTCTTGCAGAAGCTCAAACGTGATGCGTAACACGAGAACAAACCTCACTGGTTCTTCCGGAAGCCTTAAATGTGCTGCGTAACACTAGAATGAACATCATTGGTTCAACATACACAACTGATGTGCGAGTTCATGAATTTTTTATTTGTGAATAAAAGCATTAAAAAAAATCTATTCATCATATAAAGCGACCGTGTCTCTTCAGAAAAATTGGACTAAACCGCTCAATTTATATGGATTAGTTTTACGATGTCTTTATGAACTTTTTGTAGAGTAAAATTGGTAGTTGCGTAGCTGTCAACGGAGGGACAGACTCAGATTTCATAAAAAAGATCTTGATTTGTGTTTCTGAAGATGAACAAAAGTCTTACAGGTTTGGAACAACATAAGAGTGAGTAATTAATATCAGAATCTTCATTTTTCGGTGAACTATCTCTTTAATGGCTATGGCCACCCTTTGAGTATATAATGCCTGATACAGTTAAATAGTATGGATGCACTGATGTTTAAATTCTGACAAATCATGTGACCTGCACTGTCTGCATTCTCATTGCTATATATTGCATGACATCAAGCATTTGCATAAAGTTAGGATCACTTTAGTGTACTCTTTAGTTGCATTTTTAATTATTGTTTTATTATTTTATTTGACTTCAATCTATACACATTTAGTTATACTCCCTATTATAATGTTTTATAAACTAGAAATTGCTCTGTAATGGATGAATTCCAAGTTATGGAAGTGATGGATGAACTTTTATATGTTCCTCAACTTTTAACTGCAAGTTGAAATATTTACTTAATATTGAAATAAGTTTACTTGATGATAAGAATATTTATTTTGTATGAAGAGAATAAAATGCATTGAAAGGAAGTCTCAAATGTGAAAAAGATTTCAAACCAAGGCAGCCATCATCTTATTGTCTATCTTAGATTTTCAACTTAGTGCCCTTCATCAAGCATTTCCCTGGGCCACACCAGAAGGTCAAGCAGAATGCCAATGAGTTAGTGGGTTTCATCGGGGAACAAGTTAAAGAACACAAAGAAACTCTGGATCCAGACAGCCCGCGAGACTTCATTGATGCCTACCTGCTAGAGATCGAGAAAGTGAGATCACAGTTACTGAAAGAAGGGTTATCACATGCATATATGTAAAACTAGATATTTTTAGCTGTAGTAAACTGATCGTTTTGTTTTACCTGGAGCAGCAAAAGTCCAACAAAGACTCCACGTTTCATGAGGAGAACCTGGTTATGTCGACAGCTGATTTGTTCCTGGCTGGAACGGACACCACATCAACCACCATCAGATGGGGGCTCATCTACTTGATTCAAAACCCAGATGTACAAGGTACTAGAGCTAAACATAGCAGTATATACGAATACTACTGGAATCTTGGTGTGGAAGGCAGAATTGAATAAAGAGAAATAATAACTCACACTTCAGACGTTTTTCTCAGAATTGCAATTTAACATTCAATTCTGAGAAAAAAAATAACAACAGAATTGTGAGATATAAACTGGCAATTGCAAGAATTTATTTTCACAATTCAATATAATTTTTTCTCAGAATTGTGGATTTAACTTGCAATTCTGTGAAAGAATTAGTAGCATAAAGTAGCATTAGAGTAGTATATGCTAGTGAACAGATTACAGAAATCTTTTGTTCATCAGTCAGTAAAATTAATTAATCAGAATTGTGGGCCTCAGGATTCTGAAAATAGAAAGGACTAAATCAATGGACTGCAGCTGGTTGGGTATTTACATATGTGTTTTTTGTATCAAGTGATGTTTATTGTATTGTGTTTTATTATTTAATGTGGATGTGTATTGATGTGAGACCGTAAACGCTGTGGGATGCGAGACTATTTTTGAAAATTTTAATTAAATTTCAAATTGAAAAAAAAAAAGTGTGAGAAACTTGCCATTGTAAGAAAAAAAAAAGTCCGAATTTTGAGATTCTGAGAATTGTGAGATTCTGAATATGCCAAAATGGCCATTTTTATTTTGGAAACAAGTTTTTTTTGTGTGGTGGAAACAAGATTCCATAGCAGTCACATTAGCAAAATGTTGCATTCCATTGTCAATAACATTACATAGATGTATGAAGTGCTTCTCACAAGGAAATCACTTTCAAAACAAACAGCTTTCTTGAACTTGAATATGAGCGAAATCGTCTCGGGTTATGATTGTAACCCTTGTTCCCTGAGAAGGGAACGAGACACTGCGTCGATGACGACACTTTGAGGAATGCCCCTTAGCGAAACACGTCTGGCGTATGAATGAAACGAATAAAATCCTGATTGCCACTGTGTCATGATTAGGGTTGGGTATTGGTTGGGTTTTATCCGATACCAGTACCTACTCGGTATTTTTCAAACGGTTCCGGTGCTTAAACGGTTCTTAAACTGGTACTCAAGAAAACGAAACACTGTATCCGCGCCACTGATCACAGCGGCAACGAGCACTTTGATCACTTGATTTAAAAAACACAGTTCAGCGCTAGATCGTCTCTTATTTAACAAACGAACTAAATGAATGCTCTGCTGGTTAACTGGATATGTTTTGTTATTGGATCATTCGTGCCGCGAGATGTTTTATAGGGGGCGGTGAAAAAAGTCAGGCACCGAAATCAGGCACCGAAAGTTGCGTTCTTATTCGGTCTCGATACTACCGTTTACGTCGGAACCGGTTCTCTATTGGAACCGGGTTTCGGTACCCAACCCTAGTCATGATGTAGCATGTGACTGCATACATGGAAGGTACAAAGGGACGCTGGCACACAACAGTGTTAGCTTCGCGATGAAGCAATTCGCTTCCAGGCAGGGGGAGACGTGGCAAAGGGATGCAGTGTCTCATTCCTTTCTCAGGGAACAAAGTCGTAAACCGAGACGTTCCCTTTCGAGGGAACTCGCACTATGTTGATGACGACACTTTGGGGTAGGAATACCCCTCGTCTGCCTGTACCTAGTGTGAAGCTGTCTCAGGCCCAACTTAAGACGAGAGCACTCATGCGCCTGGCGTAGAAGGGAGGTCCAGACCAAAAATTCTTGTGAATGTGTGCGGAGTGGCCCAGCCAGCCGCATCACATTACCTCTTTGATAGTAGCCCCTGAAAGGCTGTAGAGGACGCCATGCCTCTAGTTGAGTGGCGAAGGCAAGGTGAAGGCAAACTGCGCACCTGATAGGCCAAGGAAATAGCATGATCTATCCAGTTGCTGATGGTCTGCTTGGAAGTGGGGAGCCCCTTCCTGGGTGACCCGAAACACACCAGCAACTGGTCTGACTTCCTCCACTGAGATGACTTCTGTATGTAAATACTAAGCGCTCTGATAGGGCAGAGCAGATGAAGTCTCTCATCTTCCACCATCACATGAGGGATAGCCCGGTCTGGGGTGCAAGATAGTCTTAACTCTACCGGGAGCAAACTCCAGGCACTTAGGAGATGTAGAGAGGGCCTGGAGATCTCACACTCTCTTAAAAGAAGTGATGGCGAGGAGAAAGGCTACCTTGAGAGTGAGGTTCTTGGTTGCAGCCGACTTCGAAGGGGGCCGCAACCAGCCCTTCAAGAACCACTGCCAGACCTTATGTGGGAACTCTGGTCTGAGTCGCAGGCCTCATCATCCATGCACTACTGAGGAACCGTACGACCAACCCTCCTAAAGGTCCATCACCAAGAGGAGTGTGGAAAGCCGCAATGGCAGCCACGTACACCTTAAGTGTGGATGGGGTAAGACCAGCGAAGAAGAGAGTTAAGAGGAACTCCGGCACTGAAGCCACCAGGCAGTTAACTGGGTCCACGCCACGCTCTCTACACCAAGTGGTGAAACAATGGACAGTGGACAGTGTGTCGTCTCTCGAGATGCGAATAGATCCACCGGGCCGAACCTTTCGCATATCGACTTCAAGTCGGGGTGAAGTCTCCATTCCCCGGGCCTCAGCCCCTGCCTTGACAGGTCTGCCCCCCGATTCTGGTCTCCTGGGACGTACATTGCTCTGAGAGACAACAGTTTATCTTGGGACCACAGGAGGATTTGATGCGTCAGTCTGGATAGAGGGCACGATCTCAGACCCCCCTGATGATTCAGATGGGACACCACCAACATATTGTCTGTTCGCATGAGAACATGGTGACCCTTGAGGTCTGGGAGGAAGCTCCTCTGAGCCCGGAAGACCGCCAATATTTCTAGGCAGTTTATGTGTAAAGCATAAAGCGGCCGTCCATGACCGCGCCCCAGCCCGTGATGGATGTGTCTGTCAAAACGGTTTTCCGGCGATGTTATGTGCAGCAGACCAAAAGGTATGACATTGGATGCAGCTGCCATGAGCCCTATCAGCCTCTGAAACTGGTCACCATGGCCAGGATGGACTTGATACGTGCAGGAAACATCTGTGCCTGCATCGTAATTGAGTCCCAAACCACCCCTAGGTACACCATTTGCTGGGTGGGCGTAAACACATTTTTCTTCGTGTTGAGTCTCAACCCCAAGCTCTGAATGTGGCCAAGGACGACATCTCCATGCCAAACTGCCAGCTCCTGAGACTAGGCTAGAATGAGCCAGTCGTCAATGTAGTTCAGCACACGGATGCCCTGTAGCCTTCCATGCACTTGGTAAAGGTTCGAGGGGAGAGAACTAGGCCGATCGGAAGAACCCGATATTGGAACGCTTCCCCTCTGAAAGCGAACCTCAGGTAGTTTCATTCATACTTCAGACGCATTACACTAAGGGGCATTCCCCAAAGTTTTGTCTTTGACGCAGTGCAAATTCCCTCGAAAGGAAACTGTGTGGGGATCAAACTTTTTTAATTTATTTTTTATTTTTATTCCTGATCACAATGTTTCGGAATCACAGAAATTCACTAGAGAAATTTTGCAGAGGAACAGTAAATGTGTCCATGCCTTTTTCTGCAGTTAATTCAGAACCATTTAGTGTAACGAGTGACTTACTGTTAATAGGTCATTTAGATGCTCTGTCTATTATTGGCCTTTTTGCCGTTTTCAACACCAACAGCCTTGTAAGAAACAAGACATAAATCTTTAACTCCTACTAACCTTCAAGCGCCAGAAAATGCAATTTCCCTTTTATCTCTCACACAGAGCGATGTCATGAGGAGATTGTTCGTGTGTTGGGTTATGACCGCTTGCCCAGCATGGATGACCGTGACAAACTACCGTACACCAACGCCACTGTTCACGAGATTCAGCGCTATGCCAATATTGTACCAATGGGGGTGACTCATGAAACGATTCGTCCAACAAAATTACGAGGATACGACATTCCTCAGGTAATGAATGGAGCCTGGATGAATTAAGTTATCTAAGTGATTACGCACTATATATATATATATATATAAAAATATAGACATCCTCCCGGATTTTCATTGGCAATATGTTTGAGTTGTTCATATTGAGTCAGATCTTTTTGATGAATCGGCTGAGCCATAATTATTTGTTGACAAACAACATGATGTACATGAGGCCTTAAGGATTTTCACAGCCTTTTCAAACAGTTAACCTTGCATTAAAGATGCTACCAGAGTCATAAATAACCAATTGTGAAGAGACTAGACAGAGATTATATTTTACATTATTTAATCCTTCGTAAATCACATCTGATATTTACTGTCTACATATTGTAGTGAGCCAGTAATTGCGTTGTCATGAAACCTGACAAAAACCTGACAAAAAAATTATAAAAAATTGCCCTATTTTTTTAAGGGCCATTAAGATTTGTTTTCATGCATTTGCATTGTGACATTTTTTTAGTGACAATTAAGCACATTGGTATAAAAAAAATAAAAAAAAAATAAAAAAAATATATATGATATAAAAGAATAATGTTTCCCAGTCATAAATAGAAAATTCTTGCCGCAATAAATATTCATGTACTTTTTTTGACGAGTCCTAATTTAAACTGTAAGGATAAGGAAGCTAGACTACATATTATATTAAGATTAAATATAAAAAAGTTATGTGCTGTACTTGTACTATCAATTAAATTAATCTTTTATAAATATATATGTAATATTATCATGTAAAATATTAACCCTTAAATTGAACCTGGATTTTGTGAAAAGCTTTATTTAACTCAGACTTTCCCTAATACAGGGAACTATGATCCTAACAAACTTGACAGCAATTTTCAGCAATAAGGAGCACTGGAAGCATCCCGACACCTTTAACCCGGAGAATTTCCTGGATGAGAACGGACACTTCAGCAAGCCGGAGTGCTTCATCCCGTTCTCACTGGGTGAGTCAGGCATTTCTGATATTATTAAACACAAAGGTTACTGGACTAATATTACATGCAAATAAATATTTAGGCCTAAATTGAAGATTTATGTATTTTTGTTTTACATATAAAATATTCATCCATGTGGATTACACAGTTTTAACATAAGCAAACTTATAAACGCAATGTGATGCCTATTTGTCAGTCATAGCCTACTTAAATTAAACAGGTACGATTCTGTAATAATACTAATTAACTGAATGCGTTTTAAATGCACAATAAACAAGTTTATATATTTATCATCAATAATCCAATTTGTTTCATTAAACTGAATAATGCTTGTTCCACGGCTATTCATGTGCATACTTTTTAACTGAATAGATTTAATTGTTTTCACAATAATTTATACTGATTTGAAAATAGGATTATTTAAATAAAATACTTGCAATTTGCAAATAAACTATGCCATGATTTTTTTTTTTTTTTTTTTGAAATCATCGTCATTTATGAATGACTAACATACATGCATCACATTAAATTTACTGGCTTGTTTATTTTAAAGCTCTGTAATCTGAATTAATGGAAATTCTATATGCAACTCAAATACATAAATCTTAAATTTAGGCCTAAATATTTATGTGTGCTGGTTTATCAGGTCCGAGGGTCTGTCTCGGCGAGGCGCTGGCGAGGACGGAGCTCTTCCTGTACATCACGTCTCTCCTACAGCGGATTCATTTCTCCTGGCCATCAGATCCACAGCCTCTGGACATGGATGGGATCATGGGTATTGTCCGCCTTCCTCAGACTTTCAACATCATCTGCTGCAGCAGAGATACTGAAGAGTGACCGTCAGTAACCCACAATGTATTAGACTGGCATCATACATTAAATATTCCATAAAAAAACAAAAATGGTCAATTTTAGTTTCATGCTGGCAAAAGTTTTAAACATTTATTTAAGCACAGCTATAAAAATGTTTGTTTGTTTTTTACACAAAAAAACATTTTTATGATTTTATTATGGTAAACGTCTGTTTATATGCGGTTTACTCTGCTTTCATTTAAAAGCCCTTTTTACAGGGTCAAAATTAATATTTTCCAGAGTGGTTATTAAGGATGACTGTAATGCTGTAGTATGTGCATAGATTTAAGAAAAGGTCAAAGAGGTTTATAGTTCCTTCAGCCACTGCAGAGCTGAGGCGAGGTGAACTTTGCCCTCTTGCTGAGTGTTAGCTACATGTGATTTCATTGATCTTCAGTGGACTCAGATTCAGATCAAAGATGAGGCTGTAGTTCAGTATCAGACGTTTGGCTTGATCTCGGTCCACATAACCTGAAAAACAGTGTTGAAAACATCATCTCTGGTCAATTTCAAGGGAATAATTGACAATTGTGATTTTTGTGAGAATTGTGAAGCTCTTCACTGATTAAAAAAAATTAAATAAATCAGCTTGATTTTAAAATAAGCTTCTTTTTTTTTGCATAATTTTACTACGTATATCAAACAAGACTAGTATTTGTACAGACTGCTTAAGTTTTCTGTGTGTTGAAATGAAATTTGCTCAAACTTAATTTAGGCTTTTCTCTAGTATTTTTTTTTTTTTTTTTTTTTTGTAGACGAAGTTTCATACAATGCAATACAGAAATAAACCACACTTTCAAAGTGTATTTGAAACATCTTAGAAACATCTAAGTAAATAATACAATAGATAATGAGATACTTAATAGAAGTAACATCAGATTTTGAACACAGAGACTTCAAAACTTGGTACACAATACACAATTATGGTAACATTTGATGGATGGTTTTTGAGTATGAATGTGTCATTTTGAGTAGAAAAATGACTCCAGATGTCACAAAAAAGTTACTAAACCTAACAACAAAAGCAATGATAACAGTGTAAATAGAGCTGGAAACCAGTGAAAAATCAACCTTATTAATTGTTCATGCCCCAGTGCATAATGGGAACACCAGTATCAGAAAAGTTGAGTAGGGTTTACTTAATTGTATAACGTTGGTATTTACGTTTTAATTTCTACAAGCTTGAATTGAGTACTAATATAAAATTTACTTTTTTTTATTTATTACTCTTGCCCGAACTAACTTTTTCATGTAGAAATGACATTTGTTTTTTCTGTAGTATTTAGTTCACAACAGAATAATTTTTATCAGTATAAGCATCATCACGTCTTACTTGCTGCGCGACGCACCGGTCTCGTATCTCTCACGGAGGAGCGGAAGCATAAAAGGAGGAACGACGAGAGAGGACAGGCCTGGATTTATGCTGTGTTTTATTTTGTTACTGTATGTGACAGCAGTCGTCCGTGAGGGGCTGCTTTTGTATTCATTTTGTATTTTTTTATTTATTTTGTTATTAAAGTCTTTAAATGTTCGCCGGTTCCCGCCTCCTTCCCACAACAACAAACTGCGTTACAATGCCAATTACATAATTAAATAGAAAGATGCCCTTTCAGAAATAATAAAGTACATAATATTAATTGCTCATAGACAGATCTAGAGACACACATCAGTGTGTGAGTTATTTAAATATTTTGGAATGTTGTTGAGCCTATTCATGTAACCCCAAAGGTTTTCACCTGGTTTTGGGCTTGAGGACCAAAGGTTATCAGAGATCTTGAAAAGACACCACCCACAACAGGAGAACAGAAGTCTCTTAAGTTTTATCATGATCTCTTCTACTGCTGTGAAATTGAGAGCATTTTACTAATCACACCCAGACAATGAAATGGTACCAAACATGAAAGGGAAAAACCAATGGATGCTCAAGGTACATTATATGTGTTATATAGACATTCTTATTGAGGTTTCAGTGACTTGAAGGAAGGAATGTGGGGCTCAGATGGGCGAGGAGAGATGTATGAGCAAGGCAGTGACCTTTCGACCCCCGCCAAATTATTACCCCCCAAGCATAGGTAGGTTTAGGATAAATTGTGGGGGAGGGGTTAAGATTAGGGGTGGGGTTAGGATTAGGCAATCAGGTACTGAGTTCAACGAGGGAGGTTAATAATTTGGCAGGGGGTTTAAATTCGGCATCCCACTTCAAGCATTGGTGTTATATAATCATTTCTGTTAATTATTATATGCTTGATAAATTGGTAAAACAGCTGCATTCATCATTTTTGCTGATTGACATATGGATTAACACAGCTGAAAGGGTTCACAGCATGTCAATCTCTCCCACTGTCTCCTCCCTCTTCTGCTTTGCTTTTATAAAGCTCACCGGTGGTCCACTGCTTTTGAGTTTGTCTTTGGAATCTGTCATCATGTGGACACCTCTCATGAAGTTAGACCTGGCCTCTGTAGGCCTGGCTCTGTTTCTGGGCTTGATCTTTCTGGTTCTGTTCGAGATCATCAGGATTAACTCCCACAGAGGTCAAACTCCTCCTGGTCCCAGACCTCTACCTTTTGTGGGATCATTACCACATTTTATAAAGGAGCCAAGGGAGTTCATAAGATCAGTGAGTTTTTGCTGTTTTCTTGGTATGGGCTTATCATTGAACTCTGACCTATTTTGAAATGAGATGTTTAACTTACAAAACATATGTTCAGAAACATTTTCTTAATTTAAATGCACTTGTGAATGTTCTCCGAGTAGATGCCTCAGTATGGAGAAATGTCCACTGTGTATCTTGGGAGGAAGCCGATAATAATCCTCAACACAGTCCAGGTCACGAAGGAAGCCCTGGTTCAGGAAGCTTTTTCTGGAAGACCGGCTATGCCTCTTATAGAATGGACAACTAATGGCCTTGGTGAGTAACATGACATTATGATGCTTGAAATGTGGATTTTGTACTATTTCTTTCTAGTCATTCACTCGAGTCATTCCAAACCTGTAAGACGTTCCATCATCTTCGGAACATAGATGAAGATCTTTTTGATGAAATCTGAGAGCTTTCTGTCCCTCTTTTGACAGCTACGCAACTACCACATTGACGCTTCAAAAAGTTCAAAATGAGATCGTAAAACTAATCCATATGAATTGTCTGGTATAGTCCAAATTTTCTGAAGAGACTTTGCTTTATATGATGAACAGATTGAATTTAGGCTTTTATTCACATATGAACATTCATCAACGCACACATCAGTTCTGATAAACGGAAGCTTAAGCATGTTCGCTTGACGTATGAGATATGCGGGTGATGGTGATTTACTACTAATCAAGGAACCGGCTTTACTGACGAGATGTGCACAACAATGTCAAGCGATATATCGCCCAGCCCTAGTATGAGAACAACGAGGTTCATTTTTGTGTTATGCAGCACATTTGAGCTTGTGCAAGAATCAATGAGGGTTGTTCTCGCACATCAAGTGTGCATTTACAGTATGTTCGCTGATCAATATTTATAAGATAATAAAAGCCTAAATTCAATCTGTTCGTCATATAAAACGCCTCTTCAGAAATTTTGGACTAAACCGCTCAATTCATATGGATTAGTTTTAAGATCTCTTTATGAATGTTTGGAAGCATCAAAGTGGTAGTTGCTGTCAATAAAGGGACAGAAAGCTCTCAGATTTCATCAAAAAGATTTTCATTAATGCTCGAAGATGAAAGTCTTGTGGGTTTGGAACGACATGAGAGCGAGTAATGTCAGAATTTACATTTTGGGTGAACTAACCCATTTAATATCAAAGGTCCCAAAAGGGTGTTTTCAAAGCGACGCTGTAGAAGAACCATTTTGGGTATCCTAAAGATCCTCAGTGAATAAGTCAATTATCCTGAGTAAGGAATGGTGTAAGGAACATTTGAAAATATTTTGCCACTACAAAGAATCTTTTGTGCAATAAAAAGGTTCTATAGACATAAAAGATTTTTCATGGACTCATAGATGACGATAAAGAACCTTATTTTTTTAATGGTGTACGGTCGATCTCGAGTCACTTTGCTTAAAAAATGTGTAGGCTAAATTTAGCAATAGATCAGATTTGAGATTAGAACATTGGTTCTCTCTTTTTCTCAGGTATAATAATGGTCACGTTTGGTCACTCCTGGAGGCAGCAGAGAAGGTTTGCTCTGCACACGCTCAGGAATTTTGGCCTGTGGAAGAAATCAGTAGAAGATCTGGTGATGGAGGAAAGCCGCTATCTGATTTCTGAAATTCTTAAAGCAGAAGGTATGAAATGTTCATATTAGAACTCTCAAACTAGCTCATCTGTGTCAAACAGCACCCAAAGGACTCTTTCTTAAACATATATGTGACATTGAAATTTTGGTATTTAAAGGTTGAAGATTCATATTTAGAGACTTTCACAAATCTTACTGATGCCGAACTATCTGGACCAAGAGAGGCTACTTTTTATAAAAAACAAAGGAAATTAACATTTGAACACACAAAAGTATATATGATTTAATGTGAACAATTATCATACAACACTATACATGTTTGACATAATTTGAAATGTCTCAATGTGACTGGTACAATGGTCACATCACATCCCCACAGAAGTAAACCAAAAGGTAGTAAAGATTCTAAACGTTTAGAGATGTCTTGCTTACAGAGGAGAGTGGATCTTGCTTACAGAGAAGAGTGGATCCGCTGCTAAGGTTTTCAAGCAAATTAACCTTCTGTCCCCAAAAGGAGTATACTACCCAGGTCTGGGACCTTGATTAATGCAAATTCCTAAGTTCCTGTCTTTCTTCTGTAGATGTTTTGTCTTGGTCTGAGTTTTTAAAGAAACGTTGCAAAGGATTACGTTGCATCAAACGCATTTGATGTTATTGTATTGATTTACTTTGAATTGATTATGTAATTGGCATGATACAGTTACCTGACTAATAATACATTGTTACATTTGAATTTATTCTGACTTACTCTGAAATGATTAACTCTAGTAGATTATGTTAAGTCTATAACACCACAAATCTACGCTCCGGTTAGTAATGAACTAAAACACAGATTAGGTGGAGCATTGGTGCACGTCAACTGAAGTTTTAGAGCTACACCTAACAGTTGGCATTAGTTATGTGTACTTCAACTGAAGGGGCTAATAATTGGAATTTCCGTTTAGAGTAACAGGGTGTTGTTAGACCAATCTAAATAGGGTGACCGCTTCAACGTCTGATTTTGTAATATTATTCAAACAAAGTGTACATGGGAAACCATGGCATGGTTATATAAAGTTACCATTAGAGGAAGTTAAATTGGTCCACTTATTTCTATTGTAATGGTCATGACCTCTGGTTAGATATAGTCTTACCTTAAGTATGTACAGATCTATGGGGACTAAATAGCATACTTCTAGAAACAAGCATGGTGCGGCATCTAAAGGTATTAGTCAATATCCTCTGTCTAATGACCAATACTGACGAGTTTGTGATTTGAGATCGGTATACCCGGCCGGTGCAAGACTCAAAATGTTATAGGAATCTGAATGAACGAGTGTAATTTCCATAAAGAGTTAAACAGAATAGTCAAGTGTCCAGATCAATTATTGTAGAAATGATAGATAAACAATTTATATTCTAACCTAAATTTAAGTTTGCCACACTAAAAGACAGAATGCACAGGGAACCTTCAACTGCTCCATTGGAAACCACTGTTGGGCCGATTGGATGGGCCTTACAATTTAAATTCAAGTTTCTATTTAAAATGGATTGGATTAGCCTGGGAAAGGATTGGATATAAAAGCACTGGCCTTTTTCCACTCATACTGATGCATGGTTTTTTGTAGGCAAGTCAATGAACCCCCAGCATGCATTACAGAATGCAGCTTCCAACATTATCTGTTCCATCGTGTTTGGAGATCGCTTCGATTATGACGACAAACGCTTCTCATACCTTCTGAAAATCCTGTATGATAACTTGATGCTCGCAGGGTCGCCTGCAGGACAGGTATGATCACATTCTTCATTTTTGACTTAATAAAAAAATATAAATATTTACACTGCTGAAAATGTATCAACTTTCTCTTTATTATGTGTGCATTATCCTCATCCATGTACACCCATTTACTCAATCTCCCTCAGAAACTATTTTTTTTTAATTGTATTAATTTATTGATTATTGGCTATGGCCACCCTTTGAGTAAATAATTAATGGCAGAATTTAAACAGTAGTGCATCCATATTGTCACAATCCCCAGTCACCAGTCCAGTCACCTCAGAACTACATTTCCCAGCATCCCTTCTGGTCCCCACCTGCACTCAGTCAGCCATCATCACACCTGCCAATGATAATTATTCATCACCCATGCACCATATAAGCAGTCACTCTTTAGATCACCTTTGTCTGGTGTTGTCGTTCAACACTAAACGCTTACCTGACTACCCACCAGTCTTCAGTCTTCAGACTACCCACCCGTCTTGAACTCTCCAGTCTTCAGACTACCCACCCGTCTTGAACTGTCCAGTCTTCAGTCTTCAGACTACCCACCCGTCTTGAACTGTCCAGTCTTCAGTCTTCAGACTACCCAACTGTCTTGAACTGTCCAGTCTTCAGACTACCCACCCGTCTTGAACTGTCCAGTCTTCAGACTACACTCTAAAAAATAAAACATTGGGTCAACAAAAAAAAATATGTTAACGTTTTCCACTAGAATTTTTATGTTAAGACTACTGGCAGAATTACATTAATTCAAAGCGATGTTTTGAGTATGGTGAATTACTTTTTTTGGGCCACAATAAAACGCATTTCTAAGTAACATGAACTTAATAATTTTCAACATGAATGCAAGTAATTAAGTTGATCCAACATAATGTTTTAAGTTAGGTGAAGGAGTTTTTGGCCACAATAAAACACATTTCTAAGTAACATGAACTTAATAATTAAGTTGATCTCTGCAAGAGTTAAGTTGAGCCCTTTTGATTTGATTTGAAGTTGATTACTCTTTTAAACATACATGTAACATTCATCGTTTAATATATTTCCCTTTCAAAACATTTAAATGAACTGTATTACCATGTCCTTTCTAATACAACGTAAAGCATACATTTTCTTAGAAATCAACCTGTGTACTTATCACTTCAAATCAAACATTCAATTGAAATGTATGGTCACTACACTGTCATTGGACAGGCGCGCACACTGTTAACGATATCATTGGCTGTAGAGTGTGACAATCTGTCAATAAAAATCAGCCAACACTTTTTTGTTCTCCTCCGATCTACATTGATCTCATAAATTGCCTCTGTGAAGTTTGAACACAGAAAACATTTCATCACTGAATAGGTTTCGTTCGTCAGCTGAATGTGCCGAACGCTTTTCAGAGAAGATAAGGCAACGTTATTTTAGTACAATTCACACCCAGCGGTAACTCGGAGAAAAAAAATCGCTGAATGCTTAACGTGAAACTTCGGACTTCCGACCTATTACCATGGTGTCAATTCTCTATTGATTTTGATGGTAATATCAATTTTGATTAACGTTAATATGCGCGAGGGAGGGAGAGCAAGACAGTTTGAAGACTGTGAGAATGCGCGCGCGCGGCCGGAGGAGGGTGTATCTCTCTCTCTGCTCGTTCTCTCAGTAACATGCGGGCGCCTGTCACAATTGTAAACAATAAAAACGAAATTTGGAAAACTAAAACGGAATTCATAGGGCCCTACATAACTCCGACTTGTTTTGAGCAAAGTATCTGAACAAATAGTATAATGTTAGCTATACTCAATCAGTGACAGGCTACAGCTACTAGCTAACTTAACCTCGGCACACAGACTAACGTATACTATCAACACTGCTCAAATTTCAGAGTAAGGACTTCCAGATTTCGGTATTCGGTTACAGTAGGCTATCACCAACAGAATCCTGAGCGAATGCGAATATGTGTAAGCATAAAATTACTTACCATTCACCACATTACGCTTCAGCGAGTTTCAGCTGTGGCCACACTCCTCTGGCCTTAAACATGCGCAAGGAAACTGTGGACCGTTTACACGCCATCAAATTGTTTTTTACATTAACAGAACTTAAAATTAAATAAATTTTTGATTAACTGAAAATGTTCAACTCTGACAAGTCATGATAGTATATTGAATCAATAGGCATAATTTGTGTGTCATCCCAGCTCAATAAAATAACAATTACAAGTAAAAAGTCTAACAGCATCTCAGAACTTGATTTTTTATTTCACAACAATATATATATTTAAGTAATGACTAAAGGTCCTCTGAATTAGTTTTTAGAGTGTACCCACCCATCTTGAACTGTCCAGTCTTCAGTCTTCAGACTACCCACCCGTCTTGAACTGTCCAGTCTTCAGACTACCCACCCGTCTTGAACTGTCCAGTCTTCAGTCTTCAGACTACCCACCCATCTTGAACTGTCCAGTCTTCAGTCTTCAGACTACCCACCCGTCTTGAACTGTCCAGTCTTCAGACTACCCAACTGTCTTGAACTGTCCAGTTTTCAGACTACCCGCCTGTCTTGAACTGTCCAGTCTTCAGACAACCCACCTGTCCAGTTCTTTACTAAGCTACCTTTTATAGCTCAAACTCCCCACTGGAAGGGATTTCAGGACAAGTACGGCGGATACAACTCGGGTCACTTTATGAGCTTTTATTGCGCACACATACACAATACTCTCTCACACACTAGGTAGCTTGAACACTATCGCTACGCTAGCCTGTCAGTGACGTTAGTTAACCTTAGTTAAATTAGGTTGTAAACCTGCAATGAAAACACAAACACCAGAATGAACTAATAAAACTACACACTCAAATGTTATTAAATATCAACCCAAATTACTAGCAATGTTAGTTTACAGTCACTCACAGGCGTACCAGTCCTGACCATCAACTAAAATGAAAATGAAACCTAAACTAAAGGCGCCTGCGCACTAACTTATTAAGCATACACAGACATTCTGGTGACCAGGAATAATACAACAAACCTGTAACCTAGTAAGATTATAACATGAAATACAACATAAATATGCTTGCATTTGGAATGTACACAATCATTTTCTCAAATAATTCAGAACATAATATCCATCTCTTGTAATATATATTTATATACATATAAACACTAGATATACCTGCTGGAAAGTTCTACACCACCTGTCTTGAACTGTCCAGTCTTCAGACAACCCACCTGTCTTGAACTGTTCAGTCTTCTGTGAAGGACACTTACCTTTTCAATCCTGCCTCGAACTGTTCAGTTTTCTTCAGTCTTCATCCATCTTCAGTTACTCACCTGCTCAAGTCCCTTATGTCACTTAAGCTCTTTTTGGAAGTTACCTGTGTTTGCCGCCATCTGTTCTGTGACACATATATTTAACTGTATCAGGTGACATATCATGTGATCTGCACTGTCTGCATTCCCTTTGCTATATTGCATGACATCATGCATTTGTATAAAGTTGGGATAACTTTTGCATTTTCAATTATTGTTTTATTTGACTTCTATCTATCAACATTTAGTTATACTCCACCTTAAATTATTTTATATTTATGACTTTTACAAACACGTGATGGATGAACTTCCATATGTTCCTTAACTTTTAACTAAGTTAAAATATTTGCTTATTTACCTGATGATAAGAATATTTATCTTGCATGGCATGAATAAAATGCACTGAAAAGAAGTCTCAATTGTGAAAAATATTCGAAACATAAGGCACCCATCATCTTTTTGTCTTTCTTAGTTTTTCAACTTCGTGCCCGTTATCAAGCATTTCCCTGGGCCACACCAGAGGGTCAAGCAGAATGCCAGTGAGTTAGATGGTTTCATCCGGAAACAAGTTAAAGAACACAAAGAAACTCTGGTTCCAGACAGCCCGCGAGACTTCATTGATGCCTACCTGCTAGAGATCGAGAAAGTGAGATCAGTTACTGAAAGAAGGGTTCTCACATGCATATGTAAAACTAGACCTTTTTTAGCTGTAGTAAACTGATCTTTTTTTTTCACCTGGATCAGCAAAAGTCCAACGAAGACTCAACGTTTCATGAGGAGAACCTGGTTATTTCAGCAGCTGATTTGTTCCAGGCTGGAACAAACACCATATCAACCACCATCAGATGGGGGCTCATCTTCTTGATTCAAAACCCAGATGTACAAGGTAGAGCTAAACATGAATCAAATAACAATGACTTTTTTTCCACACAACTGCAAGTTTATATCACACAATTCTGACTTTATTTCTGCCAATTGTGAGTTTTCATCTCACAATTAGATTATTTATTTATTTTTTATTTATTTTTTTCTCTCTCTCTCTCTCTCTGAAAGTGTGTGAAACTTGCCCTTGCAAGAAAAAAAATTTGAATTGTGAGGAAAAGTTGTTTGGGTCAGTCCATGTACCCCAGGGGGTAGCACCTGGTTTCGGGAGATATCTTTAAGAGATATCACCCAGAGAGGAGAACAGGATTATCCTAAGTTCTCAATCTTTCTCATTAAACCAATGACTGCAATGCAATTAAGACCATTTTACCAATCCCACTGAGACACTTAAAATGATACCAAACATGAAAAGGAAAAACAATAGATTCACAAGATACATCATATGTGATTATATAGACATTCTTAATGAACTTTCAGTGACTTGAGGAGGGAGAGGGGGGATAAGCTGAAGTCAAACAAGGAGACAAGGAGATAAGTTTGGGCAGGGCAATGTCTTGTGCTCTGTCTTTGCTATCTGCTGTCCAGGGTGCATTTTATTTTTATGGCTTTATTGCAGGGTGAGTTTTGTTTTAGCAGGAAAATCAGTCCTTACATAAGCATCAAAACCTACAGCTTTAACTCTAACTAACCTTTAAGAGCCATGAAATGCAATTTCCCTTTTATCTCTCACACAGAGCGATGTCATGAGGAGATTGTTCGGGTGTTGGGTTACGACCGCTTGCCCAGCATGGATGACTGTAACAAACTACCGTACACCTACGCCACTGTTCACGAGATTCAGCGCTATGCCAACCTTGTACCATTGGGGGTGACTCATGAAACGATTCGTCCCACAAAACTACGAGGATACGACATTCCTCAGGTAATGAATGGAGCCTGGATGAATGTATGAATGAAGTTATCTAAGTAATTATGCACTGATAATATAGACATCTTCCCTGGCTCTTCCTTGGCAAAGTGTTTAAATCTAACCATCTGAATTATTCGTTGACAAGGCTTTTAAGGATTTTCACAGCATTTACAGTTAACCTCGCAATAAAGATGCTACCTGAGAAAAAATAACCAATTATGAAGAGCTTAGCCAAATAGATTATATATCTGTATATACCTTTTTGTCAATTTCTGGATTGAATATTGAAAATAATGTATCAGAAGTTAAAGGTGATGTATGCAACTTTTTCACTCTTCTAAAGTATAAAAAAATACCATAATATGTTTGCATACATTGAGGAAACATGCTAAGTTCACATGCAAGTTTTCTCTGAAAAACACATCTACAGCCAGTTATTTTACTTTGAATGTGCGTTTCCAGGCTGGAATGTTTGTTTTTGTTTTGGTCTGTGATACTGCACGTTGCCAATTTGCCTTTAAAAAAAAAAAAAAGTATTATCCATTGCGCTCGTTCCTGTTGCGTGTGCTCAAACTGGCAAGCCGTGTGAGCGCCATCCAGTCTGAGGAGCAGGTAGCGGGAGAAACAACGATCTCCAATATTTTGAATTCGACTACAGTACCTATTTCGACCTAGTTGTCATTCTTACATACTGCACCTTTAATAATAGGCCTACACAATGGACCACTATGTCTGTTGACAAATTACATCTCATTCCTGTTGCGTGTGCTCAATCTGGCAAGCCATGTGAGCGCCATCCAGTCTGAGGAGCAGGTAGTGGGAGAAACAACGATCTCCAATATTTTGAATTCGACTACAGTACCTATTTCGACCACTAGTTGTCATTCTTACATACTGCACCTTTAATAATAGGCCTACACAATGGACCACAATGTCTGTTGACAAATTACATCTCAGTAAGTATAGTTGCATTGTCATGAAACATGTCGAAAATTGTCCAAGTTACATTAAATGCAAAAATGTTTTGTTTAAAGAAAATATATTTTTAAGGACCATAAAGATTTGTTTTTCATGCATTTGCATTATGACATTATTTTATTGACAATTAAGCATATTAGTATTAAAAATATAAAAAATATATGCAAAATAGAATTTTTTTCTTTATTTGGATTGTGTTATTGTTTCCCAATCATAATTTTTTTTACTAGTAATTTAAACTAAATATAAAGAAACTAGACTAGATATTATATTATATTATATTATATAAAGTTGTGTTGTGTGCTGTACTTGTCTGTCATGGAAATTCTCTATACAAATACAACCTAGGCTACTAATCTGACTTCACCACTGACAATTCAAAAAAACGTCCAGATGTTAATATAATAAAATAATATACGCATCTCATGGCAATACTTGTAGTTACAATCCAATACTTAGTTGAGTAAAAATCCACGTCACTGAAGTCGTCTTCACTCTGATTTGTTCTGGTGATCAGGCATGCACAGGTATGGGGTCAAAAATGTCTTCTTTGACTTATGATTGCTGATGCACTTAATTTGTTAACATTTTATCAAATTATGGTCGAATGGTAGGAACCTTGAGCTATTTGAACGTTGCATAAATATGTATGTTGTAATATCATATAAGGGCAATAAGCCAGTGTAAATTATGACTGATTACATGAAACATGGGACAATAAAGTAGGCTAAAATGCCTCCGGGTTTTGTGAAAAGCGTTATTTAACTCTGCTGAACTTTCCTCATACAGGGAACTATGATCCTAACAAACTTAGCAGCAATTTTCAGCAATAAGGAGCACTGGAAGCATCCCGACTCCTTTAACCCGGAGAATTTCCTGGATGAGAACGGACACTTCAGCAAGCCGGAGTGCTTCATCCCGTTCTCACTGGGTGGGTAGGCCTACATCCATTTTGGATTACACCGTTTTAGCATTTAAACTAGATGTACCGCATTGCGGTACAAAATATGACCGCCGCTCAGGCCTGCACTGGCTTTCCACAAAAATAAATGACGTGGAGCAATTTGGCTGTATTGCGTGTTTATGTATATACCTAAAAAAAGTAGTAGTATGTGCATGTCTGTGTGTGTGTTTGTGTATGTGTCTGTGCGTGTATGTATGCGTGCGTACATGTGTGTGCGCGTGTGTGTGTGTTTGTGTGTGTGTCTGTGCATGTGGATTTGTATGTGTGTGTATGGGTGTGTGTCTGTGCGTGTGGATGTCAGTGTGTGTGCATGCTTGCGTTTGTTTGTATTCCTGCATGTGTGTGTTAGAGGTGGGCAGATCGATCCTTGAGTATCGATATATCGATACTGACGTGGTATCGAAAAGGATCGATCCTCACATAAAAATATCGATCCAAATGTGTTTTTGTTTTTTTTACCAGTAATTTTTTATTAATTTAGCACGCAATTCAGTGCGTAAAATAAGCTTCTAAGTGGAAAAATAAGCGAATGTTAGCGGATAATTGTGTAGGCTAGAACTTTTTCTCCTAGTCATCTGGATACAAGACGAGACCAATCAATCACAGAGCGTTCGATGCTGGTGCTTCGCTGAGCTCACCTATGGAGCTCACAGGACCAGTGCGTTTGGGAAACGAAGCCTTGCTTAGATGACAGAGAAACAATCGGGTATTTTTTTTTTTATAAACAAAGCAAAAGTGTATATAACGGTTCAAAATGTTGACGTCAGTAAGATTTTTTTAATGAAATTAATATTTTTATTCAACAAGGAGCAATGCATTCAATTGATCAAAAGTGACAGTCAAGGGTTTTTCACTGTTAAAAAAAACTACTTCATATAAATGCTATTCTTTCAACTGTGTTCATTAAATAATTCTGCATCATGGTTTCCACAAAAAATATGAAACTGTTTTCAACATTGATAATAATAAGAAATGTTTCCTGAGCTGTAAATCAGCATATTAAAATGAATTATCATCATGACTGGAGTAATGATGCCGAAAATTCAGCTTTGATCACTTGAATAAATTACAGTTTAGTATGACATAGAAAACAGATAGCCTATGTTAAATTGTAATATTACAGTTTTTACTGTATTTTTGATCAAATAAATGCAGAAGAGAATAAAAAAATCTTACAGACCCCAAACTTTTGCAGTAGACTAGTACTAGTAGGCTAGTAATATAATTAGGGTAGTTTTGTAAAAGTCACTGACTAATAATTACAGGCGAGTTGAGAGCACAAATCACAAAATATTTAGTAGTCATGAAAACGTATTCAGATTTAGCATATTAATGATGCATTCACCTCATAAATCATGACACACTGCTCTAGCACAGGAAAGTGCATAAGTTCAAGTGCATGCTTTTAAAACGAAAAAGTATTGGTATCGGTATCGGTATCGATATCGGCGATACTGACCCTGTATTTACTTGGTATCGGATCGATACCGAAATTTTGAGTATCGCCCACCTCTAGTGTGTGTGTGACAGTATCATCCTAAACCAGCAACCCTTCGCTCAACACCACCATCTACAGGCCGATGAGTGTACAGTCACTAAATGTGCACATAAATGAATTTATTTTATACCCCCCCATGGATGAAATTCTACGAAACTTAGCATACCCCCAGAGGATGTCAAGTTAATCATACACATGAAATATGGTGCAGTTCTGAACATCTCAACTGAAGATAGGGGCGATTAAAGCAGAATAATATTGCATTTTCATTTTTTATGGGAGGGGCGCAAATCACAAATGAGTGATTATGGGCTAGGTTGATGTGGGCCCTTAAGACCAACATACCATAAAAATTTCTTCATCCTCGGTGCCACGGTTCAGGTAGTTATTTAGGAAAAACTGCATTTTTTGGGGTTTGGGGGGGCCCAGTGCGGGGGGGGGAGTGGCCCCCGGGGACCAAACGAAAATTTTCCGTAAAAGTCTAGTGGGGCTACATGCCCACCAAATTTCATGTTCCCCGGTGTTTCGGTGTCCCTGGTATCGTTGACGAAAAATTCAGTAGATGACACAAAAAAAAAAAAAAAAAACTTTGACAATCCCTATATGTGATGCATATTTGTCAGTCATAGGCTACAGTAGGCCTACATGAATGAAACGGGGAAGATTTCTGTAATAGTACTTACTAATAAACTGAATGCTTTAAATGCACAATAATCAGGTTTATATATTTATCAATTAATCAAATTTGTTTGAGTCTCACACAACTGAAAATTGCTTGTTCCACAGCTAGTCATGTTCATACTTTATAACTAAATAAATGTAATTATTTTCTCAATGATTTATGCTGTTTTAAAATGATTTAAATTGAATCAATTCTTGCAATTAGTTAATAATAAATTATGCCATGATTTTTCTGAGTGTGGAAATCTTTAAAGGTCCCATTGCATGAAAATGTCACTGAGTTTTTTTTTTAACCTTAATGAGTTTCCCTAGCCTGCCTATGGCCCCCCAGTGGCTAGACGTTTTGATGGGTGTAAACCAAGCTGCGATGGGTGTAAACCAAGCTCCAAAATGAGCTGCGCGAGCCGAGCGTGATATTGTTTTTTCCCATACTGTCTATGGTTTTTCCTCGAGATACATCATGGCTTGCAAACGAGCGAAGCATGGCAGTTGCTCAGTGTTTGGATGTACAAATGACCACAAAGGTTTTTTTTTTAGTTCCTTCATCCGAGCCTCTGAAGAACCAGTGGGTTATGAGAATTTCTGATGTGTAATTGTTCAAGTTCAGACAGATAATCTTTCTCTCAAAGTCGTTCAATACTGTTTATGCATCAGTAAATCAAACCAGTGACTAAACGATCACGTCGTTTCTCTTGGGATGAAATCTTACTTAAACTGTGATTAATATATATACAGAAAGCGATCAAAGAACAATCCCTTTCCAATCGCCCAAGCTGTCAATCACACAGCGCGAGTTTATCTGGACACTTGCCAAAACTCGTTATGAAATCAATGACGCTGTTACACTGCACAACGAAGCTATTACTGTACTTGCCTCATGTTTGCATTGGTGAAAGCATTAGTGAGAGTGCAGAAACTGCGTTGCAATGATAAGATCTTCATTCACGTGATCAACAGGCTGTCATTTGCTCAATGCTCATCAATGCAACCTTTTATGTGAAGGGAATAGATCTAAATACTTAAACTTTTGACGATTCGTTAATCCCGATAGCTGTAATAGTAAAAGTTTTCGAGAGAGTTCTACATATAATGCGAGATTTCATATGCAAGTATGTCAGCCAATCACAGCAGTGGGCGTTTACACTGAAGTCTCACAGCCAATCACAGCAGTGGGCGTTTACACTGAAGTCTCACAGCAGCCACGCCCCTTCAAACAGAGCGTTCAAATCAGAGGCTAAAATCAGGCTAGGAAATATGCCTTTTATTTCTAAATTATAACAAGTTTTAATCTAAAAAACATACTAACATTATAAGGGCACCCCAGGAAACATTCTAAAATAATAAAATCCATGCAATGGGACCTTCAATTTATGTATGACTGAAAAATGTGCATCACATTAATTTTACTAGTTAGTTTAGTTAAATCTCTGTAATCTAAATGGATGGAAGTTTTATTTGCAACTCTAATACGTACATCTTAAATTTAGGCCTAAATATTTATGTGTGCTGGTTTATCAGGTCCGAGGGTCTGTCTCGGCGAGGCGCTGGCGAGGACGGAGCTCTTCCTGTTCATCACGTCTCTCCTACAGCGGATTCATTTCTCCTGGCCACCAGATCCACAGCCTCTGGACGTAGATGGGATCATGGGTATTTTCCGCCTTCCTCAGACCTTCAACATCATCTGCTGCAGCAGAGACACTAAAGAGTGACCGTCAGTAACCTGAAATGTATCAGACTGGCATTATCATGTCATCATACATGAAATATTCCATAAACAAGAGTGGTCAATTTTAGTTTTATGGTGGCAAAAAGTTTTAAACATTTAAGCACAGCTATAAAAAAAAAAATGATACATTTATTATAAATACAATACATTTATATAAATTGTATTATGGATGCATGCATTTTATTTTATAATGAAATGTATACACATGTAGTTTTACATGATTTGTATAGTGAAATGCTTTTACTACAAATAAAAAATGACACCTCAGTGAGAGAATGAAGCATTCCTTTCAAGTCTAAAGTACAGTATCTTTTCATTTTTTCTCCCAGTAACGGTGAACATTAATGTGTAAATGTACTGTCAATCTCTGTACCAGAGTGCAGCTTCCAGTTGTGGCTTTATGGGTGGAGACAAAACTCACATGTGTATTTATGTCCATGTGTTTAAAGTGGTCGAACTGGTTGAGTTACTAGATCATGTGACATGAGTCTCCAACAACATGGTCATTCTCCACAGATGTTAAATGTTATATCTGCAATCTTACATCAGGGTTTGATTTGTCTTATATAACCATCAGGCCCTGTGGTAGGGTAGACTGATTACAGTTGAGACACTTTTTGCGTTTAGATTTTTCACACAAAAATAGATACTGAAAAGAAGTGAATTTCCATGACATTACATTAGCTTGTAGATTAAGAATCGATATTATCAATCAATAATACCCACAAGTAGTTTTTCCACAATTAGCTCACAAAAATAAGGTGCTTTTTGTCTCAACTTTGTATCAACTCTACCCATATGTGGTACAGTTGAGACAGTACCATGGTACAGTTGAGACACCAAATTTTTTATGATGTAAAGGTAACTAACCGTTCATTGCAAATATAATAAAGACAAATAAATAAAATAACAATTGGGCAACATGTTTGTTTATTCATCCATTTAAATTCATTCATTTTAAATTAGCACTGGTGAAAATGTATAAAACAGGAACAAGATATTGTCATGATTCTGCCCTTGTGTCCTTGATTTTCTCTAGTCTTGAGGCAGGATCATGACAGACCTGTGTTTTGTGTGCAAGCACATGGCCTTGTGTTTGGGCCATGTGCTTGTGTTGTCTCGTTACCTTGCCCCGCCCCCTTGTTATCCTCGTTTTGTCATTATTGCTTTACCTGTGCTTTACCTGACTTCGTGCTCAGCTCAGCTACCGTTCGGACGCTCTTGCTTACTGCTCCGCGCTTTGCTCTATCGCTTTTATATTTTATCTTCTATATTTTTATATTTTAGCTCCTTTTATCACCTAATTTTAACTTCAGCAAATCAGCACAGTGCTCAAACGACAAAGTTTGGATTACCACAAAAACGCAGAATTCTTCTACCCGACCAGCTTACATTCCGGGGAAAGGAAAACACAACTGCCTACAAGGATAAGAGAGAAAATGCCTCTTCTGGAATCTACTTGCTGCACTAACTGCCACAGACTTTTACAAAGGATTGCAGTTCTTGAAACAAAGTTATTTACGGGACCACCAAACCAGACGGAACACACAACAGAGCTTCGTCATGGACACCCTCAGCATATAGCCGGTGAGTCCCATGAAACTAGTGCTCCTCGACAGGTAGAGAAACAAGCCGATCGACTTACAAATCGATGGCACAAACAGGGAGCGAGACCCAAAGGCACTCGAGACATCAGATTGTCACGAGCCCCACATATTACCGCAGTAGCATCCTCTACCCCAGATACAGCTCTGACAAGGACTGCAAACACTGGTCTCCTACCAACACCTATACATCTTGAGAACAGATTTGAAGTACTAATGAATGTAAATGAGGAATCCCCAAACATGATGAATATGATCGAACACAGACTGTATCAGCCAGTAGCTAACACTGATGCTAACTGGCGCTCAAGGTCGAGCAGACAGCGGCACTCAGCTCAGAGCACAGCCGAGCCCAGGACTCTGATAGTGGGGGACTCCATAATCAGAAACATTAACAGCAGGGATACAACTACATGCTGCCTTCCACAAGCTACAACTTCTGATATAAACAGGGAACTTCAAAACATTCTGATGAAACATAAGACTGCAAATCGACTCATAATTCATGTGGGGAAGAATGATATTCATAAAGAGCAGTCAGAACTCCTTAAGAAGGATTTCAATTAACTTTTTGAAACACTTAAAAGACTGAAAGTTCAAACATTCATCAGTGGACCACTCCCAGCAAGAGGGACAAACAGGTTTTCACGGCTGCTTGGGATTAATACATGGCTGCAAAAAACCTGCAATATAAAAGGAGTAAACTTCATTGACAACTTCAATCTTTTCTGGAGTCAGAGACAACTATTTCATCGGGATGGCCATCACCCAAACAAACTTGGTTCAAGAGTGTTAAAGGACAATATCGACTTCTCCCTCAATCATCCTTCTGCAGTGTGTGTCAATCTGAACGACACACACACACACCTGGAAACAGTATGAATGAACACGGGACTTCACTTCAGCAGCAAAATGGACATGCGGTTGACATATCACACAAGGACAATGATAACACCACTGAGCCACAACAACCTCTGCTCACGGACACAATCTCAGCTGAGCCCTGCCCACAGAGCTCACCACAGACAGACATATTAGAACTGCTCCAAGATTCAGCACCCAAGGACGACTTCCTGGAAAACAGCCAGGGAAGCCAGGACAGCATATCCCAGCCTCCGATAACACCTGAGCAACAGCCCCTTTCACCAGATACTTTCTCCCTCTCGCCAGCAACTCCACTCCTGTGCTTCTCACAGAAAATGGAAGAACTGGTGCATGCTGGAACCAGACTATCCCACTCTTTTGCTGCAAGCCCCCAGATACCAACCAAAAAACGTCAGGCACCTCAAACACCGAAGCCTGCGCGCCGAGCTCGCCCACCCCCTCCTGTGAGAGCTCTTCGGCCTCTTCGGCCAAAACGCCAGGGCCCACACCCTCCTCCATCTGCTCGAGGTGAACCAAAAACAACTGATACCAGCTCTCAGTGATGTGTTTTGGGTTCCTGCTATGATAACAGTAACTTTCTCAAATGTTTACAGAACAAGCGGGAACCCAGTGTGCCTGTATCTTTCTCTATTGCTGTTTTATTTCAAGATAGAAAGTCTAAGGCCTTCAATAGCCGTACAGCAAACCCAACTAATCTGGTGCCTATTACATGTCAAACTAAGATTGCTGTGGGGACAAAAAGTAAGACTGTTAAGTTAGCACTTTTAAACATTCGCTCACTTAAAAATAAATCACTTCTAGTCAACGACTTAATAACCACAAACAACCTGGACTTTATGTTTCTAAATGAAACCTGGCTAGAAGACAGCTGCAGTGCAACAATCCTCAATGAAACAGCCCCTCCTAACTTTACTTTTATGAGTGTCTGCAGAGCTGTTAAGAGAGGTGGGGGTCTAGCTGCTCTTTTTAAAGATATCTATCAATGTAAGCAAATATCATTTGGGAATTACCCGTCTTTCGAATATCTGGGTACTGTGTTAAAAGGTGCTCCTCGCATTTTACTTATCATTATTTACAGGCCTCCAAAATATTCTCCAGCCTTTGCTGAGGACCTTACAGAACTGTTATCAACAATTACCTCAGAGTTTGACTGTTTTGCCATCGCTGGAGATTTTAACATTCACATAGATAATGCAGAAAACAATATGGCAAAAGAAATCAAAACTGTTTTAAAAACTTTTGATCTGACTCAGCATGTACATGGACCCACACACAATCATGGACACACTCTAGATTTACTTATCAGTAAGGGTCTAAACATTTCATCGATTGTTATTAAGGATGTAGCACTGTCTGATCATTTCTGTATTTTCTTTGATATATTGATCTCTCCTGCCATTGAAGCTAGATCTGTGTCTGTCAAGAAGAGATGCTTAAATGAGAACACTAGTGTACTATTTATGAAGGCTATATCCTTAACACCAAGCATATCTGCTGACTCTGTTGATTTTCTCCTTGATTCTTTTAACTCAAAAGTTAAAAATATAATTGATGATATTGCTCATGTTAAAGTCAGGAAGAAGAGTGGCAGACAAAAAGCACCTTGGAGAAACTCAACAGCAGTGCAAAATATGAAAAGACAATGCAGAAAAGCAGAGCGCATGTGGCGGAAGACAAAACTTGTAGTCCATTATAACATCTACAAAGACAGCCTTCATGCTTTCAATATGGAACTAGGCAAAGCTAGACAGACTTTCTTCTCAAATATTATAAACAGCAATTTAAACAACACACGCACTCTTTTTGCTACTGTAGAGAGACTGACAAACCCCCCAAGCCAGATTCCTAGTGAAATGCTCTCAAACAGCAAGTGCAGTGAGTTTGCTTCTTTCTTCTCTGAGAAAATCAATAATATCAGAAAGGTGATCAGCACATCCTTGAGTTGCACTGAGGTCAGACAGATCAGACCACCTGAGAAAGTAGTTACTATGTCTGACTTCAAAGAAATTGATGGCAAAATTTTGGAAGAAACCGTACAACACCTTAAAACATCAACATGCGCCCTTGACACACTTCCCACATCTTTTTTCAAAAGTGTGCTAAACAGTTTAGAAGCAGATCTTCTAGAAGTGGTAAATGCCTCACTTCTCTCTGGGAGTTTTCCAAACTCCCTGAAAACTGCAGTTGTCAAGCCCCTCCTGAAAAAGAGCAATCTGGATAAGACCATATTAAGCAACTATAGACCGATCTCAAATCTTCCTTTCATAGGCAAGCTCATTGAAAAAGTTATCTTCAATCAGCTGAACAAATTCTTAAGCTCGAATGGATACTTTGACAATTTTCAATCTGGTTTCCGACCGCACCACAGCACAGAGACAGCGCTCATAAAGATAATAAACGATATTCGCTTAAATACTGATTCAGGAAAATTATCAGTGCTGGTACTACTCGACCTCAGTGCTGCATTTGACACTGTCGATCATAACATACTTCTTGACAGGCTGGAAAACTGGGTGGGGCTTTCTGGGATAGTCCTAAAATGGTTCAGGTCATACTTAGATGGGAGAGGTTATTATGTTAGTATAGCCCATACAAAAATGTAATATATGGCCATATATGTACTTATATTTTAAATAGCATGACATATATCTATACATATATTTGACTTATCTGAGAACACAATATATGCCTGCAACATATATCTATACATATATTTGACTTATCTGAGAACACAATATATGCCTGCAACATATATGAACAAACATGTGAAGAAAATATTTGAGTTCATCCATATATGATACCATATATCTGCATATATTACAGTATAGTATTGGTTTCTCGCATATATGGACAACATTAATTATAAATATGTGACATACATATTTGTTTTCCACATATTTAATAAATGTATGTAAACATACACTGTAACCCTTTACTGTAAATTTACAACGAATTTCTTACAGAATTGTACTGTATTTCCATAATACAGTATTAAGCTGTATCTTTTACAGAACAGCTGTAAATATACAGCACATTTCTGTTTTCGTCCTGATAAATTCGTTATATAGGATCATACCATACTGACTGAAAAGGCATTGCATTGTGGGATTGATTTCTTTCGCGCTCAATTCATTTCAAATGTGACGCGTCATGCGATGATGCGAGCAGACAGTAACGTTAGGCAGCTACAACAGGCAAACTTGTTTTGTCAGCGGGATTCAACTGAACAAATAATCATTCCTGATAAACAATGTCTGCGAATCTGTGAGCAATTTTAAAGCTTTTTTGAGGTTCGGTTCGGTTCGTGTTTCAAACATTAGTTACCTGTGACGCAGCAGAAAATGGACGACGTTAAGGTAGCAGCTACCTGAGGACGGATGGAAGAATTTGTCATTGAATAATCTGCGCGTGACGATAAGTGGGATTTAGAGTTTGAGAAGATGGAGAATTGTTCAACTGAGTGAGACGGTAAGCCAATATATAAGTTATTATTATTGATTTTTTTTGCGTTCGCAACTTCGCATTTCTACATTGTTTTCACGTAACGTTATTTGGTTTGATTTTGCGAACGCGGTTTACAGTGGCCGCGCAAGCAATTCACTGACTCTGTTCACCTGTTTACCAAGTAACGTTAACTTCGACATTTCATATAATAGGCAACCTTTACCATGCTATTTGCATGACGTGCATTTGATATTTTTTTTTCGTTTTAGGCTTTGTAATCTGATGGCCATTGTTAATGTAAGTGCTTTTAAGTAGTGTTACAGTTATAGTCTATGTGGTAAAAAAAAATGCTGTCAAATTCTGTCAGGTCTGTGATCGTGCTTTTGAATCGTTGTCAGAATTTTGCTAGCACATGAAAATCCATGCTCCTAATGCTGTTTTCACTAGTACTTATTCATTAGATACTAGTACTTATTCATTAGATACTAGTACCTATTAAATAGATACTAGTACTTATTCATTAGATACTAGTACTTATTCATTAGATACTAGTTCTTATTTATTAGATACTAGTACTTATTCATTAGTTACTAGTACTTATTCATTAGATACTAGTACCTATTAAATAGATACTAGTACTTATTCATTAGATACTAGTACTTATTCCAATAGTGACTAGTAACTATTCTTTTGTTACTAGTAACATACAAATTTTTGCCATTGACTTCTATGGGGATCTGTCATTCAGATATCAACTATTCAGTTCTGACTAGTATGTATTCCAATTGTGACTAGTACATATATATTAGATACTAGTAGTTATTTATTAGGTACTAGTACTTATTTTTTAGATACTAGTACCTATTACTAGATACTAGTATGTATTCAATAAATACTAGTACTAAGTCATTAGATACTAGTACCTCTTAAATAGATACTAGTACCTATTAAATAGATAATAGTACTTATTCATTAGATACTAGTACTTATTCAATAGATACTAGTACTTATTCATTAGATACTAGTACTTATTCATTAGATACTAGTACCTATTAATTAGATACTAGTCCTTTTAAATGAGCTACTAGTACTTATTCAATAGATACTAGTAACTATTTATTAGATACTAGTATTTATTCCAATTGTTACTAGTAAGATTTTTTATTTTACTAGTAAGATTTTTAATTGAACTCTCCAGTGGCCGTTCTGACTAGTCATAACATAAGACGAGTAAAAAAGCAGTTGTGACTAGTAAAATAAAAAATCTTACTAGTAACATTCGGAATAAATACTAGTATCTAATAAATAGGTACTAGTATCTATTGAATAAGTACTAGTAGCTAATTTATAAGTACTAGTATCTAATTAATAGGTACTAGTATCTAATGAATAAGTACTAGTATCTAATGAATAAGTACTAGTATCTATTGAATAAGTACTAGTATCTAATGAATAAGTACTAGTATCTATTTAATCGGTACTAGTATCTATTTAATAGGTACTAGTATCTAATGACTTAGTACTAGTGTTTATTGAATACATACTAGTATCTAGTAATAGTTACTAGTATCTAAAAAATAAGTACTAGTACCTAATAAATAACTACTAGTATCTAATAGTCACAATTGGAATACATACTAGTCAGAACTGAATAGTTGATATCTGAATGACAGATCCCCATAGAAGTCAATGGCAAAAAAAAAATTATTTGTTACTAGTAACAAAAGAATAGTTACTAGTCACTATTGGAATAAGTACTAGTATCTAATGAATAAGTACTAGTATCTATTTAATAGGTACTAGTATCTAATGAATAAGTACTAGTATCTAATAATAAGAACTAGTAACTAATGAATAAGTACTAGTATCTAATGAATAAGAACTAGTATCTAATGAATAAGTACTAGTATCTATTTAATAGGTACTAGTATCTAATGAATAAGTACTAGTACCTAAAGAATAAGCACTAGTATCTAAAGAATAGGCACTAGTACCTAAAGAATAAGCACTAGTAGCTAATGAATAAGTACTAGTACTTAATGGAATAGATACTAGTATCTAAAAAATAAGTACTAGTAGCATGAAAATAGAGACTAGTCGGTTTAAATGATTAAATGTTAAAACGGCTTGCCATATTAGTACTAGTATCTAAAGAATAAGTACTAGTATCTAATGAATAAGTACTAGTATCCATTTAAAAGGTACTAGTATCTAATGACTTAGTACTAGTATTTATTGAATACATTCTAGTATCTAATTAATAGGTTCTAGTATCTAAAAAATAAGCACTAGTACCTAATAAATAACTACTAGTATCTAATATACATGTACTAGTCACAATTGGAATACATACTAGTCAGAACTGAATAGTTGAATGACAGATCCCCATAGAAGTCAATGGCAAAAAAATTAATTTGTTTCTATTAACAAAAGAATAGTTACTAGTCACTATTGAAATAAGTACTAGTATCTAATGAATAAGTACTAGTAACTAATGAATAAGCACTAGTATCTAATAAATAAGAACTAGTATCTAATGAAAAAGTACTAGTATCTAATAAATAAGAACTATCTAATGAATAAGTACTAGTATCTAAATAATAGGCACTAGTACCTAAAGAATAAGCACTAGTAGCTAATGAATAAGTACTAGAATAGATACTAGTATCTAAAAAATAAGTACTAGTAGCATGAAAATAGAGACTAGTCGGTTTAAATGATTAAATGTTAAAACGGCTTGCCATACACACCACTCATAGACCACTCATTTCAAACTTGAACAGTATTTAATTAAGTGTGGTTCTAGAAAGAGAAACAAGAATAAAACAGTATACACACTGATGAAACATCAATATGCAAATGAATACAATCTGTATTTCGTATGACATTAACACTGGAAATATGTCAGCGACTGTATAATAGGATTATCTTACAGACATGTGTGCTACTGCATATGTGTTAATCACGAAATACATATTTACGCACATTCACAGTGTAAATAACACAGTAATGAAAGATTAACTTACTCTTGGATGCACGCACACATGTGATTACTCTTTATCGATCGCGGATGAACTGGCGTTCTCATCGCGTTGTCCGTCTTGCGCATATAGTAACTATGTCCCAATCAGTTTTTTTTGCCCTCGAGTCCGAGTTCGAGTCATTTGATTTTGAGTATCTACCGATACCGAGTCCCGATCCGATACTTCTATAATACATAAAAAAAGAATAAAGAAGAGCGAAAAAACAGATCCAGGATGTTCCTTATTTTTTATTTAATTCACCTTATTTTAACATTCAACAACTCTGTTAACAAACAGAGCACTTCTGTGAGGTAGCTTGAACAATTAAGTAAATTCTAAATGTAATAAATTCTTCACTTTTGGACTTTAGTGCAACAGTAAATATAAAAAAAGTCTAATATATAAACAAATAGCACCTCAACTTAAAATACATGTAAACAAATAAAATATAAAAGTGCCACAGTGTTTGCAAAGCCAGTAATGTGCTTTTAGGAACTGCACTCCTAACTCTTACACTGGTTTCACACTGCACGTTAGCAGAGCGTGCAGCGCGTATTTTTTTCGCCGCCCATGTTAACAGATTAGAGCATTCACACCGCACGCAGAGGTGGCGCAGCAGTGCGTAGCAGTGCGTAGCAGAGCAGAGCAGCAGTGCCGCGATCGTTTCGGCGCCGAGTCTATTTTTGCTGCGCCGCTTACGCTGAATTAAAGTGACAGAATGTCAGGGCTCAGCAGCTGACATCTTCGGAGTCGTGCACCCACTCTAATCAGCTGCATGTCAGAATCAAATTCAGGAGCTAAAGTCTTTAAACGACTGTTTGAGGAGAAGAGTTTCCCTGCTTGAAGCTGAGCATATTCGTCAGGAAAACTGTCCATTTGAGACCGTTGGATGAGTCTGAGCTCAGCTTTCTTATAAGTTTCAGCCGTGACAGTGTCTGTGGGACTGGCCACCCCGTGAATGGTTCTGGCTGATGTGTCTACAAGCTCTTGAAAACTGTTGAATTGAAATGCATTAACTGAATGCTGGTCATCTTGAGTTATTAAAAGATGGAAGGATATTGGTTTGCACAGTTCTTTTGAGGTGTCGGCTGGTTCTAGGTTGGGCAATTTAGGCCATGATGATGGAGGTTTCTGCAGAAATTCTGGGCCATTCTTCCAGCGGGTAGGTTTGGCTAGCTGAGCCAGTGACATGCCATGAGTAATATTGTCAGCAGGGTTGTCTTGAGAGTGCACATAGGACCATGATGTGACTCAGTTAGCTCTTGAATCTCCGCAACTCTTGTTCCTACAAACACTTTGAAGTGGCACGAGTTGTGATTGAAGCCAGTTGAGAACGGTTGTAGAATCAGTCCAGTATTTGAAACAGCTGATATCTAGTGTGAGCTCTCTTTTCAGAACTGCTGCCAGTTGTGCTCCAGTAAGAGCAGCGCATAGCTCAAGTCGGGGGATTGTTTGCTGCTTCTTTGGAGCTACTCGTGATCTAGCTGCCAAGAATGACACCTCAATTTGTCCCTTTTTATCTTCAGTGCGGAGATAGGCTACAGCGCCGTACGCTCGCTCTGAGGCATCACAGAAGGTGTGCACACTTCTTGAACTGGTCAAGGGATCTACCTTTGTAGTGTAGCATCTGGACAGTGTGACACTGGAAAGTTGTGGAAGCTCATCTTCCCATGTGAGCCATGCATATCTGAGGTCTGTGGGCAGTTTAGGGTCATCCCATTCTCTCTTTTTGTCCCAGAGCCGCTGGACTATTATCTTAGCTCTAGTGGTAAATGGGTTGATGAATCCTAATGGATCGTATTGACTGGAAAGGATGCTATATATGTGTCGCATAGTGGGCTCAGTTTTTACAACATGGCCATGTTTATAACCAAGCGTGTCAGATCTGCACTGCCACCTAAGTCCCAGTGTGCGCTCCTGAGGGTCTGCTCTGTCTGAACTAAACCAAAGCTCATGGTTCTCTGACCTGATTTGCTGCAGCAGGTGTTGCAGGAGTTGGGGAGTGTTACTAGCCCATTAGCGCAGATCAAATCCACCCTAAGCCAGAAGATGTCGCATGTCATCCATTAATTGCCTGGCAGTCTCAAGAGAGGGGACACTTTGCAACCAATTGTCAACATAGAAACAACGCTCTATTGATGCTCGTACCTCACTGTCTGGATGGCTGTGATCGGTGACATGTTTCCTAAGAGCAAAGGTTGCACAGCACGGACTGCACGTGGTGCCAAAGGGTAACACTGACCATTGGTAGACATCAGGTGGGTTAGTTGTGTTCAGGTTTCGCCACAGGAATCGCAAGAATGCTTGGTCTTCTGACAGGAGGCGCACCTGATGAAACATCCCCTTTATATCGCTACTAATGGCTACTGCATACTCTCGGAAACGGAGAAGTACTTTCAGCACGGTCGCACCCAGAGCTGGCCCAGGAAGGAGATATTCATTCAGACTCAGCCCTTGGAATTTGAAGGAACAATTGAATACAATCCTGTTCTTTCCGTTGTGGTGGACCATGTGGTGTGGAATGTACCACCCTTGAGTCTGTACAGCTACGGATTGGGGAATTTTCTTCACATAGCCTGCTTCTAGCAGCTTGTTTATCTCGGACTTGTACACTTGGGACTTCTCAGAGCTCTTTGCCAGCTGATTTTCAGTCCTTCGCAAATGAGGCAGTTCTGCTTCCTTTGGAGCAGTTAGAGGTGGAGGACTGGTTTTCCACAGGAGGGGGGTAGCGTATCTTTGCACACCTTCAACTTCAACCCTCATTGTTTTATCTTCCAGCATGCGCACAGCTTCTGCATCTTGCTTTGACCTTGTCACAAGCCGTTCATTTTGGTAGGGTAAGATGTCCATCTGCCACAACCTCTCAACTTGACTGAATAGATCATTAGGTGCAAGGCTTACAGATGTGAACAAGCATTGTTGTGTGTGAGGGATGTGTTCGAGGAACTTTGATGGACCTTGGAGTGTCCATCCCAAATGAGTTTTCACAGCTGATGGACCTCTAGGGGGTCCCAACCGAACTGGCTCAACAGGGGTGATCAGTTGTGGGTAATCTGACCCAATGAGCACTAATGGCCTTGCGTGGTTGATTGACTGCAGAGGTAGGCCTCTGAATGGCGATATCTCTTTTGGAGCGTTTTAATTGGGTAAGAATGAGGTAATAGTCCAAGCTCCTCAGCTGTGAAGGCTCTTTTGATTGCAAAATTGCGATCTGGTTGTGTGACAGGACTCACTGAGAATGATACTGTGGAGCCACGGATGATGCGGATATCTTGACGCACTGTGCGAAGAGACAGGTCTTCAGGCTTACTGTGAAGGTGGAGTTGCTGAGCTGCCTCATGGAGAAGTATAGTGCGCTCTGAACCATCGTCTAGCAATGCATATGTATCCAGTGAAAAATCTCCATTGCGTATGATGACACTGCACAATTTCAGTAACACTCTACTGCCAGTTGGTCGATCGACGTACAGAGTTTCTATAGTGGTGCTGGTAGACTGTGTGATCTCTGCAGTTTCTTTGGTCGCATTAGCACTCATTTCGTTATTGACCGCGTGCAGAATTTCGAGATGTCTTCTTTGACACTTCTTGCATTTGGCCTTAAGAGTACACTGACCTGCTTGGTGATCACGTCCACATTTCCAGCATCTCTGATTAGATCTGATCCAGTTCACGATCTGCTCTTTAATCAGCAGCTTGAAGTTTGAACACTGATTGAGATAGTGCTGAGTTGTATTACAAAAGGGGCAGTATTTCTTTGGTTTCTGCATTTCTGTGAACTGATTCATCCTTGGAAACTGGCCTTTGCTCGCTTCCATGGAAGATGGCAGTAGATTTGTGAAATCTACTGTACCGTCCCCTTGCACCCTCACCTCATACTCCAGCCATTCTGCAAATTCAAACAAGGTAGGGATAGGTGTCTTGAGTGGATTGACATACCTCTTAAAGTTTGCTCGGAGATCGTGAGGCAATTTAGCGAGGAGTCGGGTGACGTGAGACCCACAAGTCAGTTCTGTACGTCCAGGACTTCCTAACTGATCCAGCATTCCGACCAGGGCCCGTACCTTTAGTGCGAAAAGCCTAAATGCTCTGGTGTCACCACTTCTTATGCTGGGTCCATCCATCAGGACAGCAATGCGTTGCAGTGCAAGTTGATGGGGTTGCCCATAGAGTTCTGTTAGAGCCTGCATGGTATGACTGTAAGGGTACCTGCTGTTACAGTAGGAGTCAGCAATGAGCAATGCTTCTTCAAGCTTCAAGTGGTCCATCAATATCTGGAACTTAAAGCACTCTGTAGCGTCGGCAGGCAGGAGATTATCAAGAGCTACCTCTAACCTGGCGAACTCACGTGGATCCTCTTTAGTGAAGTTAGGAATGGTAGGGGTTGGACCTTGATAAGTGTTCTCTTGACTGGGTGGCGATGAGGGACGATAAGGTCTCTGTTGCCTGGAGGAAGGGCTGTAATTGTGTGTGGATGGCTGCCTTGGGTGTTGGTAGCGTTCAGCAGCACGCTCAGCCCTCTGGGTTGTTGATGCACGTTCTGGAGATGGTGAAGACTGTCTAGATGGCTTGGAACTCACCTTCATCCTCTGCAGCTCGTGGATAATCTCATCTATTCTGTCCCGTTGAAGTTCTGCGTGCAACTTATCCTCAATGCGTTTCACTGACTTATCGCTTTCATAACGTTGATCTCTTTGATCTCTAGTTGACGTTACTCTGTAGCGTGACGGTGAGGTTGAGGCTTGATCCTCAATATTACACGTCGAGTGTCTGGGCAAAATAAATAGTTGAGATGGAGACACTGGTCTTGGAGAGTGAGCTGCGGAGTGTTCTCTGAGGTCATATCTGAGTTGACGGTTCTCCTCTTCCAGATTCTTTAGCCGCATCTGCAGTACTTCAGGAGAGAAGTGTGGATTTTCCTCATTGGCAGGAAAGTGATCAGCAACAAGGGTGTTGAGAGGTGGTAATGAACCTCCTGTAGCCCCTATTAGCTGTTCTCCCTCGTTGGAGTGGTCTGAGGGTGTGTGCGCTGATCGGTGCTCTGGCACATAATTCACCTCATAGTCTGCAAGGTACCTTGGCATTTGCGTTCGGCGATGGGAGCGAACTGTAGCATCACTGTTCTCCTCACTATGTATGGACATTATGTTAATTCAGAAGTTGCCAGATCCGGCTCGAAGGACCATGTAAAGAATTGTTAAGCTCTTAGGGCTAATTAATACCCGGTGGCAACCACCAAAGATTGTCCGATCAGAACAAATAAGTGAGATGCACACACCACTCATAGACCACTCATTTCAAACTTGAACAGTATTTAATTAAGTGTGGTTCTAGAAAGAGAAACAAGAATAAAACAGTATAAATATACACACTGATGAAACATCAATATGCAAATGAATACAATCTGTATTTCGTATGACATTAACACTGGAAATATGTCTATTCATGGGTTTCATCCGGTCCCTTTCCACAGGTGTATAAAATCAAGCACCTAGATTATGAATGCAGACTGCATTGTGCTTGATTAATACACCTGTGGAAAGGGACCGGATGAAATCCATGAATACAGCGATTGTATAATAGGATTATCTTACAGACACACGTGCTACTGCATATGTGTTAATCACGTCTTTAAAGACATATTTACACACATTCACAGTGTAAATAACACAGTATAATGAAAGATTAACTTACTCTTTGATTCACGCACACATGTGATTACTGTTTATCGATCGCGGATGAACTGCCGTTCTTTTCGCGTTAGGTCCGTCTTGCGCATATAGTAACAATAGTGCTCGTACCTCAAACTAAACTGCGTCAGCATCAGGGTCCTTAGTACTGTCGGGTCCTAACAATAGGCGAGTAACTTACTGCCTGACTACAAAGCAACAGGGAATTAAATATCACATATACATAGAACTATATAAATATATTAATGACTGTAAACATATGACTTTAAAACAGATTAATGACTGGCCCTCATTTTAGTACAACTTGCATATACATATAAACTTGACGCACGCATACACCTATAAATACACGCACATACATATAAACTTCCATGCATATACACCTATAAACACTCGCACATACATATACACTCGCTGCACGCAGACACACCTATAAACACTCGCACATACTTATAAACTTTCATGCATACACCTATAAACACTCGCACATACATATAAACTCGATGTGCGCATACACATCCATAAAACACTCGCGCATACATACAAAATAAAACGTGGATGCATGCTTTAGTTGTGTATGTATATACGAGTGATTTCATATGTGGATGTGCGTGAACTTTTCAGTGCAAACGGAAGGCATTTCAGTGTAACCGGAAGGCATTTCAGTGTAAAAGGCATTTCAGTGTAACCGGAACGCATTTCAGTGTAAAAGTCATTGGTGTCATTTTGATAGTTTGTTTTCCCATTTGAAATTAAATAAGCATAAACGAGAAAACGGCCCCTTTATTCGTAAAAAAAAAAAAAAAAAAAAAAAGAGATTTCGGCTTGATTTTTCGTTTTTTAGTTCACAGGCAAAAAACGAATAAATTACTTCAAAATTCGTTTTCCACATGTGGGCGGCCTCACACGCCCCCTTCCGCCGATTTGTCAAGCAAGTCTGAGCATGTGACGTCATCAGTTGTGCTCGGGTCTGTTCAACAAAATAATAGTCCTCTACTATGGCTACAGATTCTTAAACTGTACAGGGCAGGTCAATAGTTTTGTGGTTTGATATTCTTTATCATTTTGGCTACGGTCCCGCCGTGCGGTGACGTAGACATGCAAATAATATCTCATTTCGTTATTCATGATTTGTGAATTCGTGTGACGCGGTCCTCCGGTCCGAAAAACGTGTATTTTTTTATACTGACTTTTATTTTTAAATTGCGTATAGCTCCAAAAGTCGGTCACTTAGAAGACTGAACCCAGCTTCATCTTGACCTGCTTGATTTGTGAATTTTTTCATGTCCATAAACCGTTTGGTGAGTCCGCTAGACAGGAATTTGGTAAATAGCCGTTCTTCACGTTTAACATCAATTTATAATAAACACACAGACCGCTGGGTTACAAAAACACTTGTTTTATATTGAGCTTAATTTGTGAAAACTTTCACAGTGCAGTTTGGCCCAGTTAACCCTTCCCTGAGTGTTTAAATTAACCATTCTGTTTTGTGAAAGGTTCCACAGTGCAGTTTGGGCCAGTTAACCCTTCCCTGAGTGTTTAAATTAACCATTCTGATTTGTGAAAGGTTCCACAGTGCAGTTTGGGCCAGTTAACCATTCCCTGAGTGTTTAAAATAACCATTCTGATTTGTGAAAGATTCCACGGTTCAGTTTGGGTCAGTTAACCCTTCCCCGGCTTAGTGTTTAAAATAACCATTCTGATTTGTGAAAGGTTCCACGGTTCAGTTTGGGTCAGTTAACCCTTCCCTGAGTGTTTAAATGTCCCATTCTGATTTGTGAAAGGTTCCACGGTGCAGTTTGGGTCAGTTAACCCTTCCCTGGGTGTTTAAATTAACCATTCTGATTTATGAAAGGTTCCACAGTTCAGTTTGGGTCAGTTAACTCTTCCCTGAATGTTTAAATGTCCCATTCTGATTTGTGAAAGGTTCCACGGTGCAGTTTAGGCCAGTTAACCCTTCCCTGAGTGTTTAAATTAACCATTCTGATTTGTGAAATGTTCCACGGTGCAGTTTGGGTCAGTTAACCCTTCCCTTAGTGTTTAAAATAACCATTCTGATTTGTGAAAGATTCCACGGTTCAGTTTGGGTCAGTTAACCCTTCCCTGAGTGTTTAAATGTCCCATTCTGATTTGTGAAAGGTTCCACGGTGCAGTTTGGGTCAGTTAACCCTTCCCTGGCTGTTTAAATTAACCATTCTGATTTATGAAAGGTTCCACAGTTCAGTTTGGGTCAGTTAACTCTTCCCTGAATGTTTAAATGTCCCATTCTGATTTGTGAAAGGTTCCACGGTGCAGTTTAGGCCAGTTAACCCTTCCCTGAGTGTTTAAATTAACCATTCTGATTTGTGAAATGTTCCACAGTTCAGTTTGGGCCAGTTAACCCTTCCCTGAGTGTTTAGATGTCCCTTTCTGATTTGTGAAAGGTTTCACAGTTCAGTTTGGGTCAGTTAACCCTTCCCTGAGTGTTTAAATGTCGCATTCTAATTTGTGAAAGGTTCCACAGTGCAGTTTGGGCCAGTTAACCCTTCCCTGAGTGTTTAAATTAACCATTCTGATTTGTGAAAGGTTCCACAGATCAGTTTGGGTCAGTTAACCCTTCCCTGAGTGTTTAAATTAACCATTCTGATTTGTGAAAGATTCCACAGTTCAGTTTGGGCCAGTTAACCCTTCCCTGAGTGTTTAGATGTCCCTTTCTGATTTGTGAAAGGTTTCACAGTTCAGTTTGCGTCAGTTAACCCTTCCCTGAGTGTTTAAATGTCCCATTCTGATTTGTGAAAGGTTCCACAGTTCAGTTTGGGTCAGTTAACCCTTCCCTGAGTGTTTAAATGTCGCATTCTAATTTGTGAAAGGTTCCACATCTGCAGTTTGGGCCAGTTAACCCTTCCCTGAGTGTTTAAATGTCCCATTCTGATTTGTGAAAGGTTCCACAGGTCAGTTTGGGTCAGTTAACCCTTCCCTGAGTGTTTAAATTAACCATTCTGATTTGTGAAAGGTTCCACAGGTCAGTTTGGGTCAGTTAACCCTTCCCTGAGGGTTTAAATTAACCATTCTGATTTGTGAAAGGTTCCACAGTTCAGTTTGGGCCAGTTAACCCTTCCCTGAGTGTTTAGATGTCCCTTTCTGATTTGTGAAAGGTTTCACAGTTCAGTTTGGGTCAGTTAACTCTTCCCTGAGGGTTTAAATTAAACATTCTGATTTGTGAAAGGTTCCACAGTTCAGTTTGGGTCAGTTAACCCTTCCCTGAGTGTTTAGATGTCCCTTTCTGATTTGTGAAAGGTTCCACATGTCAGTTTGGGTCAGTTAAACCTTCCCTGAGTGTTAAGATGATCCTTTCTGGTATGTGAAATGTTCCACAGTTCAGTTTGGGCCAGTTAACCCTTCCCTGAGTGTTTAAATTAGCCATGGAACCATGGAACCTTTCACAAATCAGAATGGGACATTTAAACACTCAGGGAAGGGTTAACTGACCAAAACTGAACTGTGGAACCTTTCACAAATCAGAATGGGACATTTAAACACTCAGGGAAGGGTTAAAGGGTTAAGGGTTTAGGCTATAGGCAAAACACCACCGTTTTTTTTTGTTTTGTTTGTGTGAACTTTTATCCCCAACCATATTTCTTCATGGGCTCCACTCCAGGGGTCACACTCAGCACCCCTACTTCCCATGGTATAACTGTAATTAACAGAATGCTGACCCAGTTTATATGTAAAATCTTTGGTATATAATCTATATGTAATATCTAAAAACACAGTTTGATGGAAATAAACTTTTCTTAAAGCGTGTTGTAGCCTACATCACCACAAATGTATTGGCAGATCACCTTCTATCTGTGTTGTATACTGTAATAGACAATTGTCCTGCAAAATAATGAGTTTTTTTGTAAGAAAAACATTGCGAGCAAATGTCGAATTGTTGTTTGAAATATAATCAACGTAAGAACAAAAAAACAACGAAAAAACGAATAAGGGGCCGTTTTCTCGTTTATTTTTATTTCAAATTGGAAAACAAACTATCAAAATGACACAAATATTTTTACACTGCCTTCCGGTTACACTGAAATGCCTTCCGTTTGCACTGAAAAGTTCACGCACATCCACATATGAAATCACTCGCATATACATACTAAAGCATGCATCCACGTTTTATTTTGTATGTATGCGCGAGTGTTTTATGGATGTGTATGCGCGCATCGAGTTTGTATGTGCGAGTGTTTATAGGTGTATATGCATGAAAGTTTATATGTATGTGCGAGTGTTTATAGGTGTGTCTGCGTGCAGCGAGTGTATATGTATGTGCGAGTGTTTATAGGTGTATATTGGAAGTTTATATGTGCGAGTATTTATAGGTGTATGCGTGCGTCAAGTTTATATGCAAGTTATTCCCATGTGTATATGCATTCATTAACATAATATATTGGTATGGATTTCATATTAGTGTGCACGTGTATTTCATATATGTATTTTGACACATACAATAGTATACATGTGCGAGTAATGTATCACGTGTGTTATGTATGTATTGATAAGCGAAGTTTGATTTAAATCCCATGGCGCCTCATAATGTTCGACTTTCTCCGTTGCATTTTACTATTTTCTCAAATTAGAATTCAAATGAGTCGTACATTTTATCCGATAGGAATAGCTCACACAAATATCTCACAATTTCGCACACCCAAATGCAAAATTAAACATTTGGGCTTCAGTCACAGTCTTGGTAGATAATTGATCCGTGCAGTCCATACAGCCTATAAAAGCCCAGAACGCGCAATGTACACAATTAATTAGCCTGATTCTACGTTTCGGTGTGGGTGGTACCGGGAACATGTGAGAAGTGCCGGTAAGCAAGAAAAAGTTAAGTGTATTCAAATATACAACTGCCAGTACTACGTACTGGTGCTTACCATCCCACTTCGAGCATTGGTGTTATATAATGATTTCTGTTAATTATTATATGCTTGATAAATTGGTATGCCGGTAAAACAGCTGCATTCATCAGTTTTGCTGATTGACACATGGATTAACACAGCTGAAAGGGTTCACAGCATGTCAATCTCTCCCGCTGTCTCCTCCCTCTTCTGCTTCGCTTTTATAAAGCTCACCGGTGGTCCACTGCTTTTGAGTTTGTCTTTGGAATCTGTCATCATGTGGGCACCTCTCATGAAGTTAGACCTGGCCTTTGTCGGCCTGACTCTGTTTCTGGGCTTGATCTTTCTGGTTCTGTTCGAGATCATCAGGATTAACTCCCACAGAGGTCAAACTCCTCCTGGTCCCAGACCTCTACCTTTTGTGGGATCATTACCACATTTTATAAAGGAGCCAAGGGAGTTCATAAGATCAGTGAGTTTTTGCTGTTTTCTTGGTATGGGCTTATCATTGAACTCTTACCTATTTTGAAATTAGATGTTTAACTTACAAAACATATGTTCAGAAACATTTTCTTAAATGCACTTAGATGCCTCAGTATGGAGAAATGTCCACTGTGTATCTTGGGAGGAAACCGATAATAATCCTCAACACAGTCCAGGTCACGAAGGAAGCCCTGGTTCAGGAAGCTTTTTCAGGAAGACCGGCTATGCCTCTTATAGAATGGACAACTAATGGACTTGGTGAGTAACATGATATTATGATGCTTGAAATGTGGATTTTGTACTATTTCATTCTAAACTTTACAGTCACTCTTCAAGGGCTAGTTCACCCAAATATTAAAATCCTGACATTATTTACTCATTCCAAACCTGTAAGACGTTCCATCATCTTTGGAACACAGATGAAGATCTTTTTGATGAAATCTGAGGGCTTTCTGTCCCTCTGTTTACAGCTACGCAACTACCACGTTGACACTTCAAAAAGTGACTTTTTGTCAAGAAGAGACTTCGCTTTATATGATGAACTGATTGAATTTAGGCTTTTATTCACATACATCAACGCACACATCAGTTCTGGTAAACGGAAGCTTAAGCATGTTCGCTTGACGTATGAGAACAATGAGGGTTTTTTTGAGCTTGTGCAAAAACCAATGAGGTTCATTCTCGTGATTTGCAGCACGTTTGAGCTTCTGCAAGAATCAATGAGGTTTGTTCTCGCACATCAAGTGTGCGTTTATGTTCGCTGATCAGTATTTAAAGGGATACTCCACTTTAAAATGAAAATTCTGTCATCATATACTCACCCTCATGTTGTTTCAAACCTGTATGAATTTCTTTCTTCTGCTGAACAGAAAGGAAGATATTTAGAAGAATATCAGTAACCAGACAGTTTATGGTCTCATTGACTTCCATAGTAGGAAAAAAATATACTATGGAAGTCAATGAGACCAGAAACTGTCTGGTTACTGATATTCTTCTAAATATCTTCCTTTCTGTTCAGCAGAAGAAATTCATAAAGGATTGAAACAACATGAGGGTGAGTATATGATGACAGAATTTTCATTTTAAAGTGGAGTATCCCTTTAAAAGTGAATCAAAGCCTAAATTCAATATGTTCGTCATATAAAGCGTCTCTTCAGAAATTTTGGACTAAACCGCTCAATTCATATGGATTAGTTTTATGATCCCTTCATGAACTCTTTGAATAAAAGTTTTAATTTAATTTTGGCTTTAAATTTAGCAATAGATCAGATTTGAGATTAGAATGTTGGTTCTCTTTTTTTCTCAGGTATAATAATGGTCACGTTTGGTCACTCCTGGAGGCAGCAGAGAAGGTTTGCTCTGCACACGCTCAGGAATTTTGGCCTGGGGAAGAAATCCGTAGAAGATCTGGTGATAGAGGAAAGCCGCTATCTGATTTCTGAAATTCTTAAAGCAGAAGGTATGAAATGTTCATCCATTATTAGAACTCTCAAACTAGCTCATCTGTGTCAAACAGCACCCAACGGACTCTTTCTTAAACATTGTGTATATGTGGCATGGCATGGTTATATAAAGTTACCATTAGAGGGAGTTAAATTCGTCCGCTTATTTCTATTGTAATGGTCATGACCTCTGGTTAGATATAGTCTTACCTTAAGTATGTACAGATCTATGGGGACTAAATAGCATACTTGTAGAAACAAGCATGGTGCGGCATCTAAAGGTATCTGTCTAATGACCAATACTGAAGAGTTTGTGTTTGAGATCCGTATACCTGGCCGGTGCGAGACTCAAAATGTTTTTGGAATCTGAATGAACGAGTGTAATTTCCATAAAGATTTAAACAGAATAATCAAGTGTCTAGATAAGTTATTATATAAATGGTAAATAACCAATTTACATTCTAACCTAAATTTAAGGTCGTGTTGCAAATTAGCTCTAAAGAAATATTAATAATCAATCATAACTTGTTATAATTGATTATGAATATTTGGATCAGTTAATAGAATTAACTTAATGTAGTCAAATTAATATTATAATCAATCCACCTGTTCGTCCCGTGAACACTCAGTGTTAATTGTTTATTAATTATAAGAATTGTTCGTTTCCGGGGAAGGGAAATGTCTTTCTTACTGTACAGTACTAAGAGCCTGTAGTCAAAAATCTAAATCGTAAAATAAACTTTGTTGCAAGCAGGGAATCAGAACCAAATACGTATTGTGCACAAGTTTTATTAACTAAATCACAAACATAACTGAACACACATACATGCATAGGTAAAATGGTGAGTGACAGAATGGAACCGGAAGCAGGAAATGGAACTATGGAAAAGATCCATTTAACTATGAAAAGAACCATCAGCTTATAATTTTCAGAGCATCTCATTAAATGTAGCCATGGAACTATTAAAATTCTATTACTATTTAAATTCAAGTTTCTATTTAAAATGGATTGGATATAAAAGCACTGGCCTTTTTCCACTCATACTGATGCATGTTTCTTTGTAGGCAAGTCAATGAACCCCCAGCATGCATTACAGAATGCAGCTTCCAACATTATCTGTTCCATCGTGTTTGGAGATCGCTTCGATTATGACGACAAACGCTTCTCATACCTTCTGAAACTCCTGAATGATAACTTAATGCTCGCAGGGTCAGCTGCAGGACAGGTATGATCACATTCTTCATTTTTGACTGAATTAAAAAAAGAAAAAAGAAGAGAAGATTTACACTGCTGAAAAATAATCATCACTGGCTTTCTCTTTATTATGTCTGCATTATCCTCATCCATGTACACACTCAATCTCCCTCAGAAACTATTTTATCATTATTTTTATTTTATTAATTTACTGATTATTGGCTATGGCCACCCTTTGAGTAAATAAATAATGGCAGAATTTAAACAGTGCATCCATATTGTCACAATCCCCAGTCACCAGTCCAGTCACCTCAGAACTACATTTCCCAGCATCCCTTCTGGTCCCCACCTGCACTCAGTCAGCCATCATCACACCTGCCAATGATAATTATTCATCACCCATGCACCATATAAGCAGTCACTCTTTAGATCACCTTTGTCTGGTCTCGTCGGTCAACACTAAACACTTACCTGACTACCCACCTGTCTTGAACTGTCCAGTCTTCTTCGGTCATCTGTGAAAGGAAACTTACCTGTGCAATCCTGTCTCAAACTGTCCAGTTTTCTTCAGTCTTCATCCATCTTCTGGTATCATCAGTTTTTATCAATGATTGAACCCTGTAGATAATCTTCTGGGGTGGATTAGAGGAGCACTTTTATCAACAGATTCTGATGTCAGCTACTACCTGTTCCCTGGAGCGCAATTTATTTTTTATTTATTATTGAGCTTGATTGTGCACTGTTGCAAAGTGGTTCGTCCTTCACTGTGGGAGAGGTTAACGTCTTCCATGTGGGTGAAACCAACGCCAGCTTCCCTCCTCATGACTATGCAATGTCAGCTTTCAATACCATCATGGCAAGTGCTCCAGTTTTTCTTCGGGCAAAGAAAGCTGTCTCAAACAGTGCGGACCTGATAGAAAAGCTAGCGCTACCAATTATCATGGCCATCAAGTAGTGTTGCACGGTGTACCGATACTTCAAAAGTATCGCGATACTCGGAAATTAAAAACATCACGATACCTACATTTTTCAGTATCGATACTTAAAAAAAAAAAAAAAAAAAACGCCTCCCTATGGACGTCTGTGTTTTTTTCCTGACGCACGCAGCAAAGAACCTGCCGCTGTCAGTGTCATGTGACAAAACACTACAGCGAGATGGCTGCATGTGCGAGCACAAGTGGTCCACGACTCGTAGAAAAAGATGATGCGAGGAGTGACATATGGAAGTACGTTGCCTACCTTGCTCTGTTGCACGGTGCACCGATACTTCAAAAGTAAAATCGGAAATTAAAAACGTCACGATTCCTTAATTTATTAGTATCGATACTTCTAAGAATGACTGCGTTCCAGATTTGTAAGGCCGGCGACACACTGGCTGCGTGTCGTGTCCGTTTTTATTTCGGCTCCCATGTTAACTGCCTGAGTGACACACGCGTCTGGGCGCAGCTCGAGACGCGCGGAAAATGTGTGCATGCTAGAAATAGAACCGACGCCTATTTTTCACGCGACACGCAAGCGTGTTGGAAGCGTTTCCAGGCAAAATAGAATAGGAAAAGATGTTTCTATGTCATTTTGACACGAATACATATTAATAAATGACATTTTGATGTTTGAACGTTTTGACATAAATACAATAAATGTCATTTAAAAAAAATATTATCGATTTTCAAATATTGCACCTCTCAAATACAGAACGAATTATTCTGTAGCCTATTTTGCCGTCAACACTGCCGACGTTGTCTTTGCTGCTATATATTTATGTTTAACATGAAGTATAGGCCTTCCACACATCTCTCTCTCCCCACATGTCAAATATATCACCAATGAGGCTTATCATATGCTACCAATATTAAACATTGTTTAATATAATCGCTGTTCATATTTTTATTCAAAGTTCAGAATCAAGATAAAGCTCTTATGTTTCTTATGATAAATGAGATAATGCTGCTAAATTTATATATTTTTTTACCTTGAATGTCATTGCTCTAATTTATTTTTTATATTTTTATATTTCATATTTTGTTCAAATGTTTAATATATCTGCTGTTCATATGTTAATTTATTAGTGTGTTATATGATTAGAATGTTGTCCCGGTTTTAAAATAAAGCACAGCAATGATATTTGAGAGTGTTTCTCCCTTTTCAGGAAAAGTATCGAAAAAGTATCGAAATCGCAATACTTGACTTGGTATCGGTATCGAAACAATAATTTTGGTATCGTGACAACACTACCATCAAGACAGCTCTTAAGAAGATTTTCCAGTGAGTCATCTTCCCCAAGTCCAGGGTTTAATTCCCGAGTTAAATTCCTCAGTCTGTTCCGGTAAGAGAAATGTCCGTTCCTACCCTGAGACTCAGTCCAGAGTCTGCTCCAGTCACCGTGAACCAGCAAGTTCAGGATTTAACTCCATGGTAGCCCTTGCCAGTACCACCCTCAAGGCTTCCCATCCTGCTGGCACCAGGGCACCCTCCTTCCCTCCCTCCTTTGATGGATTCTATTAGGCGTGAGTTCAAACCTTCTGGGAGGGGAGAAGTACTGTCATAATCCTCAGCCACCACAGAACTACATTTCCTAGCATCCCTTCTGGTCCACACCTGTACTCAGCCATCATCACACCTGGAACTGAAAATCACTCATCGCCCATGCACAATATAAGCAGTCACTCTTCAGATCACCTTTGTCTGGTCTTGTCGTTCAACACTTAACACTTACCTGACTACCCACCTGTCTCGGACCATCCAGTCTTCGTCAGTCGTCTGTGAAAGTAAAACTTACCTGTGTGATCCTGTCTCGAACTGTCCAGTCTTCATCTATCTTCTAGGATCATCTCGTCTTCCGGTTTTCCTCTAATTCTCCAGATAAGAACTGTCACTTTCCTGCCAGTATCACCATATTAACTCTGTTTGGAAGTTACCTGTGTTTGCCATCTTCTGTTCTGTGACATATTTAACTTTCAGGTGACAAATCATGTGACCTGCACTGTCTGCATTCCCATTGTTATATTGCATGACATTGTGCAGTTTTATAAAGTTGGGATCTTTTGCATTTTCAATTATTGTTTTATTTGACTTCTATCTATCTATCAACATTTAGTTATACTCCACCTTAAAATATTTTATATTGATGACTTTTACAAACAAGTAATGGAAGTGATGGATGAACTTCCATATGTTCCTCAACTTTTAACTGTAAGTTAAAATATGTACTTAATATTGAAATATTTACCTGATGATATGAATATTAATTTAGTATGGCGTGAATAAAATGCACTGAAAAGAAGTCTCTAATGTGAAAAATATTTGAAACATAAGGCACCCATCATCTTTTTTTGTATCTTAGTTTTTCAACTTGGTGCCCTTTATCAAGCATTTCCCTGGGCCACACCAGAAGGTCAAGCAGATTGCCAGTGAGTTAGATGGTTTCATCCGGAAACAAATGAAAGAACACAAAGAAACTCTGGTTCCAGACAGCCCGCGAGACTTCATTGATGCCTACCTGCTGGAGATCGAGAAAGTGAGATCAGTTACTGAAAGAAGGGTTCCCACATGCATATGTAAAATTAGACTGTAGTAAACTTGATAAATTTGTTTCACCTGGAGCAGCAAAAGTCCAACAAAGACTCCACGTTTCATGAGGAGAACCTGGTTATTTCAGCAGCTGATTTGTTCCAGGCTGGAACAAACACCACATCAACAACCATCAGATGGGGGCTCATCTTCTTGATTCAAAACCCAGATGTACAAGGTACTAGAGCTAAAAATGAATTAAATAATTTTCATTAATTGAACAAAGAGAAATATCTATAAAATAAAATATTTTTTCCTCAATTGCAAGTTTACATCATGCAATTCTGACTTTATTTCTGGCAATTGCGAGTTCTCTTACGAGAGGTCTCTCGTACTGCGTAAGATATCTTACGCTAGGGGAAAATCCTTTTTCCGCGAGATATTGAAGCCAAAAATTATCCTTAATTTTGTAATAATGCAAAACGCGTTGCGGCAGCCTATTGGCTGCTCTGCGGCAACTGCAGCAGCCTCATCGAGCGAGGCCTGGCGTGACGCCAGACCCAATCAGGGCACTTCGCGCCCGCTGCGTCACGTCCCGCCCGAAATGGGCGTGGTCTAGGCCTATAAATACCGCTCGCAGGCAGCTATTATCTGATTTTTCATCCTTCAAGCGAAGCACACACATCGCTGGAGCTGGAGAAGAAGCCGCGCCGTCTGAGAGAGAGCACCTTCAGCGGGACGAGTCACTGAAGTCGCTGGCCGCGCCGCCTTCCTGCCTTCCTGCTGAGCTTTCCGGCGCTTATATCCTTTACCTCTACCTGTACTCTGTTTGTGTGTGTGTGTCGCCGCTGCGACACACATTCTAAAAGAGCTAGCGTCTTTTTCAAGATGCCTTCCTGCGGCTCGTGCAGAGCCACACTCAGCGACGGGGACCGCCACGTGGTTTGCGTGGTTTGCGTTCCTCGACGCCCCGCTTTCCGCCACGGGCCTCTTTGGATCCTCCGTCAAGGATTTTGCGGAGAGATTTGCAGAGGTACAGAAAGCGTCACAGGCTATGAAGCACTTCCTCCCGAAGCGCTCCAGCTCTGCAGCAGGCCGTGCGAAACCGTCTGCGCAGAGCTCACAGCCCCAGCCACCGTCCACTGCCTCCACTTCGCAGCGCCGTCAGGCCCGAAGCGCGAGACCGCGCTCCCGCTCATCCGGCTCAACCTAGGATTACGGTAAAGCCTGAGGCCCCGAAGTCGTCCTAGCACATCTAGGAAAACGACGGTGTTCAAGTCCCGCTGCGGCCGGACTCACACCAAAGCTATTCGCTCGTCCAGTTCCAGCAAATGTGACTGTTCCAGTGTTTTCTGCAGCCAACAAGCCGGTTCTGTCACCCGCTTGCCTGCACACAAATGCCGTTTTCACGGCTACCCAGATAAATCCCCAAAAGAGTGTATTTTCTGGTGTCCCGGCCACGGCCGATGGTGTTTCATGTGTAGTAAGAATGCCCAGTGCCCATCTCTACACACAAGCACAGCCTGTCACACAGGGCTCGCGCACATAAAATCGACTCAGATCGATTGCGCTTCAAACATGGTGAACGTGCCCACTACCCAGTGCCCACTAACACCACGTTATGCATGTCCCACGGTTTCTGTAAAAACGAAACCAACGTGCATTCGCTTCACTCAAGCGAACGATGTTTTCGGTGTGATAAATGTGCCCGCTGTCCCGCGCCCACATCCACACATAAACATGACAGTTCCTATGGGAACCGCCCAGCCCTCCCCCTCGCGGCTGACCACCGCAGAGGAGTCGAGCGCGGGCATTCTGCCCGCTGTTATCAGCGCGCCCCATGCCTCAAATGTCACGAGCGCGACGCTTGTGTTACAGCACGCCAAAGCTTCTCCATCGCTGAGCGAGCAGAGCGCGCTTCGTATTCAACCCCTAGCTATTCATGCAGACGCATGGGCAAAGCTGCCCGGGGTTTCGAAGTGGGTGCTGGATATTATAAAAAGAGGCTATTCGCTACAGTTTCGCCGACGCCCTCGCCGCTATGCGGCGCGCGTCGAGACCACGGTAAAAGCAGAAGTAGCACATTTACTTCGAGCCGAAGTGGCGAAACTATTGAACAAAGGGGCCATAGAGCCTCTCTCTCAAGTTCAGAGCGAAGGAGGGCTATACAGCAGATACTTCCTGATACCGAAAAAAGACGGGGGTCTCAGACCCATACTAGATCTGAGGCAACTGAACAGAGTGCTTGTGAAGCGACAGTTCAGGATGCTCACGACCAGACAAATCCTCGTGCAGATTTGCCAAGGAGATTGGTTTGTGTCGATAGATCTGAAAGACGCGTATTTTCAAATACAGATAGCGTCACGTCACAGGCGATATTTGAGATTCGCCTTCGAGGGCCAGGCATATCAGTACACAGTCCTGCCGTTCGGTTTGTCCCTGGCACCCCGTACGTTTACGAAGTGCATGGACGCGGCGCTCGCACCCCTCAGAATGAGAGGCATGCGAGTACTGAACTATTTGGACGATTGGCTGATTCTAGCGCAATCTCGCTCAGTGCTCATAGAACACACGACCGTTTTACTCGATCACCTCGAGAATTTGGGTCTCAGTGTCAATTGGGCGAAGAGCTCTCTGTCACCCAGTCAGAAGATATCTTTCCTGGGCACAGAATTGGACTCGCTGTCCATGATAGCGCGACTATCACCACAGCGCGCGGTAGACATTCAACGCACAGCGAACTCGTTCCGCTGCGGCGCGTCTGTCCCGCTCAAGAGATTTCAGAAGATGCTAGGTCTCATGGCCTCAGCATCATCAGTACTCCAGCTAGGCCTGCTCCGCATGCGCCCGCTGCAGTTTTGGCTGAAAGCGCGAGTCCCACGACGAGCGTGGGCATCCGGTTTGCTTCGCCTCAGGGTCAATCAGCAGTGCGTCACAGCTCTGAAACCTTGGAGAGCGAACGACTGGTACCAGTCAGGTGTAAGCCTGGGGACTTCCTCGAGGGTGAAAGTGGTGTCCACGGACGCGTCCACCTCGGGATGGGGAGCGCTGCTTGAGGGCAGACTGTTCTTCAGCCAGTGGTCGGAACGGGAGAAGCTCCTACACATAAACTGCCTCGAAATGCTGGCAGTGGACAATGCGCTGACGCGTTTTTGTCCCCAAATAAAAGGACGCCACGTCCTGGTCCGTTCGGACAACATGTCTGTGGTGTCCTACATAAATCGCCAGGGCGGCCTCAGGTCCAGGAACCTGTACAGGCTAGCGGAACGCCTCCTGGTGTGGGCTCAGCGCAACCTGCGCTCGCTCAGAGCAGCGCACGTGCCAGGGCTCCTGAATATAGGGCCAGACAGACTGTCCAGGAACAATGTCCCGGCAGGCGAATGGTCTCTACACCCACAGACAGTCCAACTGCTGTGGAAGAAATTCGGCAGAGCGGAAATAGACCTGTTTGCGTCTCAAGAAAACGCTCACTGTCCGGAATTTTTCTCAAAGAGCAGGGACGCGCTGGCCCATGTGTGGCCCCGCCGCCCGCTCTATGCTTTTCCCCCCGTCTCTCTCCTGCCTCAGGTGATAGAGCGGATCAGGGAAGAAGGATGCTCAGTACTGCTGGTAGCACCGTTCTGGGAAAACCAACCTTGGTTCCCAATCGTGATGCAGTTAGCAAGTACTGCCCCGTGGCCAGTACCAGTGAGGAGAGACCTCCTCTCACAGGCCCACGGTTCGATCTGGCATCCTCACCCGGAATTATGGTCCCTTCATGTCTGGGCCATCAACGGGTACATGCTGGACTCCCTAAAGGAGTACTAAACACGATCACGCAGGCTAGAGCTCCGTCTACGAGACGGCTCTACTCCTCGAAATGGTCAGTGTTTTCGGGCTGGTGCACAGCCCGTGGCGTGTCACCCACAGACTGTGGAGTGACGGAGGTGCTTTCCTTCCTACAAGAGCTGTTGGACAAGGGCAGGGCCCCATCCACGCTCAAAGTTTATGTGGCGGCTATAGCAGCGTTCTCAGGAACAACGCTTGGTCAGTCAATAGGAAGGAACGATTTAGTCATCCGCTTCCTTAGAGGGGCTAAGAGACTGAATCCTCCCAGACCTCCCGCAGTCCCTGTATGGGACCTTTCTACGGTTCTGGAAGCCATGAAAGGTGCACCATTCGAGCCTTTGCAGTCAATTGATTTGAAACATCTGTCGTTCAAGACTGTGTTTCTGCTGGCTCTCGCTTCAGTGAAGCGCATAGGGGACTTACACGCGCTCTCTGTGAGCGCGACGTGCATGGAGTTTGGGCCTAATGACTCGAAAGTTATACTCAAACCTAAGCACGGTTATGTTCCAAAGTCACTCAACACACCGTTTAGGGCGCAGGTTATCTCCCTGTCAGCCCTACCGGTCCCTGATGAGGAAAGAGACGCGGGCCTCCTTTGCCCAGTCAGGGCATTACGAGCTTACGTGTCTCGCTCGTCTGCTTTCAGACAGACGGAGCAGCTCTTTGTTTCGTTTAGCGGGCGTTCTAAGGGACTAGCCGCGTCGAAACAGAGCCTATCCAGATGGATAGTTGACGCTATAGCGCTGGCATACGCTTCCAAGGGCATGCAGTGCCCGTTGGGCGTCAGAGCGCACTCCACGAGAGGCATGGCCTCTTCGTGGGCCTGGTCGAGTGGGATTGCCTTGCAAGATATTTGTACGGCTGGGCCTCCCCGTCTACATTTATAAGGTTCTACAACCTAGAGGTTCCCGCCCTGCAGGCCAGGCTGCTGTCGGTCTAAGTTAACCAGTATTATCTGACCTGATGCTATCAGCTCAGAATGCTGCGTCTACTGAGCACAGCTCGATGATCGACAGTGAAAAGCAGTAGCACAAAATGTGCCTGGGCAAACTGTGTAAGACCCATATTTTCTCCATCAGTTCAGGCCGTACCCCGCCCTGTCTGTATGATGAAATTCGCGTCTAAGCGACGCTGCCATATATGGAAGAGTGCGGCTCTGCCCCTCCCTCTTCCCGGACTCCCTGTGAGTTCCCTGAGTGATTGTGCACTATATGTACCCCGGGCTCTCGCCCCTGGGTCGTTGGTGTCAGATATCAGCATGCACGGCGTTTTGCGTTGGGTCCCCTAGCGTAAGATATCTTACGCAGTACGAGAGACCTCTCGTAAGAGAACGTACTCGGTTACTAACGTAACCTCGGTTCTCTCTAGAAGAGGGAACGAGTACTGCGTATCTTGCCGTGAATGCACACGCTCTGGTTGCTTCGATGATGAAAAACCAGATAATAGCTGCCTGCGAGCGGTATTTATAGGCCTAGACCACGCCCATTTCGGCGGGACGTGACGCAGCGGGCGCGAAGTGCCCTGATTGGGTCTGGCGTCACGCCAGGCCTCGCTCGATAGGCTGCTGCAGTTGCCGCAGAGCAGCCAATAGGCGCGCGAGCTGCCTCGCCTATGTCTGCGTGCTGCCGCAACGCGTTTTGCATTATTACAAAATTAAGGATAATTTTTGGCTTCAATATCTCGCGGAAAAAGGATTTTCCCCTAGCGTAAGATATCTTACGCAGTACTCGTTCCCTCTTCTAGAGAGAACCGAGGTTACGTTAGTAACCGAGTACGTTTTCATCTCACTCATATATATATATATTATTTTTTTTCTGAAAGTGTGAAACTTTCCCTTGCAAGAAAAATTTCAGAATTGTGAGATTATACGTCGAAATGACCATTTATATTTTGGAAGCAAGCTTTTTTGTGTGTGAAAACAAGATTCCATTGTGGTCACATAAGCAAAATGTCGCATTCCATAAACGTTCCATTGTCAATACCAGAGAATAAAGCGCTTCTCACACAGAAGTCTCTTTCGAAACAAGCAGCTTTCGTGAACGCATCGGTTTTAATTTATATTTCTGCCTTGTCCACATTGATGCACAATTACACATGCAGGCAGATTGCCACGTATTGCAGACCAATCACAGTGCTTGCAGTCCGTGAAGAATTGATACGTTGTTACATTTTTGTAGAGGTGCAAGTCAGGCTACATCATAGGCTACACGTGCTATACACAGTAAGTTCGACGCAGAAGTATAAATCAGCCTTACATGAAATTCCCGATCGCAGCGATTCCTTTCAGAATCACAATTATTCGCAAAATTGTACAGAGCAACGGACCACGCCTTTTCTGCACCAACGAAAACATTTTGGAGGGCTGCTTGCTGGAAGGTTGTTTAGTAATTCCAGAAGGTGCTCTTTGGTTGAGTATATTTTTCTAAAAATTGTAATAACCTACTGTTAATATCAGCATTTGATGCTCTATCTATTATTGACCTTTTTACTATTTTCGACTCTGCGGCCTTTGCATTTGCTAAGTATCAAAACCTAAAACTTTAACTCTAACTAACCTTTAAGAGCCATGCAATACAATTTCCATTTTATCTCTCACACAGAGCGATGTCATGAGGAGATTGTTCGGGTGTTAGGTTACGACCGCTTTCCCAGCATGGATGACCGTGACAAACTACCGTACACCTACGCCACTGTTCACGAGATTCAGCGCTTTGCCAACCTTGTACCATTTGGGGTGATTCATGAAACGATTCGTCCAACAAAACTACGAGGATATGACATTCCTCAGGTAATGAATGGAGCCTGGATGAATGTATGAATGAAGTTATCTAAGTAATTACACACTGAAAATATAGACATCCTCCCTGGCTTTTCCTTGGCAATATGTTAAAATCTAACCATTGTTTATTCATTGACAAGGCTTTATGGATTTTCACAGCCTTTTCATACAGTTAACCTTGCAATAAAGATGCTACCCGAGTCATAAATAACAAATTATGAAGAGCTTAGCCAAAGAGATAAAACATTTATATTCTTTATTCCTTCACAAATCACATCACATCATATATATATATATATATATATATATATATATATCAGTCACTCTGATTTGTTCTGGTGATTGGTTTGTAATGATCATAAGTTAATCATTTGACTGTTTGTTCTACCGTGTTAAGCACTTTTCAGTAGATTCTTTGATCATGCGATGTGTCAACGTGTACATGGTCTTTGACCTGAGCTTCCTTCGTCTGCACATTTCTACCCTACCACATTTCTAAAATACCCCTTTGACCAATTCTGAGGCCATTGCATACAACATTTCCTTCACATGTCCAATCAATTAAATTAATCTTATATAAATATGTATGCAATATTATCATGTACGGACAGTAAGCCAGTGTAAATTATGACTGATTACATGAAACATGGGACAATATAGGAGGTTAAAAATGCCTCTGGGTTTTGTGAAAAGCGTTATTTAACTCTGCTGAACTTTCCTCATACAGGGAACTATGATCCTAACAAACTTAGCAGCAATTTTCAGCAATAAGGAGCACTGGAAGCATCCCGACTCCTTTAACCCGGAGAATTTCCTGGATGAGAACGGACACTTCAGCAAGCCGGAGTGCTTCATCCCGTTCTCACTGGGTGAGTCAGGCATTTCTGATATTATTAAACACAAAGGTTACTGGACTAATATTGCACGCAAATAAATATTTAGGCCTAAATATAAGATTTATGTATTTTTGCATATAAAATGCATCCATTTTGGATTACAGTTTTTAGCATAAGCAAAATAATGTGATGCATATTTGTCAGTCATACAGTACATGAATGAAACGGGTAAGATTTCTGTAATAGTACTTACTAATAAACTGAATGCTTTAAATGCACAATAATCAGGTTTATATATTTATCAATTAATCCAATTTGTTTGAGTCTCACACAACTGAAAATTGCTTGTTCCACAGCTAGTCATGTTCATACTTTATAACTAAATAAATGTAATTATTTTCTCAATGATTTATGCTGTTTTAAAATGATTAAATTGAATCCATTACATGCAATTAGTTAATAATAAACGATGCGAGTGTGAAAATCTTTCATTTATGTATGACTGACAAATATGCATCACATTCATTTTATTAGTTTTAGTTAAATCTCTGTAATATAAATGGATGGAAGTTTTATTTGCAACTCAAATATATAAATCTTAAATTTAGGCCTAAATATTTATGTGTGCTGGTTTATCAGGTCCGAGGGTCTGTCTCGGCGAGGCGCTGGCGAGGACGGAGCTCTTCCTGTACATCACGTCTCTCCTACAGCGGATTCATTTCTCCTGGCCACCAGATCCACAGCCTCTGGACATGGATGGGATCATGGGTGTTTTCCACCTTCCTCAGACCTTCAACATCATCTGCTGCAGCAGAGATACTAAAGAGTGACCGTCAGTAACCTGAAATTTATAATGTAATCATACATGAAATATTCCATAAAAAAAAACAAGAATGGTCAATTTTAGTGTCATGGTGGCAAAAAGCACAGCTATTATTATTATTATTATTTTATTTTTTTTGCATTATTATTTTATTATGGATGCATGCATTTTATTTTATAATGAAATGTATACACATGTAGTTTTACAAGATTTGTATAGTGAAATGCTTTTACTACAAATAAAAAATGACACCTCAGTGAGAGAATGAAGCATTCCTTTCAAGTCTAAAGTACAAGTTATGTCCATGTGTTTAAAGTGGTCGAACTGGTTGATTTACTAGATCATGTGACATGAGTCTCCAAACAACATGGTCATTCTCCACAGTCTGAACAGATGTTAAATCATGTTATATCTGCAATCTTACATTAGAGTTTGATTTGTCTTGTATAATCATCAGGCCTTGTGGTACCTAATTAACAAACTGCGTTTAAGTCTAAGGTGCACAAACTTAATGCATGTGCAATGTTTAATTCTAAATTGATAGCGAATGCATCTTTGTTAATAATCAATGTTCCAAATCAGAGCTCCAATGTTGGACTGATTTCATACGTGCTTCACGACGCAATCACGCAGATTGTCAACCTATTGCGTCAAACCACGTAGCGTCTCGTTCCCTCTTCAAGGAACCAAAGTTACAGTCATAACTGAGGCGTTAATGTCACCACAACAAGGAATTATATTTTGCTTAGAAAAAAGTTATTTATATCTATGTCCATCCGTCACAACATGTGTTTTCATGACAATTAAGCATATTAGTAATAAAAATAGGATTCATTTTCTTCATACAAAATATAGTTCCTTTTTTGGGGGGGTGAAACATGACGTCTGTTTATATGCGGTTTACTCTGCTTTCATTTAAAAGCCCTTTTTACAGGTTCAAAATTTATATTTTCCAGAGTGGTTATTAAGGATGACTGTAATGCTGTAGTATGTGCATAGATTTAAGAAAAGGTTAAAGAGGTTTATAGTTCCTTCAGCCACTGCAGAGCTGAGGCGAGGTGAACTTTGCCCTCTTGCTGAGTGTTACGTGTGATTTCATTGATCTTCAGTGGACTCAGATTCAGATCAAAGATGAGGCTGTAGTTCAGTATCAGACGTTTGGCTTGATCTCTGTCCACATAACCTGAAAAACAGTGTTGAAAACATCATCTCTGCTTAGAAAATACTATTGCTTCTTAGTCCATCACAGTTTTAAATGGCTTTAAAGGAGAACTCCGGTCAATTTTAACATTGAGCTCATTTTTTTGTAAATTTGGAGTGCTGTCAGTACAGAGAACAACGACAAAAATCGGTGTTGCCTACACCGTGTTATCCTCTTTTTAAAATTTGCACCCTATTGACTTCAGTGGGGCCAGTTTTAAACCTGCTTTTAGCCTCTTAACATCCTTGATGTGCCATTACAAGTGCCCAGCCATTGTGAGGGATTCCTTCAGAGTGAACACGGTTAATCTGACTGCAGTAGATGTGAAAGATATGAATAAAAATGAAGTTAATTCAGCCAGCGCACATACCTGTATTTTCTTCCTGTTTTCGGTCGAAGTCCACAGTAGTCGATTGTCGAGTTCACGCGCATGATCATAGATACTAAATCTATGCGCGTGAACTCGACAATCGACTACTGTGGACTTCGACCGAAAACAGGAAGAAAATACAGGTATGTGCGCTGGCTGAATTAACTTCATTTTTATTCATATCTTTCACATCTACTAAAAGAACTACTAAATTTCTACTAAAGTTAAAATTGTTTTTGGGCTCTAAAACAGGTTTTAATTCTTGAATGTTCAAAAACACATTCTTTTTCAAATATTCTCATTTGTTGCAGGTCCTCTCTTCCCAGTCTGTTAGTAATACTCCGTTTAGTTCCTGTCTCTATGAAGCCCCTCCTTCTGAAAAGCACAATGTGCTCTGATTGGTCAGCTGGATCAGTGTGTTGTGATTGGTCAACCGCGTTGATCGTGTTTAGGAAATGTCCCGCCCCTTTCCATAACCCCCAGTTTCAGTACACTACTAGCTAACTCAACCAGGCCCTGCCCCTTTAATCTGCATATTCATTATTTAAATGAGAAATATTGTGACGTGTTTGTTCCCGGAAGAAAACTCAAGACTACAATGGCAGCGTTTCAGAATTTAGAAACAGTTTAGAAACAGTGACACTGACATAGAGAATAATTCCCATTTGAGGCACTTTGTAACTTTGCAGAGCTTTTTCATGCTCAAACTGCAACATTACACACTAGAGAAAGATGAACATGTAAAAAAAAAAAACATAAGTACTCTTTAAAATGAGCATCTTGGGACCAGATAAACTGTATTTTCATGATAGGCTTTATACCTGTGTTTTTGGTGTCACTCATTTTTAAGGCCATCTCCATCTTCTGGAACCTCTGAAGCCACGTTTCTCTTTGGTCTGCAGTCACACTGATCACTGATTCCAGGTCCGTACTGGCCACTGAACCATCCCAGATCTCAGCCTAAAGGGCATCATGTTCAAATTTGTTTTTTTATTTCAGAAAACCGCCAAAAAGATAATTCTCTGGGTACTTTTATCAGACTCATTTACAGACCTCAACACTTTGCTCTTTCTCATCTTGCACAGCTCTCTGTATGAACTGCAGCAATTCTTTATATTGCACCTGCAGAGTGTGATGGTGAGTACAATGCGCTGAACATCATAAAACATTTTTATCATCACTTTCACATGAAAAAAGACAAACTTCAGTGCAAATAATTCCTGTAGAATACCATATATGCTTAAAAACACTTTAACTATAGCTTAATTGTATAAATGATCTTATAATTAATATTAAAAAGTCCAATTAATTTATAATTAATTTTGAAAGTGTATGAAAGCAGGTCCTAGGTGACGGGTCAGACTAAGAGCGGTTCATAAACCCTTTATGATAGAATTAAAGCGAGGACCGTGACGTCGCCCGCCATGGCTCAGCCGGGGCCCCACCCTGGAGCCAGGCCCGGGGTTGGGGCTCGTATGCAAGTGCTTGGTCGCTCCTCAGCCCGAAGGAGCGACGTGGGGCCGCCCTCCTGTGGGCTCACCACCTACAAGAGGTGCAAAGTGGATCGGTGCAAGTGTCGACCGGGCGGCAGTCGAAAGCGGGGGCCTCGACAACCTGTTCCCTGGACACGGAAACTAGCTCTAGGGACGTGGAATGTCACCTCGCTGGCAGGGAAGGAGCCTGAGATTGTGCATGAGGTTGAGAGGTACTGACTAGAGATAGTCGGGGTCACCTCCACACACGGCTTGGGCTCTGGAACCACACTCCTTGAGAGAGGATGGACTCTTTATCACTCTGGAGTTGCCCATGGTGAGAGGCGGCGGGCTGGTGTGGGTTTGCTTATAGGCCCCCAGCTCAGCCGCCACATGTTGAAGTTTACCCCGGTGAACGAGAAGGTCGCTTCCCTGTCTTGGACACTCGGGTGAAGAGAAGGGCGGAGCTGTCATCTGATCACCACCTGGTGGTGAGTTGGATCTGATGGCGGGGAAGGAAGCTGGACAGACTCGAAAGACCTAAACGTACTGTGAGGTAGTGAACGTTTGGCCGAGTCTCCTGTCAGAGAGAGATCTTCAACTTCCACCTCCAGCGGAGCTTCAACCGGATCCCGAGGAAATCTGGAGATATTGAGTCCGAGTGGACCATGTTCTCCACCTCCATTGTCGACGCGGCCGCTCAGAGCTATTGCCGTAAGGTCTCCGGTGCCTGTTGAGGCGGCAATCCCCGAACCCACTGGTGGACACCGGAAGTAAGGGATGCCATCAGGCTGAGGAAGGAGTCCTATCAGGCCTGGCTGGCTTGTGGGACTCCTGAGGCCAAGCGGACTGCAGCCCGGGTGGTTGTGGAGGCAAAAAATTCGGTGTTCGGTGAGGCCATGGAGAAGGACCACCGGTTGGCAACGAAAAGATTCTGGCAAACTGTCCGGCGCCTCAGGAGGGGGAAGCAGTGCCCTACCAACACTGTTTACAGGTGGGCCGCTGTTGACCTCAACTAGGGATGTCGTCGGACGGTGGAAGGAATACTCCTCCTCAATCCCACTGACCTGTCTTCCATTGAGGAAGCAGAGGCTGAGGGCTCGGAGGTGGACTTCTCAGCCTCCCCGTGAAAGTCTATGCCAGGGTACTGGAGAGGAGAATATGGCCGATAGTAGAACCTCGGATTCAGGAGGAACAGTGCGGTTTCCGTCCCGGTCATGGAACACTGAACCAGCTCTATACCCTCTCCAGGGTGCAGGAGGGTTCATTGGAGTTTGCCCATCCAATCCAAATGGGCTTTGTGGATTTTGAGAAGGCATTCGCGGCATCCTGTAGAGGGTGCTCTCGGAGAATGGGGTCCGGGGCCCTTTGCTAAGGGCTGTCCTGGTCCCTGTACGACCGGAGCAGGAGCTTGGTTCGCATTGCCAGCAGTAAGTCAGACTTTGTTCCCAGTGCATGTTGGACTCTGGCAGGGCTGCCCTTTGTCACCGGTTCTGTTCATAATTTTTATGGACAGAATTTATAGGCGCAGCCAGGGGCCGGAGGGTGTCAGGTTTGGGTACCACAAGATTTCGTCTCTGCTTTTTGCGGATGATGTTGTCGTGCTGGCCACATCAGACCAGGACCTTTCAGCATGCACTGGGACGGTTTGCAGCCGAGTGTGAAGCGGCTGGGATGAGAATCAGCGCCTCCAAATCCAAGCCCATGGTTATCAGTCGGAAAAGGGTGGCTTGCCCACTTCTGGTTGGTGGAGAGTTCCTGCCTCAAGTGGAGGAGTTCAAGTATCTTGGGGTCTTGTTCAAGAGTGAGGGAAGGATGGAACGGGAGATTGACAGACAGTGCAGCTTCTGCAGTAATGCGGTTGATGTATCGTTCTGTCATGGTGAAGAAAATAGCTGAGCTGCAAGGTGAAGCGCTCGATTTACCGGTCAATCTACGTTCCTACTCTCACCTATGGTCATGGGCTGTGGGTCATGACCGAAAGGATAAGATCCCGGATACAGGCGGCCAAAATGAGCTTTCTCCACAGGGTAGCTGGGCAATCCCTTAGAGATAGGGTGAGGAGCTCGGTCACTCGGGAGGAGCTCAGAGTAGAGGCGCTGCTCCTCCACATCGAGAGGGGCCAGCTGAGGTGGCTCGGGCATCTGTTCCGGATGCCTCCTGGACACCTTCCAGGGAAGGTGTTCTGGGCATGTCCCACCGGGAGGATACCCCGGGGAAGACCTAGAACACGCTGGAGGGATTATGTCTCCCGGCTGGTCTGGGAACGCCTCGGTGTCCCCCCAGAAGAGCTGGAGGAAGTGTCTGGGGAGAGGGAAGTCTGGGCATCTCTGCTGACTGCTGCACCTGCGACCCGGCCCCAGATAAGCGGAAGAAGATGATGATGATGATGATGATGATGATGGTGAGGTTTTTAGAAATAAGTTTAGAAAAATTATTTATTAAAGATTATTTATTTATTTATTGTGTCATTTTAATGACAATTACTGTAAGCATATTAGTGTTAAAATTTTGTTTATTTTTCCTCATGCAAAATATAATTTCCTTTTTTTTTAAGGTGAAACATGACTTGTATATGAGATTCACTCAGTTTTCCATAGTGGAAAACTTTAATTTAAAAGCCCTATTTACAGGGTCAAATTGGAAAACGGGGTAATTATCATAAAACATAAACCGTATATGTCATGTTTCAACCCAAAATCTAAAGAAAACAAACAAAAAACTAAAACTAAAATTTGGAAAAAGAAAATTAAACCCATATTTTAATACCAATATGTTTTATTGTCATAAAATTAATGTCAGGGATGGATTAATGGATAAATAAATAGCAAACAAACAAACAAACAGGTTATTCATGAAAATAAGCAATGGTCTATAAGAGTGACTTGTATATGAAATCAGAATGAATGTTTACATTTATGATTGAATCGATGGGTTTCATTTTGTTAAATGCAAATGCCCCTGAAACTGTACAATGATTAGTTGAAGAATAATATTTGCTGTAACTGATGATAACTGATGTACCTGCTCCGGGTTGCTGGTGTCCCTGAAGGATTTGAACATACAGGCCAGTGTGCTGAGCTTCAGAGGTATCTTCAGTCTGAGGAAGAGGTATGTAACGACTGACTGATGGAGGATTCCTGATTGGGATGGGTCGAGTGATGTCACTTCCTCCTCAATGCTCTGAAATGTTTGTGGTTCCCAGTCCTTCAGTTCCTCAAAGACAGAGGAGAGGAGGCAGCGCTCCGGACCTGATTTAACTGGCTCCTCTGTCTGGACATGATGAAAAAGGACAATCATTCACAATACCTTCATTCAGCAAGGATGCATTCAATTGACCAAAAGTGACAGTTAAGACTTTTATAATGTAGCAAAAGATTTCTGTTTCAAATAAATGCTGTTCTTTTCAACTTTTTATGCATCAAAGAATCCTGAAGTATCACGGTTTCCAAATCTGTATATTAAAATTAATTTTGAAGTGGACTGATAAGACTGGACATGTGACATGAGACACTGGACTGACAAGACTGAACTAATAATGCTGAAAATACAGCTTTGATCACATGAATAAATGACATTTTACAATATATTCACATAGAAAACATTCAATTGTAATAATATTTCACAATATTACTGTTTTTACTGTATTTTTTATCAAATAAATGCAGCCATGATGAGCAGAAGATCCTTCTTTTAAAAACATAAAAAAATGTATCATTAAAGACAGCATGCACATGATATCTCACCTCTGCCCCTGTAATATGAGGAGTTTGCATGAGTTGTTTTGAATAAGCCAGGTTGGTTGTGGACTTCAGATGTATGTAGGAGCGCGAGCGATCTCCACATGGTGCCGTCACACACTGTCTGTCTGGAACCTGGATTATTACAATACCATTAGTATCCAGCCATCTTCAGCAGGAGCTTCAGAAAGCTTTTATTCTAGAGGACTTTTCTTATAGTGAACAATGGGAAGTGGATTTCAGGACCATGGACAGCACTGTTATTTTGATTGGTACATATTTTCAGTACCATGGACAGTGCAATCATACATCAGCCTGAACTGATCTCAAGTCATCTAAAAAACTGCCCAGTTGCAACCACACAGAAATGCAAGTTGCTGTTAAAAATTTTTTGTTGTTGTTGTTTATGAGTAGATATATATATTTATATTTCATTGTATTTATGCTTTGGCTGATTTTTCTCAGTACCTGTCTGAGGGCATCTAACAGGCTCTCTGTCTGCTCGAATGGGCCCAGAGGCTCCAGGTCATGAGACGGTGATTTTCTGCTTAAATCTCCATCCGTGACTCTGTTAGGTGGACTGCATCTGTCCTCAGAGCTGTTTGTTCCCTCAAGATGATCTGTAGGACTATATAACAGTTTGAGCTTTTATCTTGCATCTATTAATTGTCAGAGATTATTACTTAATACTAATAATACTAATAATACTAATAAATATTATTATTATAAAATAATAAACTAAAAATATAAACTTATAAAAATAAATGTTTCTGATATTTTGCAATTTCTCTAACATTATTTTTAAATAATTGAATGTCATTTATTATTATTATTATTATTACAATATTACAATACTAATAGTAATAATTATTATATAACAATATAATAAAATTAATATTAATAATAAATTATATATTTTTTTCTATACAATATTAATATATTATACATTTCTATAATAATATTATACAATAATTATTATACAACAATAATAAACATCATGTAAAAATGTATTTACTTAATGTGTATACATGTATTTCATTTTATACTTTTTAATTATGTGGGGAAATTCTTTAAAGAATAAAGAACAAATTTACCTTTTGGTCCCTTCAATAAAATACTTAATTTGTTTTCCACCAACAATCTTCACCACCAGCTGTGGCATGCTGGTCTTCCCTGTGGTTTTCCAGCCATCCATGATGTGGGAAGCTCCTACAGAGAAGATAATGACACACAGCACACTTAAAAATGTCTAAATATCACTGCATTACATGACAAGATATCAAACCTCAGAACTGCCCCCACTGTCAGTGGCTTTAAACATTATGAATCTATCAAATACTCCAATGTTGTAAGTCTTGTTTGTGTTTGAATGATTAAAGGAAAAATGTACTTACCCACAATTCCTGAATCTCTGCTTTTGGTGTCTTTTAGGTCTATAAAACAGCCCAGTGCCTTCGTCTTGAGCTGATATGTGTCTAAGATACAAGCACAGGTGTGGTTAGGAGCAGCAATATCCACACATAAGAGCACAGCCTGTTCTCTCCAGGGTCCTCTGGACTCCAGAGGTAATCTCAGTGTCATGGCTACCCGATCGCCACAGACGCTTCCAGTACACACACAGATAAGAGTGATTTATTACAGCCAGCCTCAGAAGGAGAGGCAAATCTGCCTGACTACACAATGATAATGTGAGTGGGGTTTAAAAGCATAAAAATGGTCTTTTGGCTATCTAAATGACAATGGTAAATTGCTAAATATTACGTTATTTATTTTATAATTTTACTTTATTTATTTATTTATTTATTTATTTCGTCCTGCACCATTTGTGCAGTGAACAGTTAATAAACACTATTTTTAAATGTTTTTATTTCATTTCAATGGTACACAATAAAAATTTAAAAATAAAAATAAAAATAAAAATTCTTTATTTTGCATTAGCTGTACATTTAATTTATTTTTGTATTATTTTTGTTTGTTTGCCGTGCACCATTTGTGCTGTGGAGAACAATATAATAAATAATAATTAAGTAACAATAAAAAAATATTTGTATAATATTCATATTTTCCATAAGCTGTAAATTTCAATATAATAAATGTTTACTACTAGTTTATAATACAAGTTTATTACTATTAAATAGTCTGCCAAAATGCAAACTCTGACCTAGTGAACAATTGAAATGAGAAATTAAACATGTTAAATAAATTTAACACACACACACACACACACACACACACACACACACACACACACACACACACACACACACACACACACACATATACTGTATATAAATATATCAATTTCACATATCTATAGGCCTTTATGATTCAGTTGTTTGGATACTAAGGCCAGTGATGTGAACTACCGCCTCTAGGAGGCGAACAATCACAGGAAGTAAACGTCTCATTCTCCGAGTGAGCACTGAGTCTGACAGCACCATTCAGGGCAAGATGATATTAGTTATTAACAGGCACATAGCTCATGCTTTAGATTTTTGAAACTTGTGCACAGAATGTGAATCTGATTGAACTTTCAAATGAAAGGCCGGCACGTGATGGATGAAGAACACAAGTCTAATAAGCGCTTCGGTTCCCTAATTTGTTTGATTTGTGTAAATTAAGGCGTGAAAGTGACTGTTAATGGTTGTGGAAATTGCTGATTTTCGGGAGCATCAGTAGTCGCGGCACATCCCAGTGTTTCTGCCTTTCTAAACAGCTTAACACGGTTGAAGTGTGAAAGTCAGACGGCTAATTCTGATCTTAATGATCAAAATGAAATCCAGCCGGCGGAGACTCGGACTCCCTCCACGAGGAAGATTGCACAGCCCTGAAACCTCAAAGGAGCATTAAATCACACACGGATCACTCCAACTTCAGAGACAGGCAAAGATAGCGAGAACGCCAACAGAAAGATGAAAGAGAGAAAGTTTGTGGGGGTGTGGTTGGAGATCTGAGATGGCATCTGAAAGGCTGTAGGTTCATGAGCTCCACTAAGGCTCTGATCGAGATATTTAATCTACGGTTAAGATCCTGAATGAATGTGTAAAGATTCCGATTGGAATTCTGTCATAATTTAGAATCGAGATGGGATCAAATAATAAATCCTCTTAGAATTAACAAAATCCAACTGGATAAACTGAAATTACTACAGGATTATTCTAGTGAACAATCTTTATCAGAGCCTTGCTTGCTGTATTGGAATAATGTTCTTTTGTTATGTTGGAATGCTTTAAATGAACAGTACATCAACATAGTGTCGGCCCAGATCACATACCAGATGTGGGCCGGATCTGGGCCGACACTATGTTGCTGTCTGGGTCTGGATTGGTTCCTAATTATTGTGGAAAAAATCCAAAAGGATTCCAAATAGAATTTCTGACTATATGATGGAAGTGGTGTCTCACTATCGCTCATTGTGTAAAACACCCTACCATTGTTGTGTGAGATTTACACAGGCATTCAGAAAATAGAGAAAACGTAGATTAAGTAAGTTTTGAAGCAGATACTAATTCTCTAAATTGCATGCTCAATTCACACTTAAGTTTAAAACAAAAAAAAAAAAAAAATTCCTTAAGACTTAAAAACTCATAATAGGCACAACTCATATATTGACACTGAATATTTTCTTTTTGAATTTTATGGTATTATTTAGATATAAAGAAAGAAGCCTCTTGTGCAATCTTTGTCACTCTCTTCATCTGTGAAAATGTGTTTGGAGATTTATAAAATCCCTATTTTATCCCCATAATAATGCATTTGTACAAATATACTATTTCATATAATTTATTTATTATATAAAATCTAATTTTATTTTATTTTATTGCAACAAAGTTTATACAACCAACCTGCAACATCAAAAACTATCTAAATAAATAAATAATAATAAAATAAATATATTATTTAATATAAAATCTATTTTTATTTTATCGTCATGCAACAGGGTTCATAAAACCAACCTCCGCTCCGACATAGAAAACTATATTACTAAATAAATAATAATACAATAAATATATTATTTCATATAAAATCGATTTATTTTATTTTATTTTATTTTATTGTCATGCAACAGGGTTTATAAAACTAACTAAAATTAAAACTGTTATCAAAGGGAATTATAGACTTGACATGATCTGGTGAAAAAAGACAAAAATTGTCTTAGGCTTGGCCTTGAATTGACTTGATTTGAACATTAAAGGAACACGGCGACTTTTTGGGACTTTAGCTTATTCACCGTATCCCCCAGAGTTAGATAAGTCAACACATACCCTTCTCATCTCCGTGCGTGCCGCAACTCTGTCTGATGCACCCACCGCTAGCCTAGCTTAGCACAAAGACTGGAGGTAAACGGCTCCAGCTAGCATACTGCTCCCAATAAGTGACAAAATAACGCCAACATTTTCCTATTTACATGTTGTGATTTGTATAGTCACAGCGTGTACGAATAACAAGGTCACATAAGACACAGCCATCTTCTAACCATAACTACCGCATAAGTAGCAGTGCTTCGCCTTCTGAGAATATAGTTCCCAGTATGGTTAGAAGATGGTTGTGTCTTATGTGACCTTGTTATTTGTACACACTGTGACTATACAAGTCACAACATGTAAATAGGAAAATGTTGGCGTTATTTTGTCACTTATTGGGAGCAGTATGCTAGCTGGAGCCGTTTACCTCCAGTCTTTGTGCTAAGCTAGGCTAGCGGTGGGTGCATCAGACAGAGTTACGGCACGCACAGAGATGAAAAGGGTATGTATGGACTTATCTAACTCTGGGGGATACGGTGAATAAGCTAAAGTCCCAAAAAGTCGGCATGTTCCTTTAACTTAGACCTGTGAACATGCCATACAGATCTCAAATTTGTAGTTACTGTTTTTGTAAGTCGCCTTGGAAAAGAGCATCTGCTAAATGTTATTCCAAAAGGACTTTCTTTGTGTTATTACTGTAAGCCACTGTAGATAAAAGTGTCAAATAAATGTCAAATTAATGATAAGGATGAGTGTTTGAACATGTGCATCTGAGTGTAAGATGAGGTTGATGGAGGTCATGACAGAAGCAGCGTGAGAAGAGTGTGTAAGAGAGTGATGTATAAGAGAAAGGTGCTGGAGTCTGACAAGGTGATGAATCACCACTTTCATCCTTTTTATTTCATCCGACGACATCCTATTACCTTTCAAACCCTCACACTATATGCCCTTTTACAAAGTCTTGATTGTGTTTTTGGGGTCTACTAGAATAGGCTTTCATGCTTGAATGTTCAAAAAAACATTATTATTTTCTCCATATTCTCCATTGTTGCAGCTCCTCTCTTCCCAGTCTGTCAGTAACGCTCTGGTGTGTGTTTCCCGTACAATGATGTAATCGCTGCTTAACTACCATAGTACGATGCATCATTGAAGAAATCAACTAGCCAGTCACGACTGTTTCCTGAAACCGTATTGTCGCAAATTGGTCGTTCAACCACGTTGGTTAATGACGTCACACAGATGGTGGAGTAATAACTACTTTTAATGAATCTGTGTGAGATCGAAATAACGCTAGATGTTTTGCTATAAATTACAGACATGGCATCTGAAGACTATCTCTCAATTTTCTCAGTTATTTTGCTTTATTTCCAGATTCAATCATCGGCTCGTTCTTATGTAGTAGAGCACGTACGCACATGCGCACTCTTCAAAAACTATGCTTTAAATCTCTGACATTTGTATGTATTCTAAATAAAATATATATATTGTACTGAATGCCATCTTGCTTATTTTGCTCAAGATAAGGATTTATTGAGTCCACATGTCATGCAAACAAGAAACTCTGCTTCTAACCACAGGTCGAGAGCTGTCGTTCCAAACACACAACTCTGCGATGCTGTTTGCAAATGTTTGTTAGAACTATGTTTTCGGGAAACACCAACTCGTTGAACTATGCTGATAACGATGAACTTATCGACCATAGTTGGCTAACAATGCTTTTGGGAAACACACCCCTGTTTAGTTCCTGTCTCCATGAAGCCCCTCCTTCTGAAAAGCACACTGTGCTCTGATTAGGTGGCTGGACCAGTGTGTTGTGATTGGTCGAGCACTTTGAGCGTGTTTGGGAAATGTCCCGCCCCTTTCCATAACCGCCAGTTTCAACACACTACTAACTAACTCAACCAGGCCCCGCCCCTTTATTCTGCGCATGAATTATTTAAATGAGGAATATTGTGACGTGTTCGTTCCTGGAAAAAAACTCAAGACTACAATGGAGGCGTTTCAGGGAGTTTAGAAACAGTGACACTAGGCGCGTTTCCATTACAGATTTGCGCAAAACTTTTGCGCATTAAAAAAAAAAAAAATTGAAATATCGATAAACTATTGCGAAATGATGCCGTTTCCATTAACCAATGTTATGCGACTAAAACGTATTTTTTTTCCTCTCACGATAAGTCATTCCAAAAATCGCTACGTCAGGTGACCTATAAATGCGCAAAAAACTGTTTCCATTGTAGTTTTGCGAAATATTTCTTTTTCGAATTGCCTGAAAAACCACCTCATGCGAGCGTAAAAACTTTTTTGCGATAAATGGGAGTTTTTGCGACAATTATGTGTTTCCATTTTCAATGGTATTTTCAATTCGCAATTTCAATTTGTGCAATTTGAAGGGTAATGGAAACGTGGCTAGTGAAACACAGAGAAAATGAATCTGACAATCTGCCCAGCACGACAGGATTCAGCGTTTTACTTAAAGTAAACATAAACTCTGTTCATGACATGAATCATGTGAGTTGAGACGGGCTGATAGGGTTGAAATGAAGATGAATGAAAACCATGAGGCTCACGGGTGATGTATTTCAACATATATCTCAGGACGTTTCGTTTAAATAGTTTTTTACTCTCTCATTATCAATAGTTGTTCTATTCATGCTTGTAAGGCCTAACAAATATAAAGAGGATAGTTTTCAGTCTTATTGAATGATAAAACTTCTGGTTACTGTGTTTATATCCGGCTGAAATCTAATGAAATGTTTAACGGCGCACTGATAAGGTTGGCTGAGCGTTAGCGAGGACGGGATTTGTCTCTGTTTGACGCTTTCCTGTGCTGTAATCTCATATCAAGATTTCATGTCTTCTCATTTCAAAACCAGACACAAGCTGCTCTGCTGTCGTATAGTCTTACTTGAGTCTTTTGTGTTTGTTTAGCTCTAAAGATGACCAGTGTTCATTATTCAAAACATTTGTGACGACAGCCTCATTTGTGGAGTTCATTTTTGTGAGAGGTCTTGTGTGCTGATGGTCAATCAAACAAACTCCTAACATTAACGCACCTAAAATCAGATAGAAATTATTGTTTAATATGAATGAGACTAACTCTATAATCTGATTTTGATTTATAGGAACAGGTCGTATAAGTGCCATGAATTCACCCTTAAAGGACAAATATTATTATTATTGTACATTCTAAAATATTATTTTTAAAGAATTCTCATGACACTGTTTCTTATAAAACAACGTGGCTCAGAGAAGAAGAAGAAAAAAAATCAAATTTTCCCAAATTTAGGTCGTTTCTTCTCCTTGTCTGAGGTTCTCAAAGCTCACTCTTTCTCCCATTCCTCCCTCATTCTTTTTGGGTTGAATTTATGACACATAACCTGAATAATATCTGAACATAAATGAGAATTCACAGCTTTGCAGGAAATGTTAGAAATATTCAGGTTTCCATCCAATTGTTTTTATCATGTGCACATTTTGAGATATCACATGAAATGGGAATGAAAATCTCAAGATGTGAATAAAATGCACATAAAAACAATAATAATAATAATAATATTTGTTCACTTACGACACACGAGTATAAACTAAGATGGAAATACGGTGGCTTTAAATGACTCTTTTTGCACAAACTTTTGCACATATTTCTCCTGAACACATGGAATGGAAACGATGCATTATTTTCTCATTATTTTATTTGATTAAAATTGTATTAAATAACACGTCTTTATTTTATTTTATTATTTTATATTCAGGATAAATAGTTTTTCATTGTTGCCTAATGACATTAAGTACCTTATTGCTTTTATATAAAAATGACCATACAATACAAATATTAATCAGACATTTTCAGCAATACTTTATACACTGTAAAAAATTTCGAACCCTCCCAAATCAAAAATTTCAAGTGACCGATAACATCTACATTTTTCAAGTGAAATAGTCTGTTAACATTGGCTCAATGAGAAATAATACGTCAGACTAATTGAAAAATGTAGATGTTATCGGTCACTTGAAATTTTGGACTTGGGGATGTAATTTTTTTTTTACAGTGTAATAAAGTTTAGAAGAAAATAAAATTCTGCATAAAGTACATAATATATACTTATTGTAGTAATTACAATAACTGGGTAATAACTAGGTACTAGTCCTGAACATAATCTGAACCCATGTAGTTTCCTTATACTATACTTTCTTGGTAAGAAAGTACATTGAAAGTGCACATACTGTAAAACAAAGTGCAACCTATTTATTATTTCATGATAAGCCTACAGACAAGGCTTAAGCTAGTCCCAGACTCATGTTTGAGCTGTTTTTACTGAAAGTAACTTGCATTGACATATCTATAAATATGTCAGTGCCATTGTTTTGTCTCGAGATTCACACCAGTAATATTTTTTTCTAAGGCACGTTTATAAAAGCTAATTAAATGCCTTAATTGAACTAAAGTCTAATCCTGGCTTAATCTAAACCCTGGCCTTAAAGCGTTAATGTTAACAAATTGAACTCTATTGTAAAGTGTTATTACCAAAGTTACTCTATAGAGCAAAATTGCCATTGTGTGATGCTCTGTATCTAGTGAACCCAGTGTTTGTTACTTTAGCATAGCTGAAATTCTGACCAATCAGCATCCAGGATCAGAACTCTCTGTTTTGCTCATAATTACACGTGGATAATGAGTGATTGTGAGCGGATGTGTTTCCAATCGTTTCTATCAGTGTTATTGTATCCAGTGCCGTGGATTTTTCCAGCCATAATCTTGTTTTTGCCACTCTTGTTGAAGAGATATGTTGCAGCGATCTGCGAGTCGGCCTCTAATTGATCAGCTTGACAATTAAACACAGAACAAGGCCTGTCTCTCTGTTTCTCTCTCTCTGTTTCTCTCTCTCTCTCTCTCTCTCTCTCTCTCTCTCTCTCTCTCTGTCTGGCAGCAGCCGCTCTGAATCAGGTTATCCTCTGACAGATAATGGATGTAGCCGGTATCTAAGCATGCTCCCCAAAGCCAGCTCAATCCCTCCAACAAGATAAAGCCGACAAATTACGCCACCTGGAAAAAACACAACTCTGAAGCCAAACACGCCAGGAGAGAGAGGGAGATAAAGGTGGCAAGGATGTAAAGAAAGTGTGAACACAGGTGAGAGAATAAATGTGCTTGGAGATGAATTGATAATTTGGTGATTCTCTCGTCGTTAACCTTTACCGCAGCGCAAATGACGCGTCACTCCATTTAAACAATGGGGTTGTCCGGCTGGGCCGATTGTGAATCTGCTGTGTGTGGAGGAGCATTGATCTAGAGCTCCATCAGTCTAAATGTGCAGGAGTCTCTCAGCGCTCCGTTCATTCATCACTCCAGCCTTATTAATGTCCTCTATGAATGTCAGCACCTCCCTCGTCCACACATCCTTCATACTTCCTCAAGGTCTGCGAGAGTTTTAGGGGAGCTGCCAGTCTGGAGCTGAAAGTTTTCCAATGGGCCTTTTAAAGGGACAATTCACCAATTAATGAATACTTGGTCATCACTTCCCTCTTATGTTGTTTCAATCGTTTATTGTGTTATTTTCAAATACATTTCATGCTGTTCTTTCCTACACTTAAAAAAAGCTTCTTAATTTGCATCTATGTTTCCATATAGAACCTTTAACATCCACGGAACCTTTCCATTCCACAAAATAATATTTATATTAGTAAAATGTTCTTAGACCAAAAAATAAATAAAAAAAAGGTTATTTTAAGAACCGATCATTGAAAGGTTCATTGAGGAACCAATGGCATCGCTGGAAAAAATAAACTTGATTTTTAAAGTATATAGAACAACATGGCCCCAATAAAAACAAAAAAGGACCCAAATTTAGAGACTAAAGCTCTCAAATCTAATTTTTTTTTAGCATTTTTTGTTTTAAATCATTCTCCACTCTCTTAAAAATAAGGGTACCAAAAATGCTAGTGAAGAGCCATTTTCAGTGAACTGTTCTTAAAAGTGTAAAGAACATTTAAATATTCTAAAGAAATAATTTTTTCACTATAAAGAACCATTTGTGCAATGTAAAAGTTTCATGTAAGCTAAAAGTTCTCCATGGAACCATTAATGCAAGAACCTTTTTTTAATTTTTATAAGTGCATATTCGAACTGGTGGGTCGCATTTGTTTACGACACAAGAGAAACTGAATCTGAACATGAATGAGATTTCAGGGCTTCGGTGGAGGCGAAGATTATCAGTAGCTGGTTTTCTATCCTCATACTTTTATGCACATGTTGGGATTTCACATAAAAATGGTGCATGGAAAACACCAAGATGTGCATAAAAAATATACGTACATTATTGCTTGCGGTTGAAGATAAACAATTTTGCACAAATTTCCCTGCAAGTGAGGATTTTGTTCCTCTGAGCACATGGGATGCACACAATGCTTTTTTATTTGCTAATTGTTGTAATATTTTATTTTATTTTCCAATTTTTTAACAAAAATTTATTTTGCAACTTGAATGGAAACATAAAAATGTCTTAGGTTGTCTCCTCAGAAATCTATATAGTTTCTGAAGATTTAATAGTGCCATATGCAGAACATTTATGATGCTTTAATGGTGTTTTTCCATCCTTTTTGGAGCTTGACAGCCATAGTCAATATAAAATGTCATTGTATGGAAAAGAGCTGCGTGAACATTCTTCTAAACTTCTCTTTTATTCCACAGAAGAAAGAAAGTCAAACAGGTTGGAACGACACAAGCTTGAGTAAATGATGACAGAACTTTCATTTTGGGGTAAATTATCTCAGTAATGTCACCTTGAAAAACTTTTCTCTGCATTCAGTTTGAGATTTCAGCCCCTCCGGTAAGTCTTCACAGAAAAAAAATCACGCTGACCTGATTTGAAAATTACCTGAAATTGTCTGGACATGAGTTGTTTTTTTGTCATGCAATAGAGGATTGTTGCTGGAAAGATCTGGAGCAGGTCCGCTGTGACATAATTACTCAAGGAGCATTTGGTCTAACCTTCACAAACGGCGCCGTTCATCCATTCAGAGCCTGGCGTTTGGGTGAGAAATGTAGCAGGACCAGGGTTCAGTGTGGGACCTCATGAGGCGGTGAAGCAATACGTTTCCATCTTTCTGAAGGTCACTTGACCTACATGTGTTGCAGGAAGTCAGATAAATTTTTTCTATCTGCCTGTTCTTACAGCTTTATCAGTGTCACTCCTTAAGTAAATGCACAAATCTTGTTCCTAATAACAAATATTCAGACATTATCAGGGACATGTGTTGTAAGGCTTATCCATGGCATGACTGACTTACTTTACTAAGATATGTTCGTGGTGTTTCTGTGCGTCTTTTTTCAGCTACTCTGTCTCTAAATGGCATTTTTTTTTTCAATGATTTTGGTTTGAATCGTTGTATAACACGTGCGAATGACGTTTCATGCTTCTGAACATTTTACGGTATTGCCGAGATATTTTAGTTGTTCTTGAAATGGTGATAAATAATATAGGAGAGCACTCACACGTCGGTTCACATGAGTCCTGCAGATGCAGCTGACCTAGAAAGACAGTAAAAACACAGGAGGAAAAAAGACAAAGGGTCACTCAGTCAGTTCAGTTGCTTTATCTTCAGCCCGACACCATGTTAAAAGTCATAAGACCATATCCTTTACTTGCACCAATGCATAAATATACAATAATATAAGCTAAATCTTCCACCCACTTAGACTGACTGATTGACATGTAAAGTGTCTAATGCTTCTTTCCAGTCCTCTAGAAATCATAATTACACCATGATGTGTGTTCAAATTATTTTTGCATGCTTTTACTCGATTATGTACTTCTCAAGGCATGCAGGAAACATTTTAGCTCTAATGCAACATCATGAAGAGCAAAGGATGTGCATTAGTTGAGTTATTGATGTTTCCTCTATGTATTTTGTCATTCTTGGTGTCACAGAGAATGATGGGAAATGTAGTCTGATGTAGTCTGTCTCCTCATTTAGTGTTTTCTGGCAACATTACACAAAATGTGTACTGCCAACATTCTTTTATGATCAATATAAATTTTCTTTCATCATAAATCTATAATTGACATGCCTCTGACGATCATTCCCATGTGATTTGAATGCAGCATTACAAAAAATTTTGTTATGTGATGTTTTGAAGTATTGGCACTGTCTGCAGATTATATTATACGTATATGTTTTAGTAAGATTTCCACAAAAATATGAAAGAGCACAGCTGTTTTCATCATTTTTAATAATCAGAAATATTACTTAGGGTTAGTTCACCCCAAATTTTTTTTTTTTTTCACCCTCATGTTGTTCCAACCCCGTAAGACCTTCGTTCATCTTTCACCACTTAGAAAAAGTGGTGAAACCACTTAGAAAAAGTGCTTTTAGTCAGTCCGCCTTCTCTGTTAGGGCTTCTCAGGAGTGGAATACCATTCCGTCATCAATCAGAGACTAATACATATAGCCTTTTTCGATTACATCTGAAACGTTGGCTTATTAGTAATCAGACCTGTCAACACTAAAGTCTTGTTTTTGCCCGTTTGTGTTACAGTTGTGAATGTGTGTTTTTGTTTTGTGATTTAGATTTTTTATTTCTGTATAAACTTGCAATGATGTTAAAACTGATCATCTTCATATGCATCTAACAAATGGTTTAATCTGTTACACCGACAATGCATGCTACTTGCTGCTACTGCTTGTGTATATAATTAGGATGCTTTTCAGAACTAATTTTAGTGAGATTTTATATTTTCATAATTACCTTCTACTGTAGCTACGCTGTAGCAGACATATTTGTATTTACATGCAAACTCTTAAAAAAATTGTAGTCTCCCTAGGGTGCCACTGTACATCTGGCAATCAGGACTACAGATGAAAATTAGCCACTGGCTAACTCTGGCATGTTACAGGCATACGGTTGTTAATATGCACTGTCCTGGTAAATAAATAAAATAATAATAATAATAATCTTCAGAACACAAATTAAGATATTTTTTATTAAATCTGAGAGCTGGATCACTCCTCCATAGGCTTTTAAGGCATTATAACTTGCTGGCCCAGAAAATGTATTAAAGACATCGTTAATATTATAGTCCAAGTGACTACAGTGGCTCAATCTTAAGTTTATAAAGCGACGAGAATACTTTTTGTGCGCAAAAAAACCCCAAAATAACGACTTTATTCCACTATTCATTTCCTTCTCTCTGGGCCTCGAGTTTTTTCACGTAGTGTAACAGCGCAGCGCTTCTGTGTTGTACGTCACACGTAGGCTCACTATTGGCAGACGTCATGTGTGTGATGCGTGTGACGTATAACACAGAAGCGCTACGCAGTTACACTACGTGAAAAAACTCGAGGCCCAGAGAGAAGGAAATGAATAGTGGAATAAAGTCGTTATTTTGGGGGTTTTTTGCGCACAAAAAGTATTCTCGTCGCTTTATAAACTTAAGATTGAGCCACTGTAGTCACTTGGACTATAATATTAACGATGTCTTTAATACATTTTCTGGGCCAGCAAGTTATAATGTCTTAGAAGCCTGTGGAGGAGTGATCCAGCACTCAGATTTAATCAAAAATATCTTAATTTGTGTTCCGAAGATGAACGAAGGTCTTACGGGGTTGGAACAACATGAGGGAGATAAATTACTGACAGAATTTTCCTTTTTGGGTGAACTAACCCTTTAAGCAGAAAATCAGCATATTATAATGCTTTCTGAAGGATAATGTGACACTGAATGCGGGAGTAATGCTGCTGAAAAATGTACCTTATATTTTGATACAAAAATCTTTGATTAAAATAGTTATGAATATATGAATGTGAACTATCTGAAGGTATGCCATCTGAAAGATGAGACTATATTAACCACAATTCAAAGGTAGATATTAAGTTTGATATTGAGCTGAATGAAACTTGAATGAAACCTTTTTTTTCCCTTGAAATTTTGAAGAGTAAATGTTGGATTTTCAAAGAGCCGCCGCTCACGGATGATTGCCTTCCCACCTCTGTGTCATATTATGGCAGTGTGTGAATCCGCCATTGATAAGGAAGCTTTACTGACAGAGAGATTGACGGTCTGTCATGCTCATTGCACATTGGGAAAAGCCGGTTTAACCCACTACTAAAAGGGGTCAGCGCTGGATTTATCCCAGGTGCTCATGCGTTTCTTTAAATGCTAACAAATGCAAATAGCCTCACTGTTATATCTCAATTATGCCAAATTATTTCAATCCAACAATACTTTAGATCCGTAATGTGTGGCGGGGATGACGGATGCCAGCTGTTCCTCAAACTCGGACAAAGCCTGTTTGGTCTGAAGTATTGATGGTTTCTCTCTGCAATAGTGCTTCAGCTTACTCAGGGGACAAAGACGGATAATGGAAGTTCAGAGCCGAAATACTTAAGGGTTTGCTGGGAACGCCATGTGCCTTTTCCCTCTGGATCCACCTGAAGAGAACCTGAAGGCACTGAAAAGGCATACAATTAAATTGAAAATGTTTTATTTTTTTTTAAATGCTTTGATGTGACTTGCCTAAATGTGCTTAGTTTTTCTGTTCAGCAAGCTAACTTCTGATTTATAAACTTCACATTATGATTTTTGTTAGTGGTGTTTGTTAATTCAAGTACCACTATTGCTATTGCTCATGCTCTGTGATTTAGTAGTATCAATATCAAGTATTAAATGCAATATCAAGTATTAAAGGGGCTATACGTAGATTTCAGAAACCCTTGTTATTAGTGACACCGGTGGCCGTTAAGTGAACTGCAGCCAGCGACTTACTGCTCGTGTTCGCACTCGAGACTGAACGTGATTCAATGCATCGATAAACTCACAGTGAAATTGTCTTTTGTTCTTCGCTTAGAAGTACAAATAATTTGGAAATACCTTTGCAGCAATATACTGTTAACGAACATCCCGATGCCGTCCATTGCATTACATTACTTTTGCGTTACTTTTTCTTTCCTGGGCTTGCTTGCTTGTTTTTTAAACGTACAATATGTTTGTTTTTTTCGCCGCTAGGGGTCGCTAACCTCTTACAATAACAAAGGCGTAGTTTGATGACGCAACATTTGCTAAGAATTATGGATCTTGTCGTCAACGTCAAGCCGACCGATCTAATAATGTTTATGGATGAGTAAATACATCGATGTTTTTATCATGACTGTGATATGAAACAGGTCGGGATTGCTAAGAGACAGCTATCATCTCCACACGCGACGCGAGTCCCGCGGATATAAAAGGAATATGGACATTTCATTCTACCGAACTACACGCAAGTGCAGAATTACTACTCACAGGTCAGTTTATTAGACAAATTAAACTTGTGAGGTAACACAGCGCTGTTTCACTTGGTCTAACATTTCACTATCACACTAAACTGCATTTGAATGTGTTGAAATTTATGTTATTCTATGTGTTAGTTTGTCTGTATGAGACTAGCAGTAAGCTAGATCAACATTAGAATAATATACAGATCATATTCTAACATTTTATCATTGTTGAACTATATAACATTGATTAGTTTTATGTAAATGTGCTCACCTGTTTAATAAAGTACATGTAGGAGCGGTCAAAGTCTCGGACGTGGAGCTCTCGTTTATATACTGTCTATGGGAGCTCTCGGCATCTCGAAAACACCGCGCTGATATTGATTCTCGTTTTAGTTCTCCTTTTTTATCCAAAGTCTGCTTGCCATGGTCCATAATGTTTGAACGAAACAACAACAGCGTGTAGATAGACATTACAGTTGTCCACGTCTGTCGCCTTGGTTACTATCAGAGGGCTCTGGTTACTATGGCAGTACGAGCGGAAACCAGGGACAACGCGGATATGACGCCATTGACGGCGACAAAACGGAAATAAAGAAACGGTCCGTGTCTTCGAATTAAATTACAAATTTCTCCTGGTTTGAAAGTTGTTGGAAACAGTCGGGATAATGTAAGTACACAACAAAAAAAAAATTATATAACATAGATATAGTGATTTTTGCTATTTTTAAAGCAAAAAAACTACATATTGTACCTTTAACAGCAACAACAACAACAACAAAAAAGTAATATTTTTGGCAAATGTAAAGGGAAGGCCCTTTCACATCAAAAGTGGAATGAATAAGCCTCAGGCTGAAGGAAATGTAAATTCACGGCTGCACAGTAGAGGGCGCTGCTCAAACAAACCTATCAGCTGTGCTGCCATTCTGGATCACAGAAGAATAGAAGAAGTTCAAGGCTACATCCAAAATCTCATACTCTCTTGAGTAGGTACTTATTTTGAATAAGTAAGTACTTCAAGACAGCTTAAAAAAGAATGTTCTATATAGTAGGAATGTGTGTAGGAATGTATCCGGATGGACTACATTCGCCATGTTGTCATTATTTTGTGACCTAAAAGCGTCAGTTGCGTCGCTTCACTGCCATTCATAAATACTCTCCCGTGGCCGTGGCCTCATGGGATAGTAAAGTGTCCATCATATGCACACTTCAGAATCTCACCGGAAGAAGTCGATCATCCGGGTACTTTTTGCATACTGTTTTTCGACTAATATATAGTAGGGAAGTATGCAAATTCGGATGCAGCTTAACATTCTTAAGCAATAAAAAAAAAAGTTCAGCAGCAAAGACATTGTTTAATAAAGTGAGATTAACTACATAAAGTATACTTGTGTTATTTAACATTTAATAATTGCAGGTTTGAGTTTACATTTCACATTGTTTTTATTCATTTTGAGGAATACTCACGTGAGGTGAGTAAATGCCTGCTCACATTAATAAAAAAGCAATTAATACATGAAAATCCTTACATATAGCCCTTTTAAACATTTCCAATTATGCATTTGGCTGACATTTTTATCCAAAGCGACTTGCATTGCATTCAAGCTATACTTTTTTTCAATTCATGCATTCCCTGGGAATCAAAACCATTACCTTTACTGCAAAAAAATTGTTTCTTCCTCAGTATTTTTGTCCTGTTTTCCAGTAAAATCCCGTGCTATATTGAGTCCAGCCTAATCGACAGGCAAAACAAACAAAAACGTCCTTAGTGCACCTTTAATGACATGAAAATGACAAACATGTACATATACAGATCGTATTTTATGGAAAATAGAAGGTTATGCAAATGAAAAGCCATCCAAATAGTTAATTAGGCTCATATGTAGGTCAACTCTCTTGGCATGAAGTGTCTGCACTCATTGTGCTTGAAAAGAAACTTCCTGGATGTTTAAGACAATGATTTTATATAGGACACATTTATACTGGTAACTTTTCATAACTCAAAGATTTTGGAACAAATTTGCATAGAGGAAATAATACATTAATAATTTAATAATTTAAGTGTTCATAATACCTCACTATCACGTAACCTCGTATCACTATCACGTATCACATATATGCAGCAACTCTGTTAAAGTCGTCATGAAACGCAAGTTGCAATATTCTTCTCTATTTTGTGATGTATATCCAAGTGAAATGGCGTCTCGAACAAGAACAAATGTAGGGCGGGGCTTGGGGAATTGATTAGATGGTTGTGATTTGCTATTGGTGGATCTCATGTGAGTGACAGGTTGCCCCGCCCTCATCATCAGAGAAGAGAAGAGATGCTGCAAGAGGGCGTGAAGTTATTTTAATTCAAGATTACATAATTACACGGCACAAGATTTTTTAAATGATAACATTTTTTAAATGGTACTTCTCGTTTCAAAGAACATTCAAAAAGTAACGTTCCCATAATGTTTGAAGAATGTTTTTAAACCATTAAACAACTGGCCATTTTGAATGTTCAGAGAACATGAGGAACTTAATGAATACAATAGAAAAACCTTCTCAAACCATTGTTTTTATTAGCAGAGCTCATCTGCTTGCCTGTACTGTATGTAATATGGTAGGGTGTATGTCGAGTACATTAGGGCATGTTAAATGTTTTAGAATATCCTGCTGTTTTATGTGACTGAAATACTGTGGCTGGTGCAGTATATGGATCGCAGTGCAAGTGCCCCAGACTTGCAGTTTGTTCACAAATCTTTGTTTTTCTTCCTTTGATAGTTGATCTAAATATCCGTGGCTTGAGATTGACAGGCCTGTGCTGCAGTTCTATAGATATTTTTGCCCTCCAGGGCTCTGTCACATAACTGAAACTATGAATAGCAATAGTTGCAGCAGTTGAATTTTGTGCACAGTAAAATTTGGATATTGTGTGTAATTCATAAATATCAATTCAGAGTAGTTTGGTAGTATGCTATTCTGGACATTCTTGTTTGCTTTAAAGGGTAACTCTCGCCAAAATGCAACCTAGGGTCTTTTTGTGAATCTACCCGAGGCAAACTTTCGTTTAAAAGCATAATTTGAATGGAAACGCCACTTAAGTTTGACCGTATTTTCGTTTTCGGTCAAATTGCCTTTTGAATGGGAGTGAATGGGGCACGACTATGATAGCATAAAAAATAGCTATTTTTAAAACACTAAGAAGGCTCGACACAACATGAAGCTTTGCTCGAAATATCACCAGGGGCTCTACACATGAACTCCAGCATTGACTACATTGTTTGTGAACACAGAGTTTACTAAAAAGAAAGATTTTGAACAACTCACTGGAGCTGTTGTTGTTTCCGTCCGCCGGCATTTTGTCAGTCAAAAATACTAGATATCCTAATGCAAGTGAACTGACTCTGAATTTTAGTATTGCTTCTTATATGAGGATCCTTTTTCAAATACAAGGTCAATATTGATTTTCACTAACGACAAAACAACAAATTATCCGTGAATTGATATGGAACTAAGCTTGCATTCGGAGATCGACTATTTTTGACTGTCAAAATGCCGGCGGACACATTTACAGTGAGTTGTTCAAAATCTTTCTTTTTAGTAAACTCTGTGTACACAAACAATGTAGTCAATGCTCGAGTTCATGTGTAGAGCCTCTGGTGATACTTCGAGCAAAGTTTCATGTTGTGTTTAGCCTTCTTAGTGTTTTAAAAATAGCGATTTTTGATGCTATCATAGTCGTGCCCCAAGCACTCCCATTCAAAAGGCAATTTGACCGAAAACGCAAATACGGTCAAACTTAAAAGTGGTGTTTCCATCCTAATTATGCTTTTAAACGAAAATTTGCCTCGGGAAGATTAACAAAAAGACCCTAGGTTGCATTTTGGCGAGAGTTACCTTTTAAAGCCTTGAGTAAATGAATGTATGTATGTGGATGTGTGTCTGCTGTAATAAAGGTTAATAAGGACATCTTTTCACTGCCACACAGACAGAGCTGCCAGTCCGGTGTGGATCGCGACTGCAACAGGTCTCCGCCACATGCCGAGGTAGAATATTTTAGAATATTAATTACATACTTGGTATGCTGTTGTCATATGGCTTTTATTAGTATTCTATCAAGCCAATGAGGCGAGACCACCAGATGTAGCTCAAACGTCTCTCACTGGGGGAGTTCTGCAATGTGTGGAGTGTGTAGTGTCAGATCAGCAGTGTCTCCTGTTCATACTGTAAATGAGATGATGAACACGGATAGGTTCATAAACTGAGTCTGTGTGGAAGATATGAGTGAACTTAATAAGGACAGAGATGCTGGTTAAAAACTTCTCATGATGCTTTACACGTTCAGACACATGAAACAAGGTCTCAAAATCAACACGAAACACCTTTTGGAACCAAATTTACAGTCAAAATTTCGATTTCAAAACTGGAGATATACTGTATGTTAAAATTGTATTATAATATTATATTAATCATATAACAATGTGAACAATAAGTATATAATAACAACAAGAATAACACGTGGAACATATATTATAATATAATTATGTATAGTATAATGTGATATATACAGTATATATAATTTTATATTTTATTGAAATATCTGTATATATATATTAAATTCCTATCTAAGTTATAATAATAATTTAATAATATATATGATACTTGTGTGTGTGTGTATAAATATATATATATATATATATATATATATATATATATATATACACTCACACAAAGTAAAAATATAAAAAATATTACATGTATGCTGTTTTCACTTGTATATTACATTTAAAATATGTGACCCTGGATCACAAAACCGTCATAAGTCGCACGGGTATATTTGTGGCAATAGCCAACAATACATTGCATGGGTAAAAATTATCGATTTTTCTTTTATGCCAAAAATCATTTGGATATTAAGTAAAGATCATGTTCCATGAAGATATTTTCATGAATTTCCTACCGCAAATATATAAAACATTTATTTTTGTGAGTGAATGCAGCACAATCACGAACATAAATTGACAACTTTAAAGGCGATTTTCTCAATGTTTTGATTTTTTTGCACCCTCAGATTCCAGATCATACAGTTGTATTTCGCCCAAATATTGTCCTATCATAACAAACCATACGTCAATGGAAAGTTTATTTATTCAGCTTTCAGCTGATGTATAAATCTCAATTTAATCTCACTTTTCTAACTTTAGTTAGTGTGTAATGTTGCTGTTTGAGCATAAACAACATCTGCAAAGTTACAACTTTCAAAGTTTAAAGCAAAGGGAGATATTTGCTTTTAAAGAAATCAATTTCTAAGAACTACAAAAAACGGCCAGTAGGGACTACACGACATTCCTGCGGGCTTGCTGACATCACTAAGCCCAATATTTACATAAACCCCTCCTCCGATGAAGGATTCGCACAACGGCTAGTCCTGAAAGATGGAGCAGTTCCAACTTTAAAAACAGAAACTGTTTACGGGCCACAACCTGTAAGTATGATTTATTTTTCGTCGTTGTGTTTTCCTGTAATAGTTCATATTGTTAATTGTACGTTGTAGCAAGGAAGTAAACGAAGGACAACGCTGTTTGGCTCCACAAACCAGTTTGTTAAATGCTAACGTTAATTCATACTTATCCGACAAACACATACAAACTTCTGTTTAATATCACCAGCGCAGCGAACTTGGAATGTTCGTGGTTGTTGTCGTTTATGTGATCAGTGTAAATTATTATTTGATTATAGCTTTTATGTATTGTTTATCTACATGCTTGTTTATCTACAGGCATGCTAAACATGGTTTTGTGTTTGATTTGGCTACTGTTGTAAAGCCAATGTTTAGTGTTCGTATTGGATTAATAGTTCAGGCGACAGATATTTAGCTACAATCGTTCTAAATATACAAAAGTAACAGTGTCATATAGCGATCTGCAGTCTTAAAAAACATACCTTTCTGAAACGTCCTTTAACAGCCGTTCTTGAACAGGTTCTGCTCGATCCTCTCCACTAACATTCTCTGGGTCTGATTCGGGCTCAAACTGGTATGGCAATATTGACGCCGTTGTTTACTGAAGCACAAACTACCGGTAAAGATAAGGGGGCGTGACGTTTCCGAACAACGTGCACTTGGAGGTTAGAGAATCACAACACACTGGGCCAGCTAACCAATCTGAGCCCATTGCGTATTTTGAAGGGGGGGGGGGGGCTTCATAGAACGCGGAAATCATCCGACCGTTTTTACAAGGAGGGACAGAGCAGTGTAGAATAATGGTTAAATATGTGAAAAATAATGCACATTTTTAAAAACGAAGCATGAACACATGTTACAGTGCACCCCACAAACACAATCAAGCCTTCGAAAAAAGGCGTTTTACCACCCCTTTAAAAAAAATACCCATGTGACTGGTTTTGTCGTCCAGGGTCACATATCGAAATTATGACTGTAAATTTGGTTCCAAATGGTGTTTCATGTTGACTTTTAAACTTAATTTCACGTGGCTGAACATCTGGAAATTAACATTTGAACTCAGGGTCTGGTTGCTCTTCAACTAGACTGTCCGGCATTTTCTAATTTCTCAATTCTTACATGCATACAGGTAATTAATATTAACAATAAATTCTATCATTTGTGAAAGACTTTTCACAAAAGTTTTACAGTTTGGTTTGAAAGGTTTACAGTGGTTGACATAGTACTTGTAAATGATATTGTGATTTTGTGTGTGGATTGTTTATAATATAGTTATATATTATTGTTGATTTTAGTTTTAGTATTTGATTTAATTTTGCGTTAATGATGTGATGACGTTATGGTAATGTTATTGATAAAAGAAAGTGTGGGTACATTGATTTACGACACACGGATAAGGCTGACTTCTGAAACGTTGGTTTGTTCACCTAATAGAAAGTGACCTGTATCAGTTGTATGTGGACCATCATCCATCGTCGTGAGATTTATATTAATACAGTCTGCCCAATATTTGAAGTTTTCCCAGAGGCATCAGACTGTACAACCCTTTCTAGTGCCAACTGGTCCTTTCATTTCCAAGTCCGAATCTGGGAAATATTGATATGCTAATGGTAGTGATGAACGAGACAGAGAGAGAACATCTTAAAAGGGGATACAGTGACTCATGACACTGAACATGCTCAATAAATCAAGACGACAGAAAGTGTGTGTTGTGGTGTGTGTGCAGACCATCTATTCGAGGGAAACAGAAGCAGCGCGGGAGATTGTGAGCATGTGTGTGTGTGTGTTTCCGCTCTCCTCTCGTCTCCTCTCGGCAGCTGAGGTCAGTGCTCTTGACCTGCTTAAATGCCACAGTCACTGAGCGCTTTATCTGCACCCCGCAAATGATCAGTCCCCTCATCTGTATTCAACACACACACACACACACACACACACACACACACACACACACACACACACACACGTTTGTTTCACTACAGGACATTGCATAGACTTCCACTGATTTTATATCAGGTTAATATTTTCTATGGCCTAACCCAACCCCTACACCTAAACCTACCATCACAGAAACATGAGCAAAACACTAGATTTAAAGAAAAACATGGTTTGGCTGATTTATTACCCCCTTTTAACTAGAGAGGACTAGTAACATGTCCTCACTAGTCGGTTGCCATAATATTTCACTATACAAGTGAGGACATTTGGCCCTCATAAGTATAGTCAAACCTGTACACACACACACACACGCACACACACACACACACACACACACACACACACACACACACACACACACACACACACACACACACACACACACACACACACACACACACACACACTTTATATATATTCTACTGTAAATCATGTCAAAATGAATAATTAAAAATATATATTTTTTGCAGTGCACAAGTATGTTCACATGAAACTGGTCCTGCAATAAGGAAATTGTGTAGGCCAGGACTGATGATTCTTTCTCTGAGGTCTTCCCTGAAACTATAAAGGATTGTGTTGCCATAAAAAAAAAAAAAAAAAACATTTAAAAAAAAACATGGTTGACTCCTATAAAATCTGTCATACGGCCCTTGTTTTTTTATGTGCAATAATTCTGTTATATTTAAGCTGGATATTCACTGTCAGTTCCTAAGTACTTGGATCACTAGAGATTTGTGGTTTGTTGTAATTGAAATCCAGTATTACGGTAAGACTTTGAAATGCAGCCATGAATTCGCATTTTAGCACTTATAGTTCCATCGTCCTGAAGTCAGTGGGGTTTTTAATGGGTTTTTGCCTGAATTAAGGTCTGTGGTGAATACAAGCTCAAGAAATTTTTTACGTTTTATTCTATGACATAAAATCAGTAATAACCCTTGTGATTTTTTTCAAAGCTTTTGTTTGTCTTGTGAAGGTGGGCTAAATGAGACTACAGAGGTTGTCGAACATTAAACATCATCAGTCGAACAGATAAACTCATCTATTCACCAGTCACATTCACAGCCTCGTTGTGTTTATAATAGCGCACTTGCAAATAATAACTCAAACTTTCAGGGAAAATGTTTTTAAATAAAGACAAAAAAAAAATGGTTGAAGCTTAAAGATGGTCATGGTAGTCATGTGACTGTAGTGACGTTCCTTCATAGCCTAAGTTTAGTTTTTTTTAACTTGTATTTAGGCTTCGACATTAATTAAACTTGTTTATGAAGATTATCACGTTTCAAAATATTCTGCACAAAATTCTTTATTTCTCTTCCACAGAAAGAGTAACAGCTCATGGGTTTGAATGACATGAGGGTGAGTATATGTCAGAATTTGTATTTTTGGGTGAATTATTAATTTATTGCCTGCATGTGCTCCCAGCTGCTTAAATAACAGGAATGTCTCTTTCCATTCAGCAGGAGTAGTGTTATAAAGAGTGTGTGTAAAATTGGTTGCGATTTAAATGCATTGACTGGATTCCTTGCATATGTATTTATGTAATATCATCAAGCAGTTGTGATTGAGGAGCGAAAGCCATTTCATTCAGCCATGTTTGTGTTTGTATAATCATTACTTCCTTTTGGAAGCGCACGCCTGATGGACTGATAACGAGGGTCATTATAACTCAGCCGTCGAATTAAACAACAACCAATTGAAACGCTGAATGAGGACATGGAATTTAACGCGTTCTCGCTATCTCAATTTGTGCATCCTCTCTCCTGATATTTCAGAAAGAAGCCTGGTATTACTGTGAGGTGTCTGACCCTATGTCATGAATATTCATGAGCTTATACTATCTGTCAGCCAGTGGCCCATCATTGTGTCATCTTTATCAGCGTGTGTCATTTCGCTGGCACTGGCTTGGAGAGGCCTGATTTGTAATTATGTTGTTCGATGCCACAAGGCTTTGGCTGTGAGATGCATGAGGATGGACCCTGGTCACAAGGACACTACGTTGTATGAAACCTGTGCTTTTTGTTAGACTGGTGTAATCATGAAAATGTTGAACTAGAAGTTATAACATAATCTATATTGATCTAATTATGTTTTCAGACTGTGGAAAAACTAGTTATCAGGTGTTTTCAGTCTCATCTGAAATGAGCAGTGTTGGGAGGAACACATTACAAGTAACATGCATGCATTACAGATTACTGTTTTGACGTAACGAGTAAAGTAATGCATTGCAAGTAATGTGCATTACGTAATCAGATTACTTTTTTGATGTACGAGTAAAGCATTACAAGTAACATGCATCACATAATCAGATTACTTTTTTGATGTAACGAGTAAAGTAATGCATTACAAGTAATGTGCATTACGTAATCAGATTACTTTTTTGATGTAACAAGTGATGAATTACAGATAACATCCATTACGTAATCAGATTACTTTTTTTAATGTAACGAGTAAAGTAATGCATTACAAGTAATGTGCATTACATAATCAGATTACTTTTTTGATGTAACAAGTAATGAATTACAGATAACATCCATTACGTAATCAGATTACTTTTTTTAATGTAACGAGTAAAGTAATGCATTACAAGTAATGTGCATTACGTAATCAGATTACTTTTTTGATGTAACAAGTGATGAATTACAGATAACATCCATTACGTAATCAGATTACTTTTTTTAATGTAACGAGTAAAGTAATGCATTACAAGTAATGTGCATTACATAATCAGATTACTTTTTTGATGTAACAAGTAATGAATTACAGATAACATCCATTACGTAATCAGATTACTTTTTTTAATGTAACGAGTAAAGTAATGCATTACAAGTAATGTGCATTACGTAATCAGATTACTTTTTTGATGTAACAAGTGATGAATTACAGATAACATCCATTACGTAATCAGATTACTTTTTTTAATGTAACGAGTAAAGTAATGCATTACAAGTAATGTGCATTACATAATCAGATTACTTTTTTGATGTAACAAGTAATGAATTACAGATAACATCCATTACGTAATCAGATTACTTTTTTTAATGTAACGAGTAAAGTAATGCATTACAAGTAATGTGCATTACGTAATCAGATTACTTTTTAGATGTACGAGTAAAGCATTACAAGTAACATGCATTACGTAATCAGATTACTTTTTTGATGTAACGAGTAATGTATTACAGATAACATGCATTACGTAATCAGATTACTTTTTTTGATGTAACGAGTAATGTATTACAAGTAACATGCATTACGTATTCAGATTACTTTTTTGATGTAACGAGTAATGTATTACAAGTAATGTGCATTATGTAATCAGATTACTTTTTTGATGTACGAGTAAAGCATTACAAGTAACATGCATCACATAATCAGATTACTTTTTTTGATGTAACGAGTAAAGTAATGCATTACAAGTAATGTGCATTACGTAATCAGATTACTTTTTTGATGTAACAAGTGATGAATTACAGATAACATCCATTACGTAATCAGATTACTTTTTTTAATGTAACAAGTAATGGATTACAGATAACATACATTACATAATCAGATTACTTTTTATGTAATGAGTAAAGCATTAAAAGTAACATGCATTACGTAATCACATTACTTTTTTGATGTAATGGCAAATTACATTCTAATAACACAAATACATTTATTTACAGCCAAAAAAGTTCTGAAGATGAAATATTTTTAAGAGCAACAATCACAGTAATAGAATTGTAGCTGAAATATAGCTAGTGATGCATGATGCCCAATTTAGTGGACAGATGATTAATCAAGAATTTCCTTCCAATCTAAAATCAATACTTGGAAAATCTAACAATATGACTCAGATGTTACTTGATGTTACAGCTTTTAGTGACCTCGGTGTGTAAAATGGTTAGTTGCATTTAATTACTATTACTATTATATTCAAATATATTATATTTATTATATATATTATTAATGGTTGATAATGAAAGGATGAGAGACATAGAGAAACTGAGAAAAATAGAAGATATATTGTATATTTCACTCTGGTCTCCTATCTATCTTTTTATAGCTGACCATGCAACATGGTACGCACATACACAAGCACTGTCCGTCCATACCGTCAGACATAGATAAATTGTCGCTGTGCCTGAAACAAATTGGCCCAGGTTAAAGAGAAGGCGTTTGTAAGAGCGTGTAGAGAGGTCGTTCTACTCTGCGTCCCTGCAGTGTTGCTGGCAGTCACTTTACTTCAGCCAGCACATATTTCACATGTCTTCACAAGCTTGCCAAGGATTTCTCATTCAGAGCTCATTACTTCGCCTGACAATTAATTAATAATAGTGGTCTCCGCTTCATCCGTGGGGATCACGGTAACGCAGGCCTGCTCAAGTGTGGCCTATATGTGGGAACAGTGTCTCGAGTTCGGCAGAGGTCTTCAGGTTGTTGAAGGTTGGTTTGAAGGGCCAGATTTGCTATGAGTCCCAGAATTGGGATAGGTAATATTTAGTTGATATTTATTTTATTTGTTAATTACCAATACTACATTTACATGAAGTACATTTACATGAAGGCCCTATGTGGTTTGAGTGATCAGATGCCGAAAGAATTTCGGAGGGCATTACACCTGGGGCCAGATTTTTATCTCATCAAAGTGCTGATGTGAGTGTAAAGTTCTGCGTGTGATTACTGATGACGACGCACAGATTAAAGAACACAGACGCAGCCGGATCATTTCCATAATGACCAACACAATCTATCAAGAGCCGTGCAAATTAGAGTCTAGTTTAAGACATGCTTTTTTTGGGAGGTAAATAATGGCGCAAATACCAGTAAATTGACAAGCGAAAACCTTAGTAAATCACATTACATGATTCATTTAAATACTCTCCTCCCATAACTTTTGCATCTGAAAGGGAAACTCCTACAAATGCATATGCAATAAGGTCAGCTGCAAAAAAATAACCCTGTCCACGCCTTTTCAGTGCTAAATATTCACTGTCTTTAGTAAATCCTGACAGTAGTTTTTTAACGGCAAAAGAGGGTTTGCACTGGCATAAGCTGTTTGTAAATCTGGCCCCTGGTCTTTTCACAATCAGATAGATATCGATCATGAGAAAACGCACGAAGTGACCAGGTGTAAACAGGCCCGATATTTCACACCGCTTGCATCTTCAGACTGTGGCAAATGCTTTTGCAGATGTTTGCTAAAATGATTATGCACTTATCAAATAAATCAGTGTATGCCATGTAAATCACACATGTTTTAATTATGGAAGTAGGCCACAGACTGTGGGAGGGGGGCGGACGAGGAGTGTTGCATTAGCCGATGTTCGTGACACACACACACAGTTCATGCGGCTGCGGATCCTCAGACTTTTGGTGGCGATAATTAAATTTCCCAGAATGAGCACTGCCACTGTGACACAGGGGTAACACCTAGAATATCCCTCTCTCTCTCTCCTTCAATCCATCTCTGGAGGAACAGATAGAGACAGGGTGAAACAAATGTCTTTCATCAGGGGACCGCATGCCAAAAAAAAAAAAAAATCCTATTTGTTCCGAGTTGCTCTTTATCGGCGCTGAGATATGGGCGGCACTGGAAGGTCGTGAAATGACCTAATGAATCCTGTCCATGAAGGGGAGGCGAGATCTGCTTTTAGGCAGATACTGCAAAGAAAGATTTCATCCAATATTTCTTTTTTTCCCTTCTTCAGTAAATTGTCGTGACTGAAATGATTCCCTGTGAGCTCTTTCGCTCCTCATCTCTCCGTATTAAAATCCATGCGGTTGATTCAATTTTCTCCTGCTAATTACTGCTGCACAACTTTAATATTCTTTAACCTTTCGTGATTAAAGTTTTCTCGAGGTGGGTGGATGGGGAACGGCTAAATCAAAGATTGTTAATCTTCATTCTTATGCTATTATTTCCCGTCTCACGTAGCGTGGCGGGTGTTCGGCCGTCACGCTATCACACACCTGATTATTTCACACAAAGCTGCGTGTGTTTGACATACCTGTGATTGACAGCCTGAATGGCGACCCTCAATGACTGTGTGTATTGTATTTATCAGCTGAATGTTTTAGGATTATGTTCACAATCTGTGCTATATTTTCATAGCTGATAGATTATTTATTCAAACTCAACTTATGAGGTCACCTTGAAAACATGTCCATAATGTTCTTTTGAGTGCATTTAAATATATCAAGAATTGTTTTATTTTTACATTCTGTGGTGAAAAAATCTCTCCTCAAAAAACCACACAATTTGGGGTGTCATTGGGGTTCTAAAGCCTGGAACACACCAAGCCGACGGTCGGCCGTCGGGCAGTTTCCGTGCGTCGGCCGACTAAATCTTCTCAGTGTGTTCCGCACCGTCGGCTGAAATTGGTCCTCGTCGGCTTTGTAACGGCCGATTCGACATGTTGAATCGGCGTCGGGCCGTCGGTGAAAGAGGGAACTCTGATTGGCTGTTCAGCTTAGTGACTGAGTCAGTGCACGAGAATAATAGCAAAATAGCGAGCAAAGTCAAAACGGTACAGATAGAAGGCTGTTCTAATGATATGTCATCTTATCTGAGTGTTCCTTGGCGAATATTTCAATATTAACACGAGAGGAGTGGAATAAAGACAGTGTTTAGCAGGATTGATATTCAAAACGGTAAGCACGCACTGCTTTGTTTACGGTTTGTGTAACTGCAGCCGGCAGCGCCGGTTTCCCTTTTTGAATGACGAATATAGACGAATATATCTGCAGAAATAGACAGCTGTCTCATTTACACGCAGGCGCAGAACGCGCATTCTAGCTGACAGTCGCCTGTAGTTCTCTCGGTGTGTTCAAGTGCAGCTTTTTACCCCGACGCGAGGCGACAACACAGTCGGCTTTCATCAGCGCTAGTTCGTCTGCGTCGGCTTGGTGTGTTCCAGGCTTAAGAGTAAAGTATGAGCAATAGTATGAGAGTTGCTTGACGAGTCAACAAGCATATCTCTGTCAAAAACTGAATATATTCTGCATATGAACCAACTGTTGCTTTGTCTGTGATTTATGATAAGATCGAAGCAGGAATCGTTCATGTGACGGTTGTTAAGCAATTCACATCAAGCAGCTTAGCTGAAATCTGCTGTGTCAGTAACTGAGGACCTTTTCTGTTTGTTGTACTGATTTTATCAGCTTCTATTCAGCAGTTTCTATCTGCACAAAACAAATGGGAATAACCAGCTTTGTAAACACTGGTAACAGTCTGTTTTGACTGACATGAATTAAAATATGTGTAGTTAACAGGACTCTGACAGATAAAGCCTATGGTGTGTCCTATCACAGACTGTTTATTTTAATATTGTTCAGAATTTCATTAAAAGATTTCTGCCAAGAGAACTCTCAGAGTGTTTGGCACCAATGGATGTGACAATATTGATATGTTTGGTCTTGGCCGAAGAGATCTGCTACACTGCTGATGCTGTTGGTTATTTGTTACGTACACGCCACACTGCAGTGAGCAAGTAAGACACACTGCTGCTGTACAATATACATGAATAACCCGTAGCAGATCTATACAGGTGGAGCTGGGGAAGGAGGAGGGTTTCTGAAAGCACACTGCAACTGCTACAGCAAATGCTGATCAGTATTTGAGGGCTGAGCTGTGAGCTCATTGGCTACTGATACAGCAGGAACCAATCAGCTGTGCCCTATAGAGAATGATGTGATTGCAAGCAGGTTGAGTTAAGGACCTCTCAGCCTGCGCCATCTAGAGTTTCACGACATAACTTTTTATTTGTGCTAGTGGCTCTGACTTTGAAAATTCTCATTTCAGTACAGAGTTGTTATATTTTTTTGTGGAAAATTGCAAGCAATTATTGTTCACATTTCTACCCTTTTACCATATTTTGACTGCAGGGCTCTGAAATATCATTTAGCTCTTAGTGTGTGTGTTTATTTAGTTAGGAATTTATTTATTTAACCCTTATGTGGTGTTCATATTTTTGTTATTCAGCCAGTGTTCGTGTGTCTGGTGGACCCGCTGCATTTTTGGGTTTTTAATTCAACATTATCAAAACAATTTATGTTAAAATACTCAACAGATGTTTACTTCATCCCAATTACAAGCAATATAAACTACATATATGGTTAATATTTTTTCTTTACCTTTGTTAGATCACATTTAAGAATTGCAACCTTGTGCGGGAACGGCAGGGGTAGAAACAAAACTCACTTTTGCACTCACACTTACACACAATCTCTCTCTCACATGCACGCACACACTCATTGCACGCACACACACATACAATAACAGCAGTCCCTGACAGGAGGAGGACAGAGTAAAGGTACACAGGACCTAAAATTTCCACACTTTTATTAGCCCTGGGTCCAGTGGACCCGAACATCCTTTGTGTAATATAAATGTGTAGGGGGGGTGTACAGTGTGTGGTCATTGAAAATGTGTTCTGATATATGTTCTTCACAGAAAATGAGCCAAGGCCAATGAGTCTGAGGTTGAAAAAATAATTAATCGTATCATTTTTCTTTTGATAAAAAATGAAAACGGGTCCCACAGACCCGAACACCATACAAGGGTTACATTTTTTTTACAAATGTGCCTTTATGGTCATTATGTTAATATTGCTAAAAACATGGAAGATTATTTAAAGCTGCAGTCCGTAGTTTTTCCTCTTTATCGCCATCTCTGTTCGAGATCTGCAATTGCACAGTTATTCGCGGAATTATGGAGATATGTGGATACTGTCATTCGGAATCACAGATTCTACTTTTTGGAAGTACTGTATGACCAATATAAGAATTTTCACCGGAAAATTTTCACCGATATTTATCCTTGTTTTCGCACGGGCCGGTTGCAGTCTCTTTTATTCTGTAGCCACTCCGAAGTCGGAAGTCTTTCGCGTTTTACATCGGGTGAAACTCCAGTTGTCACTGGTGATTGTCGTTTGAACCTTTCTGGATCCGCCATCAAATTGATAAGTTTAATTATATCAAGTGCTGTGAGAAAAGGCTATAAATCTCCACCTCCAACATCCTCACACTCATAGCCTACTAGCCGAGACTCTTCTTTATGTGTCCAGATGTGACGTAATGACGCAAAGACATGCTCCACCAGTACCACTGGAATTAAAAACATTAATACAAGCTCACCGTTTTGAGTCGAGCTATTGCTGGGTACACACAAAAAGATAATCGGCTGATTTTGGGCTGATTTCCTCCCTTCCGACAATCCTAGCTATGTCCCGATTATCTTGATGGTTCTACAAATTATCTTTTCAGATTTTCCCTTGGTGTGAGGTGTGTTAAGAGTGTCCGAACCTGCTCGGAGGAACGTCGGAGCCGCACCGATCGCGAATCCTAAATATTCAACATGTTGAATATTTACGATCAGAAATCCTGATGTGTGGGGGGAACCCAGAGGACAAACGCGTACACGCTCTGGAGATTAACACGTGAAACAAAACAATATACAATCAGAAAGCGAGATGATGGAAGACGGAAGCAGTCATGGTGCAGCACAAAGTGAAATTGATGTGGACAGCAGAGATGGAGGATCAGCTTGTTGATTTGTGGCAACAGCACGAATGTTTATACAACATGTTCTGTGAAAATCATTCCAAACTCTATCATCGCAGTTTCTTCCTGCATATCGTCCGCCATGCTTATTCTGAAGTCTCGCAAGATTTTGCGAGATTTCCTGTGTTCACAGTCGAGACTCTGGTTGAAAATCTGTTTGTGTGTGGTGTGCTGTCTGTGTCACATCAAGGCACACACACTATAGGAGCAAAACGGTTAAATCTAGGATTTTTTGTCCTCATGTTTGTGGACGGATGTTTGTCTAATTTTGAAAAACGTATAAGGTGTAAAAAATATTTTGGTGTGTACCCAGCATAAGGAAAGCAGATAGTTTTGAAAACTGGCTGGTTATGAACTTGCTCCAAAAAAAAAAAAAACTTGGGATAATTTTTAACCCAAAAAAGATACGGAGTGCAGCTTTAACAGTGAATTAATTTTAAATTGATTTAACCTAAAATAATTTAAATATCAAATATATATTTATATATTTTAAATCTATATTTTAGGAAATATTTTTGGTATTTTCCTCATAATACATTTTACTTGCACTGTGGTTGTTTTTTCTTTCTTTCTTTAAAAAAAAAATGCACAGAACTTAAAGGTTGAATTCAATTGTATAATTTGAATTTAATCCACAAGAAATGTATATTACCATTTAATAATGACCATTTTCTTCTCCATTTTCAGGGATCTAGGTGTTTTCACAAATCAGCCTTAAGTGACCATGACAGCCGTCCTCTCACATGAACACATGGAGTTACTGCAATATTTAAGGCTACTACAGATGAAATGCTTCATTATTAGTGTTGTGTCGGAGCCAGGAGGAAATCTCTGCAGATGGAAACAGAAACAAAGAGCCTTCGGAGAGAGAGAAGCGTGGGAAATGCATTACAGAGGTATTGATCACAGTGACATGTCTATCAGCTTTGACTTCCACGGAAAAGGTCACACGGCTTGAGCCCGTCTCCCAGATTCTGAGAGAAAACGAGAGAAAAAGACAAGGACTGAGGGAGACTGAGACATTCAGAAAACAATGTTTGTTCATATCGAATAATTGAACCTTTTTTTTCATCATTGGTGAGTAAATGATGACAAAATGTTCAGTTATTTAAGATCATGTCATTCAAACCTGTATGACTTTTCTTTTCTTCCATGGAACACAAAATTAGATTAGCCTGTTCAGACAGCTCTTTTCCTTATAATGAAACAATACAGTAACCCCGGAAGGAGAATATCAAGCTCCAAAATGACAAAAAAAAGTGCAAAGTTTTTTGTTTCAACAAAGTTCAACAAAATCCATCCCCATTCATTATATGTGACCCTGGATTACAAAACCAGTCACAAGTCGCACTGGTATATTTGTGGCAATAGCCAACAATACATTGTATGGGTCAAAATGATCGATTTTTCTTTTATGCCAAAAATCGTTAGGATTTAAAGTAAAGATCATGTTCCGAGAAGATATTTTGTAAATTTCCTACCGTAAATACATAAAACATTTGTTTTTTGTGAGTGAATGCAGCACAATCACAAACATAAATGGACAACTTTAAAGGCGATTTTCTCAATGTTTAAATTTTTTTGCACCCTCAGATTCCAGACGTTCAAATAGTGGTATCTCTGTAAAATTGTCCTGTCTTAACAAACCATACATCAATGGAAAGCTTATTTATTCAGCTTTCAGATGATGTATAAAGCTCAATTTCCAAAAATTGACCTGTGTGACTGGTTTTGTGGTCCAGGGTCACATATGGAAAAACATTTCGCTAAACATCTCCTGCATTCCACAGAAGAAGATCATACAGTTTTGGAATGACATGATGATTAATAAATGATGATAGAACTTTCCTTTTTGGCTGAACTGTTCCTGTAAAACAATGTTGCATGGTCTGAGCCAACAGCCTTATGGGTAGCGCTCCAACATTTGGTGCGGTTGTGCTTGAGTTTGAGTCCCAGCTCATGGTCTTTTACCGATCTCAACCCCATTTTGCATCCTGTCTTCTCTCCAGCTATACTATCAAAACAAAGGCTAACATAAATATATATTAAAAAAAATCTATATTGCATGTATGCATGCTTTTAAGAAAGCATGGTGCAAGTCTTCAACCGAAGATGTTTCTAGTAAAACTGTGCACCAGCGCTCGATCCTTAATGTGAGTCAGCGTTCTGACTCTAATTTCCTGTGAGAGTGCGTGGATGTGCGTATGTGCACGAATGAGGTTTTCACCTCGAAAATTCCTCTGTGATCACAATGTTACAAATCAAAGCAGACAGCAATGCCTGCACCTATTACAGTCCCCTCATTCACCGTAATCGTGACTCATCTCACTTTCCTGTAAATCTTTGTCCTCTGGTTTATGTAGTGCAGTTTAAATCTCTGAAACCCGCTGGGCGTGAAGTGTCTCGTAAAACTGATGAATCTGCTATTCATGACGGGATTGGTGAAGCCTTATCGGAGCAGCTGGGACGTGCACGAGTCTCCCGTCAGGCCTGGATGTGTTGGGTTTCACTTCTCAAGGGGACTGGATTGTTCTGCAGTGCAATGAGGTAAGAGTCAAACCCTGACCCTCATATGCTCGCGGTCCAACTCCAAAAAGGTATTATAAAAGTACTGCATATTTTTGTGCACGGTTTTCCAACTCTTCGGAAGCCATATGATAGATCTGTGTGAAAAACAGACATGCGGAAGAGTAAAAGATGACAGAGTGCCGCAGTGATGACGTGTTTCGTCACTCTGGTTCCCTTGACAAAAAACCAATTGGATTTTTCCATTGGCTTTTGTATTGTTGCAGAAAATAAGCTCTGTGACCAACAAAAGTGTATGATCCTTACACATTTAGTTCATCATGAAATTCCTCACAAATGAACACAACTTTTAGTAATTTTGAAGCCTAAATACAAGAAGCAAAAAGCTACAACTCTTAGACAACTCTTCATTTAAATGGGTCCTATTATGCTTTTTCAGCTTTAGTTAGCGTGAGATGTTGCTGTTTGAGTATCTGCAAGGTCACAAAGCTCAAAGTCCACTCCAAAAGGGAGATATTCACTTTAACAGAAAACACTTTTCAAGAACTACACCAAACGGCTGGTTGGGACTACTACTTCTTCCGGATCTTGTGAAGTCACAATCTCACTCATTTAAATAATCTCCGCCTACAGAATCAGGAAAATTTGGGACGAGGCCTGGTTGAGCTGCGCTAAAGAAGAAGCTGTTTTTTCATTTAATGAAAGAGATGCAGTTTTTTCCACCCCAGTTACAAAACCCTTTTGTTTGGCCTTCCTAAGGTGGAAAACAGTGGTTAAAATTTATTATTTGATCTGTGTGCTGCACATTTTACGAAGGACAGCTTCCAGAACCTATGAGAGTACAATGTCGGCTACGCACAAAAGCTTCTCCTGAAACACGGAGCAATTCCCATTTTGTCGGTACAATATGGATCTCATTATTTTCCACATATTTTACATTATTGCAGCTCCTCTCTTCCCAGTCTATCTAAAACTCTTACAAAAGCAAGAGCCACTACATTGACACTGTAATGTTAGCTAGCAGGCTAGCGCAGCCAAACCTTTGTTTACATCATAGCAAAAACATAAAACATATAGTTGGAACGGTCAATAGGAAACAAAATTTTTTGTTGTTGTGTTTCCTATTGACCGTTCCAATTATATGTTTTATGTTTTCGCTTTGATGTAAACAAAGGTTTGGCTTTGCTAGCCTGCTAGCTAACATTACAGTGTCAATGTAGTGGCTCTTGTAAGAGTTTTAGATAGACTGGGAAGAGAGGAGCTGCAATAATGTAAAATATGTGGAAAATAATGAGATTTTTGAACAATCAAGCATGAAAACCTTTTCTAGTACACCCCCCAAAACAAAATCAAAACTTTGAAAAAGGGTAAAACACATTCAAAAAGCCATTGACTTCATTATGACGGAACTGATAGTGCTAAAAAGCTAAACTCATTTCCGTGTTTTGGGATATAAAAATATGTCATCCCTTCAGCACTCTATAGTCATTTTTGGATAAACTATTCTGTGCTATGCATACTCTCTTTCTATCTCTCTCTGTGTGTGTGTGTGTGTGTGAGTGAAATCTGGTTGGTGTGCAGCAGATTTCCATCGCGTCTGAAGAGAAATGGCCTCCATCAGATCTCCATGCTGTTTGGATTCCCCCTCACGTCAGCGAGACACGCGTCTCTGAGTCATGCAGGCTGGGACGGATCCACAGTTCTGCAGCATCACTGCAGTCTCTCTCACGCACTGATGCTTTGTGTCTCAAACGTCGACTGTCACTCTGGTAGTATGTGAAGGATTTTCTCTTCCAATTTATTTCCTGGAAGGGTTCCATAAACTCCCTTTATGTTCTTGACATCATCCGTAGAAGAATGAAAGACAACTACCAACAATAAGCCATTTTCATCTTCACATAATAAATCACATTCTTGAGCTCTGTCCCAAAAATAGTCAGGAAATCAGTTGCGTTCTAGGGCAGCATTGTCTGATGTTAGCATGCTGTTAACATAATGGTGATAATCTGATATCACACAAAAATATTAGGTAAAATAGATCATTTTTTATATTTTTATCAATGCTTTTTTTGTATTGAATGAAATGTAAGTATTTGTGGTCAACATTTCAATCGGCTGTCTTGAATGTATTTTCACTGCATTCTCTGTAAAGGATGCGTTTACATGCGTTTCCGCTTTTGAAATGATTCAAAATGAGTAAAAGGCAGCAAATGATGATGACTGACTACCTTTTGGAACAGTCTTTGCATCAATTTTTAAACAGAGATCAAAGCAAAATAATTAAAATAGCAAAATTAAAAAGGTAAATATTGCATACCTGACATGCAGGGCAAAAAAATAAAAAAAAAAAAAAAAAAAAAAAAATATCATGGCCTTATTAATTAGTTCCATAATTTTTGTTAGTATTTTAGAGCATATTTAGTTTTAGTTTGTTTTCATTCTTTGACAAGCTCACTTGTTATTTTTTTTAATTTTTTTTTTTTTTTGAAGAGTTATCATCATCTTAATACGTTTTTAATAAACGCTAACAACTTTGCTCCCCAGTAGACTTCCTTGGTCAACCAGCATAACCAGAAGAATCATGTTGGTCATGTTACACACAGTTTTGCTAATGAACAGCATGGCAAAACTGGTCCGACAGCTTGAACAACAACTATCCAGCATTTATTGATAACAGTGTACAACAAAGTTGCAATTACAGCTTCATTTAAAACACAACCGTATACTAAGGCCACATTTACATGACTTTTTTCTGATGTTTTCCTCCCAGTTGGCACAGATCGGATATGACCCATGAACAAAAAGCAAATTCTCTCCGATCGGTTTCAGGCCTCAGATATATATCAGATACGTGCATTTGCATCTGCCATGTATGTGCACAGATCGGATATTCAATGCGAGTCGTACATCATTGAAAAAGCTGCAGTGGCGAATGACGTCAACTCAGGTGGACACCAACCGTGAACACACGACTCTTTTCCATTCCTCAATGGAGGACGAAGGCTCAGCCCAAAGTTTTTCTGACCTTTAAAGATAAAAAGCTTAAAAGGAAAAGCTTGTATTATCATTTCATCTTGCAAATCATGCCATTTTTGCTTCCTTTTCGGCCTAAGCTTTTCCAGGTCAGTACTTCTACCTTAGGTTGTTTCGCCGAGTGCATTGGCTAAATGCAGATATCGGATAGGGGTCACTTTTAAAAGATGTAAGTTGGTTGTCAAGAATATCAGATATATTAAACAAATCGGAATTGGACATCCAAACCTGCAGTGTAAATGCAGCCTAAGTGAGCACTAAATGAGCGCACGAGGACAGGACCACCCTGCGTCTCCCGTCACTTCATAAGCACATTAGAGACAAGAGAGCCAGGGCTAATTAATATCCAATTAATATGCACAACAGCACTTCAGCAGCCCTTATCGAGTGAAAATGCACTGTTTAATGCTTTCACTGAAGGGTTTTTAAATCAGGACTTTGTGTTTCATTAATAGAGACAAGATGTAATGTTATTATTGAAACGTACGCTCTCAAGTGTCAGCTCTCATGCATTTTCCTAGTGTTAATTACTACAAAAAAAAATAGATATCTATATTAATAGTAATCAAGAATCTGACTGTATGCTGTATTAAAATGCCATGCACTCAATTAAATGTAAATGTTGGGTATAATGGCAGTGCCATTTAACTGGAACTGTCCCAGTGTGAAGAGTTTGATTTGAATGCTTGACGCTCATATTGTTATATTGGTACTGCGTTCATTTGCACTTGTCTTCTATCATGCCAATCGGTCGCTGTGATTTTTGCCAATTAAGACGTGTTCTTGGATCCACATCTTTTGTTGATCCTGGAACAACATTCCTTTCCAAAAACATAGTCCTAACTCTATCCATACCCATAAACATAACCCTACCCATAACTTATCTCTAAAATCAGAGGGAAATGATAGGTGAATACGAATGGCATATAAGTCCCTAACCCTTGTTTAAACCCTAAACTTGACATTGACTGTAAATATCCCTCAAATCTGATTGGTTGATTGCAATAATGTTGTTCATGTCCAAGGAACATGTTCTTCTTGGTGAAATCACGTTCACCCATGTGAATGTAAGTACATGTGCACTACATGGATGTCTTTGGCTGTTTCGGCACATCTTGTTTGTTTTTTTGTCGTCTCACGCTATGAGTGCCATGTTCGGAATTTGGAAAAATACGGAAAACAACTTGCATGCATTTATGCGAGAGGGACTGTCTGTGCCATTATTTTGGCAGCTTACTAGATATGGGACCAGAGCTGAAAATATTTAATATTTAATTCTTGATTAACAATACAATGCCTATATTTTATTTACTCTTTTATTAACTCTTTCCCCACCATTGAGAGAATTTTCCATCATTTATGAGACAACGCTTCCCCGCCATTGACAGAATTTTCCAGCATTGCTTATGCGCAGTGTAGTCTTTAAAAAAACATTGCTATTTTCTCAGCTTTTTGCTCAAAACGTTGGGGTTTTTTTTAATTAAACTTACCCACAGTCAAGTGTTGATTAAAAAAAAAAAAGTGTATGAAAGTAAAATAAATATTTTTTTAGTTTGTTTGTTTAAAAAAATATTCTGGGGGCCATGAAATCTTTTTGAAAAGTATCCAAAAATGCTGGCAGTGGCTGGCAACTTAAAAAAAAATAATAATAATAATACTGGCGGGGAAAGAGTGTGTGTTTTGTATTTAATGTACTTTTAGTTTTTGTTCTTTTGCTTTATTGATTAGGCTATATTTTGAGCCTATACATGCTTGACTTATAATAACATTAATAACTAACCATGTTTGGTTCCCCAAAGAACCTCTCAGTGAACAGTTCTAAAAGAAGCGTGTGAGGAAAAATCTAAAGAACCTTTTTCCTCTATAGAGAACCTTTAGTGCAATGTAAGAATTCTATGGATGTTAAAGGTTCTTTATGGAACCATCAATGCCAATAAAGAACTTTTATTTTTAAGAGTGTAGCAAATGTAACTTTAGCAAAAAAAATCCTAAAGATACACATCTAGTAATTTAATAATTTAATAAACATCAAGCAATCTCACAAGTACGTGCACAAAGACAAACTTAGACAAACTCTATTTTGGTTGCATTGTAAATCTGCAAACTGTAGTTGCACGTGTGTACAAGTTTGCCACACATGGCTGAAATAACTATCAAATGTTTCTTTTTTTGAGGGCACTCTGTATTCCACAAACAAATATTATTTATCACCCCATTTCTTCCATCCTGCATCTTTCTCAGGAGAACACAGCGTTTGTCTGATTGATTGAACGTCTTGGTTAGATGCTTTTCACACGGGGCCGATACCAAGCTGAGCTCCGTCTCACATCAAAGGTAAATGTTTACTCTCTGACGTAATATCCAAGCCAACATCTCATCTCTCTTTCCTTTTATAAAAATATTCATAGCGTGCATAAATACATCAAATAATTCAGAGCGACTATTGACACGCAGGTGAAAATAACACTAGCTGTGCAGCTATTCGGTCTGCTGAATCCTGTCAGAGCAAAATGTAATGTTTCATGTTGTCGGAGATGTGACCTGAAAATGCAGTTTAATGGCATATGTGAGCCTGGACTACAAAACCAGTCACATGGGTCAATTTTTTTAAATTAAGTTTTAAACATCACATGAAAGCTGAATAAATATGCTTTCCATTGATGTATTTGGCTGAGATACACCTATTTGAACATCTGGAATCTGAGGGTGCAAAAAAATCGAAACATTGAGAAAAAATCGCCATTAAAGTTGTCTATTTATGTTCACGATTGTGCAGCATTCACTCACAAAAATAAATGTTTTATATATTTATGGTAGGAAATTTACAAAATATCTTCATGGAACATGATCTTTACTTAATATTCTAATGATTTTTGGCATAAAAGAAAAATCGATAATTTTGACCCATGCAATGTATTGTTGGCTATTGCCACAAATATACCCGTGCGACTTGTGACTGGTTTTGTGATCCAGAGTCACATATGTATACCATTCAAAAGATTTTTCTTTTTAAATAAATACTTTATTCTGCATGCAATGATACATTAAATTGATCAAAAGTAACGAGTAAGACATTTAGAATGTTACAAAAGATTCTAATTTCAAATAAATTCTGTTCTGGATTCATCAAAGAATCCAGAAAAAAAAAAGTATCACGGTTTCCACAAAAATATGAAGCAGCACAACTGTTTTCATCATTGAGATAATAATAATAAATGTTTCTTGGGCAGAAATCAGCATTTTTCAATAATTTCTGAAGGATCATGTGACACTGGAGTAATGATGCTGAAAATTCAGCTTTGATCACAGGAATAAATTACATTTTACAATATATTCAAATAGAAAACAGTTATTTTTAATAATAACATTTCACAGAATTTGTTTTTGCTGCATGTTTGATCAAATAAATGCAGCCTTTATGAGCATAAGAGACTTCTTTAAAAAAAAAAAAAAAAAGTATTACCAACCGCAATATACAGTATATAATTGATTATGTTTTACGTATTTAGATATAGAGCTTTCATGCATGGTGGAGAAATTTTAAGAGAGATTTTTTAAGATGACTTTGATTTGGAGGGAAACAATGTAGATTTTAGGGCATTGTGTGTGTGTGTGTGTGTGTGTGTGTGTGTGTGTGTGTGTGTGTGTGTGTGTGTGTGTGTGTGTGTGTGTGTGTGTGTGTGTGTGTGTACAAGTTTATATTACATTGTGGGAACCAAATGTCCCCTCCCCACAAGGATAGTAAAACCTGAGATCCCCTACATTGTGGTGACCAGCCAGCGGTCCCCACCAGGGAAATATATATAATTATATATAAATATATAAATATATTATAAGTATATAAAACATACTAAATTAAATTTTTTTGGAAAAATCATTATGCCTATGGAGAGTCCCCACAAATATAGCAAAAGTGTCTGTGTGTGTGTGTGTGTGTGTGTGTGTGTGTGTGTGTGTGTGTGTGTGTGTGTGTGTGTGTGTGTGTGTGTGTGTGTGTGTGTGCATGCGTGTGCTAATAATGACCAGTGGGAGTCTGAGACCTGTAGAACCAGGGAAAATTACCTCCAAGGCGTCGGACCGGACTCTCCTGTCATCAGGGCTGTGATGGTGTTTTTCTCTCTTTCTCTTCCCGGGGGAGCGAGTGACAGAAGGGATTAGAGAAGCCAACTAAAATGTGTGAAAGAAATGTGTGGCGGACTTGAGGCTGCATCCCTTCAGCAACAGATGGGCTCCTAATGAACAATCTTCCAGCCAACAATGTGGAATGAGCTGAACCATGTCAAGAGCCGCACTCAGAGACAGCAGGACCACCGAATGAGTCAAGGGGCCAGCAGACTCTTGTTACAGTCCTGGGTTGTTTTTCCGAAGAGGAGAGAAGAGATGTCACTACAGGTGAACACAGGAGGTGACCTAAACCACCTGTCCACTCGTTTGTATACCAGTGGCCACCTGTTTCCATGGCAACACAGTGTTGATGGGTCACGTCACCTCAAAAGTTACCATTAAAGACTGTCCACACCAATGATGATAACTATATGAAGTTTAACTAGGCTAATTGTTCTAATTTTATGAGAATAGGAAAGTCCACACAACAGCTAACGATAACGACACAGAGGAACAATATTATTGGAATCACTTTTTAGAGTGTTTTTTTCCCCCAGCTGATGAATGATAAAAACATCGACAGCCAATCATAATCCATCTTGTTTTGAAGAGCTCAAGCATTTAAAAAGCAACAGGCGACAAACCTCCAGCGCGCACATAGGATACACAGAACGTTAATGTGCGTTGGTGTGGATTTTGAATGGGACTCAACAATAACGATGCAGGAACAATATTGTATAACAATACCTTTAATACTTTTATTATAACATATATTGTATTATAATCAGGGCTTGACATTAACACCTGCCAACCAGCCAAATGTGGGTGTATTCCAGCGGTGGTGTGTCACTCCACAGTCACTCCTTTTAGCCACTTTGGCTGGTTGAATTTTATATTTAATATACATTTTTCAATTGTTGTCTTTTAAAAAGGCATTTGAAATAATAAACTAAGTGCAATGTGTTGTCAAAAATATAGATTTTTCGATACATATCAATACTGAAATATCTGAAAAGCTTCTAATACTTATTTTTTACAGAATAGACACACAATACCAGCTGCACTTTCTCTCTCATTCGTGAAAACTGTTTGTTTTTGGAAGGGTTGACTTTGCCATCGAAGGGGTAGAGGAGCTAGATAACAATTAGCAGTGTTTGTACACCTTTTCCAAGGTCAAATTCAAGCACTTTTCAAACACTTTCAAGGTCCATTTTAAAGCTTTATCCAGCACCTTACACCGCTGTAAATTACATACCAATACATAGTCCAAATGATTATTTTAGTGTTTTTATCACATTAAAAGAGATAATGCTTTAAACAGCCAAAATTGTTTTTCGTAATAGCAGAAGGATCAGATATTTAAGCAAATCACAAGTTTTATTTTTCAAAATGTATCACTGTCTAAGTAGATAATGTCTATGAATAATACTTTCATTATATTAATGTCCAAATATTGCTTCCCAGATAATGTGATTTTCAGGCTGTAAAACTGAAGTAACTTCAAGGGCTGAAAATATGAAGACACAGGATTTGAACAGAAATATTTTACAGGCCTTGGTTTTGGGACACATTCTAGAAATAGACAAGGTTTGAACAAAGTCTGAGACAGTGCAACAACAACCTGTAATTCCATTTTAACCCAGAAGACTGTGACAGTGCATGACAGTGCATAGGCATCTGCCTGATAAATGGCCTATATTCATTGGGGGGGGGGGGGGATAAGTAAAATGTATTAAAAATGTTAAAAAAAATAAATAAATGTAAAATGTATTTCATTGCCAAGATATATCTACTGGAATAGAGCAGTGTAAATATTGCATAAGGCCATCCTCAACCTTACAGTAGACTACTTGACACTCCATCTGACACGATTTCTGTTCAGCAATCAACGATTATTGTTATGCACTGGGCTAACGTTTGCAGGTTTTAATTAGCGGGTAGTTAACGTTTCAGTTACTGTGCTGTAACTTTGGCTATGTTCACTGCATATTCCACAAATAAACGTGCCATAACGGACATGCAATACTAATATTACATTATCACACCAAGTACTCTTAGTCCCTAATGGCCCTTTCGGACAGGACGCAGAATGCGCTGCGCTATGAAACCCATTTATTTCAATGGCTTGTGCCGTGCGAGGACGTTTTGTTGCTGCGTCGACCAAAGCGGAGCGCAGCAATGGCGAGCACACGCGCACGCCGCGGTCAAAGTTAAAAATAGTTCAACCTTTGCCGCCGCACTCTGTGACGATTACCCGCGGCCAGTAAAAACTGGGCATCCAAACAAGCGCGGAAATCAAATTGAAAACTCCGCCTACTTTTGCTCTGGCAAATAGCTCTGTATCTGAAAGGGCTACATTTTATTTCTCCATTTAATAAACTAACTATTCAGTCAGATAGGTATTTGTCGTGAAAGAAATACATTTACAATTTCAAGCATTTTCAAGCATTTTATCCAAAATTTAAGCACTTTTCAAACCTTGAAAACACCACATCAAAATTCAAGCATTTTCAAGGATTTCAAGCACCCGTACGAACCCTGAATTAGACATTCGACCTGAATTATCATAGTAACACAAACTGCTTTCTCTTATTGATGCCATCATACCCTCGGGCGGCAGGCAGCTTCCGCCATAGTCGTGGCTGTGTTGTATAGCGTGTACGTGAATGTGGGGGCGGAGACATCAAAATAGGGGAGTGATATATTTCAAATGTCAACAGCATTTTCCAGAAATCACTCACTGCACCTTTAAGTCAGTTTAGTTTAGACCGAAGGATTAGTTCACCTAAGAAAATTTTAATTCTGTTATCATTTGGTGATTCCAAACCCGTAGGAGAAGATTGGAAAATGTTAAAAGTTTTAACTAATTAAGAATTGTCCGGCTTTCCATGTTTTCACTGTTATACAGTAGGGGGCGCTATTATGCAACTTCTGAATCTTCTGATTAATACACAGGCAAAAAAGGAGTAGAAACAAGCAATAAAAGCATAGCTTATGCACTTTTTAGTCTTTGAAAGTAACGTGATTTTCTCAGCGTTTTGTTCAAAATGTTACTTTTGATATATTGCGTGTTCAGATATTCATACAACAAAATATTTTGGAGGCCAGTACATTTTTTTTGTGAAAATGATCAAAAACACTGGTGGCTGGCAACTTTAAAAACAAATGCTGTCGGGGAAAGAGTTCATGTAAACACTATGACTTGGGCATTGGGATTGACTGCTGACATCAGTTGTGTTTCTCTCTTCACAGTGTAATAGTGTTTTATAATGCATCATATTTTAGGACTTTTGACCTCCTTTGAATCTAAGTGCAGATGCATGAATTAAACATCTCACACGATAGCCTCCCGTCAGTAAATCTGGGCCAGAAGACAGACTTAGTGGACCCTTAGATTGTATTGCCGTTGAATTTTAGTTCAATTACTACTTGACCTTTGATTTTTAGTTCTTGTGTGTTGAGGTATAGCGGTTGAAGCTGAAAACTGGTAATCATAAATCTGTGGATTTGATCCCCATGGATCATTATTGGGTATTTGAACAAGTCTCTTAAAATCAACAAGTAATTTTACTTTTGTTGTGAGGCATATTTCCAAGTAAAATAGGATATTCAAAAAGAAAAAAGTTGCAGGATTAGGTGATTTATCTATAACTTTTTGAAAAATAGGAGAAATTTGGGGCATATGCAAAAAAAAATTGGTTTAAAGGTAAAAAAAAAAAAAAAAAAACAGAAGAGAATTTTTTTTTTGCTGGAATAACATGCTCTGATGAATCAGGTACAAACAGCTCGATGGTGTTTTAAAGGGATACTTCAGGATTTAGCATTAAGCTTTGTATTAGTAGAAAACCTGTAGTATTTTCGAATTACCATGCTTTCCACCCTCATATCCCCCTTAGATGAGAGATTTATATATTTTTTGTCTGGAAAAAATCCTCCGATGACGCAAAAATCGTCATTTTGCGTCATCTGAGGATTTTTTGGCCAGAGGCTAAAGACTACAGCCAGTAGTAGGGGCTGTCCCGCATGTTTTCAACCCGCCCATAGGAGGTGGGATCTCACTCACAGAATGTACACAGTATCAGCCGTCTTTCTTTGGAAGCTAAGCTAGCAGGCTCTTGTTCTGTGGAGAAAACTGAGTAGTAGGAGAAAGATGAGTAGTAGGGGTTACCATCCTCCTTTTCCCGGACATGTCCGGCCGTCGAGATCGTCCAAAATGTCCGGGATTCGGCTTTTGGTTTCTGCAGTCGCCATTCATTGTTTACATGCACACCTTTTGTTTCAATCTAACTGAATTAATTCCGATTGGTGAATCTGAATGTAGTGTTTACATGAACGCTAAACAAGTGATCGGTCGATGTGCGTTTTAACATTGCTAAGAAAATTCCCGCTCCTCCGTGAGAGATACGAGATCGGCGTGTCTCAGTAATGACGCAACCGGCCTTGCGCCGTTCTCCCGCGGCCGTCAGCCTCGTCCTGCTCGCCACAGTAAACATGATGAATGGCGACTGGAGAACGCAAAAGCCGAATCCCGGACATTTTGGGCGATCTCAAAATACCGGGCAAACTCGTCACGGAGTCTCACTAGTAGCCTAGCCTTCTTGTTTTCAACTGCGCTCTCTAACCAGTAGGCGTGGCCTCCTAGGGCAGCGAAGCAAGTGCATTCTGGGAGTTGTTGTCTTTCATCCACATAAGCCAAAAATACATTTTCTGGCTTTTCTCAGTCTAGAAAGCTCCAAATTCAAAAAATTATTTCACATTTCTTCTACATAAATGACCTATTTTAAATACACATTCATCTTTCCAGAGGTGAAGTATCCCTTTAAGCCCCCAATGGCTCCTTAGAGGCAGCTAACCCTACCCTCAACCTTAAACCTACCCATCCCCTCGCTGCCTGGAAGGCGCCGTTGGGGGCTTAAAACACCAAACACCGTACAAACATGTGTTTTTAGAAAGTTTTGGGTCAATTTTGATTTGACATTTTACTTATTTGGTAATTGAAGGATTTTAAATTCCAGAAATAGTTGACTGTTCAAAATGGCTGTATATGTCATCATCATCTTCATTTTAAATCAGGTAGAAACCATAGAAAGCACCTTCCATCAGAATAAGACCCCATTAATTAGCAGTGGATGTTTCTTGCGGTGAGGTAATTTTAGCAGGATGAGTTTAAATGCCTTTTGGTTGCATTACACTGTGACGTAAGACCCCTCTCCCGTTTTCAAATTAATCTTCTTAAAACGAGGCTGTCTGATTTGATATGCTGTACTATGTAGAGATGAGGCTCTAGTATCTGCTCATTAGTGAAAAGGATAATGATAACCACTCGTGCTCTCATACAGAAACAGTGACTCAAAGTGTGTGTGTTTAAATCTGTGTGTGTCTTCTATCTCTGACCTAAAGACACGGTGATGTCTTGCTCTAATCAGCTCTGCTTTCACAGATTTAATGAGTTAAACGAACTCTATCACAGGCATGTTTCATTTCTACAGCGAGGATATTAAACTGAGCTTAAATCACAGAGTTCAGATGAAGTTTATAATTAACAGATGTAGAAATAACAATAATGACCACCCCACTAGCGCTGTTTGTTCATGTGTATATTAATGTATAATGAGTCTTTGGTGCATGAATTTCACTAAAAGAAAAGTTCAGGCCAAAACAAAATTTTATACTATAAGAACATTTAGTCCTTTTTAGGTTCTTTTCATGATGATTCTTGTTACTATATTTTAATTATGAATATATATTTAAGAAAACCTGGGAAATTTAAGGAATTTTAAAATAGAAAAGTTATAAAGTTCCTAAATATAGTTTTTTCTAGATAGGCTCAAATATTTCTTGATATATAACATGTGACCCTGGATCACAAAACCAGTCACAAGTTGCATGGGTATATTTGTGGCAAAAGCCAACAATACATTGTCTGTCTGGGTCAAAACGATCGATTTTTCTTTTATGCCAAAAAAACGTTAGGATATTAAGTAAAGATCATGTTCCATGAAGATATTTTGTAAATTTCCTACCGTAAATACATATAACATTTATTTTTGTGAGTGAATGCAGCACAATCGCGAACATAAGTGGACAACTTTTAAGGCGATTTTCTCAATGTTTCGATTTTTTTGCACCCTCAGATTCTAGACGTTCAAATAGTTGTATCTCGGTAAAATTGTCCTGTCCAGACAAACCATACATCAATGGACAGCTTATTTATTCAGCTTTCAGATGATGTATAAAGCTCAATTTTCAAAAATTGACCTATGTGACTGTTTTGTGATCCAGGGTCACATATGTATAATAAGATAAACCACAGGATGGAAAAACACAAATGGAAAAAACAAAGCATTTTTAGTTCTTGGAAGTCCATGGAAATCCATTGGTCAAAAGTTATGTGAACAAAAATAATAGGTAACACTTTATTTTGATGGTCCCTTTTGAACATTCTGTTGACTATAAGTAACTTTGCAACTACATGTCAACTAACTCTCATTAGAGTATTAGTGTAATGTGACTGTCTGCTTAATATATGATAACTCTTTATTGTGATGGTCCTCCAACAGACACTCTACTGACTATAAGTAACTTTGCAACTACATGTCAACTTATTCTAACCCTAACCCTACCAGTCTACTAATACCCTACTAATACTCTAATGAGAGTTAGTAGACATGTAGGTGCAATGTTACTTCTAGACAACAGAATGTGTTAAAGAGAACATCAAAATAAAGTGAAACCACATACTACAACTTAAATATACTTTACAAATATACAGTTTAAATGAAGTCCAGTCATCCTACCACCTGCCCTCTAGACCCCATCCCCTCACACCTTCTACAAGCCATCTCTCCCACACTTCTACCAGCACTCACACACATCATCAACTCATCCCTACATACTGGCACTTTCCCTACAGCATCCAAGCAGGCTCGGGTTACTCCACTGCTTAAAAAAACAACACTAAACACATCATCTGTAGAGAATTACAGACCTATCTCTCTCCTGCCATTCATTGCGAAAACACTTGAAAGAGCTGTTTTCAACCAAGTAACATCCTTCTTGTCTCTAAACAACCAGCTGGATGTCAACCAATCCGGCTTCAAGAAAGGGCATTCAACTGAGACTGCATTACTGTCGGTCACAGAAGCCCTACGGATCGCAAAAGCTGCTTCCAAATCTTCAGTCCTCATTCTCCTGGATCTGTCTGCTGCCTTCGACACTGTGAATCATCAGATCCTTATGTCCAGCCTCTCATCACTGGGCATCACAGGAACTTCACTCCACTGGTTCGAGTCCTATCTCACAGGTAGGTCCTTCAGGGTCGCATGGAGAGGCGAGGTATCCAGAGCACATCAACTGACCACAGGGGTTCCCCAGGGTTCAGTTCTTGGTCCCCTCCTCTTCTCCATCTACACCACATCACTGGGACACATCATACAGGCACACGGTTTCTCCTACCACTGCTATGCTGATGACACACAGCTCTTCCTCTCATTTCAACCAGATGATCCCACAGTAGCTGCACGGATCTCAAGCTGTCTGGCGGACTTCTCGACATGGATGAAGGAACATCACCTGCAGCTCAACCTGGCAAAGACTGAGCTTCTCGTCCTCCCTGCCAATCCATCTCTACAGCACAACTTCACTATCCAGCTAGAATCATCATCAATCACCCCATCAAGGTCGGTCAGAAATCTTGGAGTAACGTTTGATGACCAGCTGACCTTCACAGATCACATTTCAAAGACAGCTCGATCATGCAGGTTTGCACTGCACAACATCAGGAAGATCAGGCCTTTCCTTACTGAGCATGCAACACAACTTCTCGTCCAGGCCCTGGTCATTTCTAGGCTTGCCTACTGCAATGCTCTTCTGGCCGGACTTCCATCATGTGCAACTAAACCTCTACAAATGATTCAGAATGCTTCAGCTCGTCTTGTCCTCAACGAGCCCAAGAGGGCCCACGTCACTCCTCTGTTCATCTCTCTGCACTGGCTACCTCTCGCTGCTCGCATCAAGTTCAAGGCATTGACGCTTGCTTACAGATCTATCACAGGCTCAGCTCCCTCCTACTTTCACTCACTCCTACGAGTCTACATCCCTACCAGAAGTCTACGATCGGTCAAAGAGCGACGTCTCGTGATTCCATCACAGAAAGCCACAAAATCACTTTCCAGAACATTCTCATTCACAGTTCCATGCTGGTGGAATGCTCTCCCCACCCTCATCCGGAATGCAGAATCCCTGACAACATTCAATAGACAACTGAAAACCCATCTCTTCCGTGAGCACTTCACCTCATTAAAATAAATGCCCTTTCCCTTTAAAACCTCACTTATCGGGCTTATGCTACTCTGAATAATGCCTGAACTTCGTATTTTGAGCACTTCTTGCGTTGTTTTTGCCTCTTCATGATGACTCGCTTAATTTAGTCCTAATTTGTAAGTCGCTTTGGATAAAAGCGTCTGCTAAATGACTAAATGTAAAATGTAAATAATATAGTGTGTTTATTTATTTATGCAATAATGAGTGAGAGATTTTTCAGAGCATTTCAATGTGCTTAATTGCCATAAAAATAATATCACTGAAGGAACTGTACTATAATGGGAATGGTTCAGGTGAAGTGAGGGTTTGGTGAGCAAACAGAGTCTCGGTCAGAAGACGTCAGATGATATGGAGTGATGATGGAAGCAAGGAGAAGGCAAGGTTTATTGCAACACCAGTAGTAGTTTATTTATTGTTACGGTTGTCTTTGGTTGAGATGCATGGTTTGTGTGCTGCAGAATTTAAATATAAAGAGAGATAACAATTAATTGACAATTGTCAATCCACATAAATTAAACAATACAAATAAACAAAAGAGATATGAGTTTACTAATCACAACTAAACAGGCTGTTAAAACATGAATCAAACAAACAATCGTCCCACATGGTTCATGGCACATGTCAATCAACCAACAGTGCACATGTTAACAGTTGACAGTAAATCATAAAAAGAAGACAGTCAAATGGAAACAAATTAACTCACGTTAACTGATGAAGACACACACAGTATACATCAGAGTGCCAGAAGAAAGTGCAAAGAGTGAGCCAAGAGGTGTAGAAGCAATTTATAGACAACAGGTGAGGCGGGCGTGGTCAGGTGGCGAGTGGGAAAGTATCTTGGAAAGAGCGAAATGGAGTAGAAAGGGAATGGAATGGCCGGAGTCTTTTCATAGCCGCCCCGGAATTGGGATCAATTCCTCCTGATAAAAAGACTCACTCGTCTACCAGCTCAGGAAGCACCATCAAACGTGACACTGGTCTTGTGTAAATCCGACCGCCAACTTGGACGTCCACTGACCGGACACGACCATCCCTCCCGGTCGTGACGGTGGTGACACGCCCGGTTGGCCAAGAAGCCCGAGGCAGTTGTGGGTCAAAGATTAGAACAGTCTTCCCTAGTTCGAGATTCTGGACCTCCCTCAGCCACTTTCCTCTAGGTTGCAGGTTAGGCAAATAGTCACGAATGAATCGTGTCCAGAAGTGGTCAGCTAAAATCTGGCTATGACGCCACTTCCTTCGCCCAAGGAGCTTACTGCTGACAAACATGGCTTGTGGCAGAGAGGCATCACGCCGCCCCATCAGGAGCAAATTGGGAGTGACCGGATCAGGATCCGCAACATTGGAGGAAAGATAACCTAAAGGCTTGGAATTCATGATGCCTTCTACCTCGATCAGGACAGTTTGAAGGACAACTTCGGAGATGGTTTGCTTTCCAAGAATCACTCGCAGGGCATTCTTAACTGATCTGATTTCAGGCTCCCAGACTCCACCGAAGTGTGGAGCCCCTGGTGGATTGAAGTTAAATGAAATCTGCTGATCAGCTAAGTGTTCCTGGAGCTTGGGTTCCATCTCCTGGAAGCATTTACTCAGTTCTCTGTCTCCAGCACGGAAGTTTGTTCCTCTGTCTGCCCAGATCTCCAAGGGCTTGCCACGACGGGATATAAAGCGACAGAGAGCTAGGAGAAAGGCGTCAACATCCAAACTTCCGAGCAAGTCGAGATGTAAACAACGAGTAGTCAAGCACTTAAAGATGATTCCCCATCGCTTTTCTGTTCTACGGCCCTGGTGGATAACAAAGGGTCCAAAGCAATCTACCCCGGTGGACCAGAATGGTGGTTTAAAGAGACGCAGCCTCGCTGGGGGCAGATCAGCCATCTTCGGTACTTCAGGAGAGGATTTCCATCTCTGACACTCCCGACAGCTGTGCTGATGTTTACGGATAGCTGGTCTTCCTCCCATGATCCAATACTTGCGTCTCAATTCTCCAAAGACCCTCTCTGGGCCCGGATGCAGCAGGGACTCATCATAGTCCTTAATGATGAGCTGCGTATTAGGATGCTTCGGGTCTAGAATAATTGGGTGAATGATGTCGGGGTCCAAGTCCTGGGATCGACGGAGTCTTCCTCCTACTCTCATCAGCCCCGCATCTGGATCCAGTTCAGGAGACAATGAGAGGAGACGACTCTGCCTAGGGAGAGGTTTCCCTTTCTGGAGAGTGTCAAGTTCTTCAGGGAAACATGACGCCTGAGCTTGCCGTAAGATTAAGGTTTCGGCTGCTGCTCCTTTAGAGACTTGGTCTGACTGAGTTCGTGCCTGCTCAGTGGCGACGATTAAGTCACTCCAGTTTTGATATTGGGAGACATCTGGTAAGATACAGGTAGCAGAAACATTCAGACACAGAACAGCTTTCTTCAATTCAGTACTGTCTGCGAGTGGTGATGGTTGGGCAACAGTAGGGGCAACTGGCCAGCAATTTTCAGACTTCTGCAAGAAGAACGGCCCGGCCATCCAGCAGTTGGGTTGAGCCAAATCACTCAGTTTCTTGCCTCGGGTCAGGGCATCCGCTGGGTTGTTTGAGCTGTCGACATATCTCCAGTCATCACTGTTGGTAAGTTCCTGGATTTCTGCGATCCGGGTGCCAACGAAGACCTTATAGTGGCACGACTCGGATTTCAACCAGGTCAGCACCGTTGTGGAGTCACTCCAGAGGATAGTTTGAGCTAACGACAAGGTAAGTTCCGACCTCAAGGTCGTGGCTAACTGTGACCCTAATAAGGCAGCACTCAGTTCAAGTCGGGGTATTGACAACTGTCTCTTCGGTGACACTCTGGAACGGGCCATGATGAAGGCCACATGAATGTGATTTTGATTGTCCTGGACACGCAGATAAGCCACAGCACCATAGGCCCGTTCCGCGGCATCACAGAAGACATGAAGCTCTCGGTATATACCTGACTGGTCCGCACAAGGGGGCACATAACAGCGGGGCAGTCTGATGCTGGGGAGCTCCGACAGTTCCTGTTCCCACTTTAGCCATTGATCTGCTAGTTCGGACGGAGTGATGGGGTCATCCCAACCTTGTTTGAGTTTCCACAAGTCCTGCACCAGCACTTTAGCCCGGGTGGTATAAGGTAAGATGTACCCTAATGGGTCATATTGACTGGCAAGAGTGCGGTAGATGAGACGGAGTGTGGGAATCCTGATTGGCGTCACCCTGTGTTTGTATCCCAGGCTATCAGGAAGGCAGCGCCAACACAAGCCTAGGGTGGATTCTTGAGGATCAACACCCAATTGAGAGAGCCACAAGTCAGTGCTCACAGATCTTGCCTCAGGGGGAAGATGTTCTACCACACTGGAGTCATTACTTGCCCACTGACGGATTTCGAATCCTCCTCGAGACAGTGTGGCGCGAAGTTTGTCCAACAGAGCTTTGGCGGTGGCTGATGTATCAAAGCTCTGCAGACAATTGTCAACATAGAAAGCTCTTAGCACTGAGTTCAACACTTCATGGTCACTCTCAGGGTGCTCCTTCACGTGACGTTGCAGGGCGTAAATGGCGCAGCAAGGACTGCAAGCTGTGCCAAAAGGTAACACTTGCCACTCATAGGTTTTTGGGGGAGTTGTCTTAGCCATAGCTCGCCAGAGAAACCTGAGTAATGGCCGGTCAGCAGGGAGTAGATGCACTTGGTGGAACATAGATTTTATATCACCACTGATGGCCACACTATGCTCACGGAAACGGAGGAGCACACCAAGAAGAGAGGGACCGAGAGTTGGACCAGGAAGAAGACTACAATTCAGGCTGAGACTATGAAGCTGGAAAGAGCAGTTGAACACCAGTCGGTGTTTCCCACTGGCTTGTTTGATAACATGATGTGGGACTAGCCAAGATTCTGACCCTGGCTGGTCATCTTTGGGATCCACCTCCTTCACATACTCCATATCAACGAGCTTCTGAATCTCCTGGTGGTAAATCTCAATTAGATCTGGGTCCTTATTCAATCTGCGCTCGGTTCCCCGGAGCCATGGCAACAAAGTATGGGCTGAGGAGGATAACCTAGGACTGTTGGGTGCTCTTAGCAGTGGGGTAGCATACCGCAAGACCTCACCTACTTCTTTGACGGCAGTCTTAGTCTCAAGCAGTTCCAGGCAATAATGGTCTTGTTTAGATCGGGTTACATCCTTCTCCTTACGATGTGGGAAGGAATCCAGTCTCCACAGTCTCTCCACATTCTCCATCAACTCCGCAGTAGCTGGGCAGGATACACGATCACAAATAGTAAACAAAGCTTGTGCATCTGAAGGAGGAGATCGAGGTAAGGCATTGGATGGGCCTTGAACAGCCCATCCCAGGGCAGTATGAATGGCGATAGGTCCCCCATAAAGTCCAATGCGGACAGGCTCTTTGGGCACCAACAAGTGGGAATGATCTGAGCCTATTAGGATTAATGGCCGAGCATGGACAAAGTCCGGTAAGGGTAAGCCTCGCAAGTGGGAATATTCCCTCTGCAGGTCAGAGGCACAACAAGAATGCTCAGCCAAATTGAGGACTGGGGCAGTAAAGGCATTGGCTATATGAAACCTAATCTTCTTCCTCTGGCTCACAGGGGAGATATAACAGGAGATGGTCTCACCACTCATGGGAATTACTTCATGTCGCACGGTTCTGAGATTAAGGGTCTCTTTTGGCCCTGTAAGTTGTAGCTGGGACGCTGCTGAGGTCAGAATGATTGTTCTTTCTGAGCCATCATCGAGTATGGCATACGTCTGCAGCCTCTTCCGGCCATTGATTAATAAGACCGGAACTACCTTCAACATCACCCGAGGAGATCGGTTTTGCTGATCGATGTACAGTGTGTCGTCAATGCAGGGTGCACAGACGAGCACATTGAGAATGTCTGCCGTAGCCAATTTCTCTGGGCTTTGTGGGTGTGTGGCCAGTTGACGTGCAATGCTATGCAGGATGGTGAGATGCAGTTCGTTACAAATGTTGCAAGGCTTTTTTAGGGTGCATTTATCCGGCTTATGGCAGCGGGCACATCTGTAACAACGATCATTCTTCTCTATCCAAGTTTTCAGTTCTGATGGACTGAACTCCTTCACCTTTGGACAGGTTCCCAAGAAGTGGTTGTTATTGTTACAGTATGGACAAAAAGGTTGGAATTTGGGTTTACCAAGGATGGTCATCCCTTTTCCACGGCCTCCTTGGACACTAGGCTGTCTTTCCACAGTGGCTGTGTTGCTTAGGTACATAGTGGTAGGCATCACCTTTCTCACTTGGCTCTTTTGAACTGGTTCTCTTCTCTCAATTGAGGCAGGGATAAAGACTTGTTGGGCAAGACTCTTGGCCCTGGCTTTCACCTGGAGCCAGTCAGAAAAGTCTTCCAAGGTATATGTTTGTTCTGCACCATCTCTAAGGATGCCACGATTCAAACAGTGCTCAACGAAACTGTCCCGATAATTAAGAGGGAGCTTGGTTAATAGCTTATCGACATGAGAACCACACCGCAATTCACTTCCACCTGCACCGTCCACCGATCGCAGCATGCCAATCAATGACTGTACAGAAAGAGCAAATTCCTGGAATGCATTGCTATCTCCGAATCTGACAGGTGGTGAATGAAGGATGCTGGCTAGTTCACTTTGGACCAACTGCCGTGGCTGGCCATACTTTGTCTTAAGGGCAGCAAGAGCAGATGTGTAGGGAGTTGAGGCATGCATATAAGACTTGGCTAGTTTGTACGCAGTAGGCAGCCTCAAGTGGTCCATTAGAACCTGGAACTTATATTGTTCAGAAAGGTGAGCATGGATATCTAACAGGTTCTCCAAAGCCATCTTAAGCAAAACAAAGTCACTTTCTCTTCCACTCTCAAAATAAGGCAGTCTTGGCTTGGGGATGCCAAAAGCAGTGGCTACTAACAGCTCCATGATACTGGCTCCCTCTGATGTCCTGTCACTGGACTTGTGTAATGAAAGAGGTGCAGACGTATCAGGAACTGGATCTGAGGGTCTTTGACTCTGGGAAGGACGAGGTGCGGTCCGCACTAAATGGATGAACGAAGGAGGTGAGGGAGTTGCCTGCTCTGGACTGGACATCTGAACTGCTGGGTGGCTTCCTTGAACAGGATGGAGACTCACAGCATCAACAGGCTGAGGTAAGGATTGGAACGACGAAGTGGTTGGCTGATTCACTGGAACGGGATCAGAGACAGATGTTGGATGACCAACACTACAAGCTTGTTGCTCTGAGTACAGATCGACAGGTTCACCTGAATCCAAAACTCTGGAGCTCATTGAAAAATGAGCCAGTTCTTGAGGTGGCGGAGCAGGTGAATGTTCTGTGGTCACTTCTCCAGTGAATGAGGTTATTAGCCGAGCCTCTTCTAATTCTCGTTGAACTTTCCGCAGTCGTCGCTGTAGAGTCAGAGATCGGGACATCCTTTCTCGCTCTGTTAAAGCTGCTTGTGCTTGCCTGTCCAGTTCTCGAGCCCGGCTTTCCAGGGCTTGTTCCTCTTGGATTTGATTTTGGATCTCTTGCAGTTCTCCAAGTTTCCTCCTCTCCTCAATCATGGCTGTTTGTCGAGAAGTGAGCTCCACACCATGGCTCTTGCGCGAGCTTCGGGAACTTCCACTGCCAGAAAAGTAAGTATAGGAGGTGGCCTTCGACCTGGGTGATGACTCCTGCTTATCCCTCTTGCTTCTAGATCTATTAAATCTCCCCTCTCCCTGTGAGGGTGGAGCTGGTTGTGGAGCTAGTTGTGGAAGTGAATGTTCCTCAGCCGATTCGGGCTGGACATAATCGTGGGTGATTTCTTCATCCTCCACTTCTCCATTTCCAGTTTCGATTGGGTTAGGAGATGGTTTGGCTGCTTGGCTGGGATAAAGTAGGCTCTCGGGCTTACTGGAGGCTTTCCTAGCAGAAACCGGGAAGCCATAGCGGTCAGGTTGATGCCTCTCTCGCCTGGATAAGGTGCTACTGGGTTTAACTGGGAGAGCCCTCTCCAACTCCAACTCTTCCTCATCTTTTCCATCCATACCAATGCCTGCCATGGTATCCCTCACTCAGTCTCCGGCTCGAAGGACCATTGAAGGAACTGTACTATAATGGGAATGGTTCAGGTGAAGTGAGGGTTTGGTGAGCAAACAGAGTCTCGGTCAGAAGACGTCAGATGATATGGAGTGATGATGGAAGCAAGGAGAAGGCAAGGTTTATTGCAACACCAGTAGTAGTTTATTTATTGTTACGGTTGTCTTTGGTTGAGATGCATGGTTTGTGTGCTGAAAGTGCAAAGAGTGAGCCAAGAGGTGTAGAAGCAATTTATAGACAACAGGTGAGGCGGGCGTGGTCAGGTGGCGAGTGGGAAAGTATCTTGGAAAGAGCGAAATGGAGTAGAAAGGGAATGGAATGGCCGGAGTCTTTTCAATCACAATGCAAACATTTTTAATGGTCTTGAAAATAGAATATAAATAGCTTTTCTTTCTTTCTTTCTTTCTTTCTTTCTTTCTTTCTTTCTTTCTTTCTTTCTTTCTTTCTTTCTTTCTTTCTTTCTTTCTTTCTTTCTTTCAGGATGAAATATGAGATGTTCTTGACAGGTTGCATCACCCAACCAGTAGTGAGAAAATGTGTGAGGGTGAGTTTGACATTATTCCTGACAATATTGTCTGCTTCCTTTAAGCTAATCACTGCCTTCAGTCCCATAATCATAATGCTATAAAAACAAACTGCTAATGAGTTAATCCTTATAGTGGTCCGCCCTTCCAAACTTCACTCCCTCAGTATCCAAGACTAATCCAGCATTGAAACTTTAGGATTTATAGCCGTGTCCCATAAGATATATACTGAATATCAAACAGATGCGGTTCACCTTCTGTCCCACTGTAAACTCAAGGGGTCTGTCAGGACCTCCTGCCAAACCCAGAGGAGGTGCTGATGCTCTCAATTTACAGCTTTCAATTTCCATACTTAGTGAGGCAGGTCACTGTCGACTGCTCATTTTTACACTATTACTTTCTTTGCCATATATCTTATTAATTGTGTGTTTCACCTTCAGTGATCTGAATTGAGCCTGGCTTTGTTTCTACTGTTGATTATGATTGGTATGGACAAGAGCGTCTAATATGATTAACTTTTTATGCAAAATACGTTACACAAGAACGACATGAGGGTGAGTAAATAAATAAAGGAAAGCAGTCACATGCTCCACATGCAATAAATAATGCAACAATAACAGTGTTAGGGTAACGCATTACGAGTAACGTGAGTTATGTATTATGTATCAGGTTACTTGAAAAAAGTACTAGACAGTACTAGTCTAGACTAGTTCTAGACTAAAGCCGTGTTTCCACCGCAGGAACTTTCCCCAGGAACTAGGGACTTTGGCGTGGCACTCGGGCTGCAACCAAGGTCAAAATGAAGTTTTGGGTAAAAATGTCCCCCCCAGAAAGACCCTGCTCGCGAGGTAGTACTTTTTCAAAGTTTAGGAACTTTCGGGGGTGGGACTTGGGCACTGAACATGCTGATTGGTTGAGTTCACGCAGAATTTTGATTGGTTGACTCCACGCAGCATTTTATTTCAACCACCTTTTTTTTTTTTTAAGTCCCCGTGAACCGGAAGTTGCAAACAACTTTTCTCCAGTGTTGTGACGTATTTCAAAGTGAAACAGAATATTGAACAGAGGGCAGGGTTTTACTCTAGCGCTCCTCCTCTCCATCTCTGCTCATAGCAGACTGACGGTTTGAGGGGAGTGATTAAAGGATTAGTTCACTTTAAAAAAATGTTTTGCTGATAATTTACTCACCCCAATGTCATCCAAGATATCCATGTCTTTCTTTCTTCAGTCGAAAAGAAATTAAGGTTTTTGAGGAAAAGATTCCAGGATTTTTCTACACAGAATGGACTTCAATGGCAACCAACTATACCAATGTTCAAAGAAGGTTCAAATGTCCGTCTCAATGCAGCTTCAAAGTCTCGACACGATCCCAGTCGAGAAATAAGGGTCTTATCTAGTGAAACAATCCCTCATTTTATAAAAAAAAAATATATATATATACTTTTTAACCACAAATGCCCGTCTTATACCATCTCTGAGATGCGCTACGTATTACGTCATCATGTTGGATTTAATGTTGGATTTATTATATGCGGAGGACGAAGTCAAGCGGGAACTGTAAAGTCGCGCGCAGGCATACGTCAGCGGACTAATTTGCCTAATTCACGGTAGGGCTGCTCGATTATGGAAAAAATCATAATCACGATTATTTTGGTCAGTACTGAAATCACGATTTTGTAACGATTATTTCACATTACTTGGGGAACGTGTTGGATTTATTAAAAAGACACCTTTCAACAGTTCTTAAAAAAAACTAAATTTGAACATTTATTGTACAATAATTATTGAATTATTAAAATAAATAATATAACAGATATTCAAATCAAAGTATAAAAGTACTCAAGTATTCAAGTAAAAATTATAACCACTTGGTCACTCTGTGTTTAATTTTCAAGTGGTTAAACAAATTTGTGGTGTTCCCTTGCGTTGCAGCCACTACCATGTAGCAAATCGTTTGCACGTCGCATGTTTCACGTCGCATATTTCACGTCTTGCACGTCGCAAATCGCATGTTTCTGCTCGTCGTCAGATTCCTCCAAGCCAAACTGTTCCCAGACAACGGAGTTGGTTTTGCCTTTTTTGCACCCCAAACGTTGCCGTGGCTGCCCACCTTCTGCCATCTTTACTTGCGCTGAGTTTTTAAATTCCAGCGGATGATATGCACACGACTTGCCTAAGTCGAAATCGAAATTCAATTAATTGCACAGCCCTAATTCATAGTAGAGCGCGATGGAAACGCAGACAGCAACAGGTCCGGGGGAAAAAAGTTCCGGGGACAAATTGTTCTGAAACAACTTTCTTTTTGTCACGAAACTGCTCTGAATCACAGGAGTTGAAGATCCAAATGCAGCCGCATTTATTAAAGGTAAGGGCCAAAACCACAGGGAAGATAGATAATCCAAACAATAAAGTCCAAGATACAGGCACACAGGGAAATCCAGGAAACTGAGCAGAAGGTCAGAATCATAACACTGGAGACAAGAGAGAGCACTCAGAAATGCAGTGTGACACTAACAAGACTTGGCAAAGAAAGAGTGAAAACACAGGGCTTATATAGGGTGCTTCTCAAAAGGACAGCTGCATTGATACATTAAATACTATTAAAACTTAATTTCAGAAAAATACTTTGCATTACAAATATTTACATTAACTGGCTTTCTATTAATGCACTACAGTGAATGACAGCCGTATGTAGTCTCCCAGTGGCTTACATTACTGGCAGTTTAGTGTTAGTGATTAATATACAGCAAAGCAAAAGATAACATCAACACTTTCACGTCTGAAAACAGTATTTTTGTCTTACATTTCATAATTAACTCAGACAAGCTTACTCACTTTATGGGTGCAAAGGATTAAGGCTGATTTAAGGCTGCGAAGGATACATCGGTTGCATCCTTCAAAACAGGCCGAAAGAATGACAAAAAAACAAGGCTGCCTTCACACACATTTATCCTGACCCAATATATTCCCGGTGGATACTGTCATGTCCCACCTTACATTTTTTAGCATTTCAATATCCAGTGCCACTTTGAAATGTGTCAGATTACAGTAAGATGGGTTGTTCATGTGGACTTCAAATACAGCGAGTAATAAACCTCTCTCTCAGAGATCAGTTGCATTTTTACAAATTCAAAAAGACTTTCTTTTCTCGTGTTATGTATTCAGGAGCATTGGATGGCAACTCTGTGACTGTGGCAGAAGTCATTACTGCGCTCTGTGAAATAGAGAGCGGATCTTTGCTTAAGGTGAAAGATTGCTGCAGAATTCCCCTCATACAGATGAAGCGGGATTGAATGGAGTGAAGAGGAGGGCAGCAAAAGTTGATTGAAGACTGAGTGGTTGTGTTACTGCGTGAGGTCAATTTCATTTCACCCGAAAGGGAAAAAATCAACAAGGATGGGATTCTTCTTTAGGCCACCAAATAACCAGCGGAAAAAAACACAAAACACAATGCAGAGGATGGGGGTGGGGGGGCCTTTCCACGTCAAGACTGAAACCATTTCTTATAACACAGTTAAACATTAAACATGCAAACGCAATTGCTATATTCTGAGTGGTAGCATGGGTGTTGCTATATGCTTATTAAAGGGATAGTTCGGCCAAAAATGATATTAAACCCATGATTTACTCACCCTCAAACCGTTCGAGATGCATATGTCAATAATTTTTCAGACAAACACATTTTCAGTTATTTTAGAAAATGTCTTAGATCTTTCAGTGGTTATAATGTCAAGTTATGGTGGGGTCCACCTCCTTCAAGTCCCAAAAATGTGCATGCATCCTTCACAAAAGTAATCCATCCGGCTCCAGGGGGATAAACGAAGGCCTTCTGAGGGTAATCCGTGCGGTTTTGTCGTAAAAATATACATATTTAAAACTTTATAAATGAAAATAACTGGCGTCCGGCAACGGTCGACGCATGTTCACGGGAGATGGATGCCGGCGTATGATGTAGGACGTAGCGTAGGAACTGTCGTGATGTAGAACGAACGCTACGCTACGTCCTACGTCATACGCCGGCATCCATCTCCCGTGAACGCGCGTCGACCGTTGCCATATTATAACCACTGAAAGATCTAAGACATTTTTTTAAATAACTGAAAATGTGTTCGTCTGAAAAATTATTGACATATGCATCTCGAACGGCTTGAGGGTGAGTAAATCATGAGTTTAATATCATTTTTGGCCGAACTATCCCTTTAAGGTGTTGACTATGTACTTGCTATATGATATCCTAAGTGGCTGCCAGGGGGTTGCTATAAGGTTGCTAGGATATTTTGAGTGGTTACCAGGGTGTTGCTGTTTGGTTTTTAAGATGTTGACAATGTAGTTACTTGGGTGTTCTGAGAGAATGCCAGGGAGAGTTGCTATGTGGTTGCTAGGGCAATTAAAGGTGATTGCTATGGTGTTGTGGGTGGTTGCCAGGGCGTTGCTATGTAGTTGCTATATGATATTTTAAGTGGCTGCCAGGGGTTTGCTATAAGGTTGCTGGGATATTCTGAGTGGCCATTTGGTTGTTAGGATGTTGACTGTGTAGTTGTTTGGGTGTTCTGAGTGGATGCCAGGGAGTTGCTATGTGGTTGCTATGGTGTTGTGGATAGTTGCCAGGGTGTTGCTATGTAGTTGCTTGGATATTTTAAGTAGCTGTCAGGGGTTGCTAGGATTTTGACTTGTGTATATAGCATATTTAGTGGACTTAAAAGTTAATTTAGTGAGAGATTAATGATGCTTCTGTGTTCTACTGAGTGATTTAGAAGGTCTTTTATTCCTGCCGCAGTGAGATTTTTTTTTAATGAAGCTGTGTAATTGTTGTATGGATTGATTGTGCTGTAATGTTTATTGTTTGTGCTGTTTGTAATAGTAGCAGTTGTGTTTCTCTCAAGGGGATTAATAAAGGTTTTTAATCTAAAAATGTAATCTAATCTAATATAGAATATTCTGAGTGGTCACCAGGGTGTTGACTATGCAGCTGCAAGGGTGTTCTAAGTGCTTGCTAGCGGATTGATAGTTGTCTAGAAGTGAAGTTTCTAACTTCCTGTTCCTTTAGACACTTGGAGATGATGAGTAATATGGGTTAAAAGTGAACAAATACAGTAACCAAACACAGAAATGTTACAGTACAGAGAAAATCCAAACTGTCAGCCCTGAAGGACAGGATGCTGGCCTTGTTTAGACAGGAAATCTTAAATAAAGTTTAGGAGATCCCTCATAATTTCTGACAGCTGCTGTGATGGATCTGAAATTTACATCACACATAACCTTGAGAGCAATAGCGGCCAGAGCAGCGACAGGCTGTACAATGCAACAGCAATAAATGTAGCAATAAAAAAGAGAGCGGGATTGATGGTGTTGCAGGATTGATAAATGTGAACATAGCAGATCACTCGTGAGAGGAAGAGGAATGCGCTCGCTTTTGCTATTAGTTTCCTCAAACTGAGCTCCGTCACTGAATAGAAAATGAATGGAACAGCATTAGTTCCTCAAAAGATTATAAAATAATTACTTAAAAGGACTTTTTAGAAATTTCGTAATTTTGCACAGTTAGTTTTATTTATTTGAAAACCATGTGCCAGTTATGTAAACCTTAATTTTCTTTTTAAAAATTATATATTGATTTGTGACATTATTTTCATGACAATTAAGCATATTTTCTCACATATTCCTGTCTTACAATCATGTATATTCTGTTCTTTTTTATTATATTAATTATTTAAAAAATATGCAAAATACACTTTTACATGATCTTTGAACATAAATGTGTGCTGTACACAACCACTCTATAATGGTAAAATCCACCCACTCCTTTTTTAATTTTTTTTATTAATCTTTATAAATCATAAGCAGTGTCTCAGAACAAGCCGTTTGCAGATTCTAGCTTTTGTGATGTCACACATGCTTAGGCCCCGCCCATGACTGCTGATGGACTATGCCCAATTAGCATAAACCCCGTCCTCAGTATGCTCAGTCATCCCTCGAGGGGGCTGAATATGAGCATTGTTGTGAGACAGTTGAGAACCGGTACTGCAATTGCCCAGTTCTGAGGAGCTGAATGTTGTAGTTATCGAAACAGACTCGTCACTTAATGTGAAGCAAACAGTGGTTGGGGGGGCGATCATGAGGGTCGGGCCGATATTTCCCCTCCACTATCCTCGGGCCGGGCCGGGCCCTTGATCAAGCATTTGTTTTTTTTTAATCATTAATTTATTAGCCTAATTGTGTGGACAATGCAACACGTCAAGTGTCATGCGCAGCATCTCCTCCACTTGCACGCATCACACTGGGCCTGCTGTGCTGTATCGTGTAGCTTAAGTGCAACATGGAGCTTAAAGATGTAAAGAAAAAAAAGAAAAACAGGAGAATTAATTTTGAGCAAGTTTGGAGGAAAGTCGGAGGTATGAAACCATTTTAAACAAGTCGTGGGCAGTGACAACTTATGTGTTGGCTTTGTTTGTTTTTTTGCGCTTCTTCATTCGGATCCATTTGCGATCCATTCCATTCTGAATAAACAAACAACGCAGTTTACTTTCTTCGTCCTTGTTGCATTATTCATTAAAGGGATACTTCAGGATTTAGCATTAAAGAGTTAGTTCACCCAAAAATGGAAATTCTTTCAGCAATTACTCACCCTCATGTTGTTCCAACCCCGTAAGACCGTTCATCTTCGGAACACAAATTAAGATATTTTTGTTTAAATCTGAGAGCTGGCTCGTACAACAACGTACAACACAGACGCGCTGCGCTAAAACACTACTTGAACTCACTCAAGGGCCCAGAGAGAAGAACATGAATAGTGGAATAAAGTCGTTATTTTTGTTTGTTTTTTTGCGCACAAAAAGTATTCTCGTCGCTTTATAAACTTAAGATTGAGCCACTGTAGTCACTTGGACTATATTAACGATGTCTTTAATGCATTTTCTGGGCCAGCAAGTTATAGTGTCTTAGAAGCCTATGGAGGAGTGAGCCAGCTCTCAGATTTAATAAAAAAAATCTTAATTTGTGTTCCGAAGATGAACGAAGGTCTTACGGGGTTGGAACAACATGAGGGTGACAGAATTTTCATTTTTGGGTGAACTAACCCTTTAAGCTTTGTATTAGTAGAAAACCTGTAGTATTTACGAATTACCGTGCTTTCCACCCTCATATCCCCCTGAGACGAGAGATTAATGTATTTTTTGTCTGGAAAAAATCCACAGATGTCGCAAAAATCGTCATTTTGGAAGCTAAGCTAGCAGGCTCTTGTTCTGTGGATAAAGCTGAGTAGTAGGAGAAAGCTGAGTAGTAGGGGTTACCATCCGCTTTTTCCCGGACATGTCCGGCCGTCGAGATCGTCCAAAATGTCCGGGATTCGGCTTTTGCTTTCTGCAGTCGCCATTCATTGTTTACATGCACACCTTTTGTTTCAGTCTAACTGAATTCATTCCGATTGGTGAATCTGAATGTAGTGTTTACATGAACGTTAAACAAGTGATCGGTCGATGTGTGTTTTAACATTACTAAGAAAATTCCTGCTCCTCCGTGAGAGATACGAGACCGGTGCGTCTCAGTAATCACGCCACCGGCCTCGCGCCGTTCTCCCGCGCCCCTCAGCCTCGTCCTGCTTGCCACAGTAAACATAATGAATGGCGACTGTAGAACGCAAAAGCCGAATCCCGGACATTTTGGGCGATCTCGAAATCCCGGGCAAACTCGTCACGGAGACTCACTAGTAGACTAGCCTTGTTGTTTTCAACTGCGCTCTCTTACCGGTAGGCGTGGCTTGGGAGTGGCCTCCTAGGGCAGCGAAGCAAGTGCATTCTGGGAGTTGTTGTCTTTCATCCACATAAGCCAAAAATAATTTTTCTGGCTTTTCTCAGTCTAGAAAGCTCCAAATTCAAAAATAATGTCACATTTCTTATACATTCATCTTTCCAGAGGTGAAGTATCCCTTTAAGATAATTCTAAACAGATTTCTGTAGTTCAAACAACTCGGAATTGTAGTTGAGAATGTCAGTTATCGCCCACGAATAAAAAAAGGGTCGGGTTTAAATCAGGTTGGGGCTCATAATTACAGTTAATGTGTCTTGATTTTCTTGATTTTTTGGGCCCGATCTAAGCTCTAGTTCTTCCTCAGCCATCCAGCCCCTCTGGGGTTGGACACTATGGTGCAGACGTGGCCGAGGTCACGTCTGTAAGCATTTCCCCCGATTGCTCCACTCCCTGGAGTTCTGGAAATGGTTTGCCAGGATGGGGTCAGTCTACTGCTAGTAGCCCGTTTTGGCCGGCCCGAGTATGGTTTGCGGACCTAATGTCTCTCCTCAACGGCTCTCCTCTGGAGATTCCGATCAGGAGGTACCTACTCTCTCAGGTGAGTGGGCCGATCCTTCACCCCCGCCCAGAACTGTGGAAACTGTGGGCTTGGCCTCTGAGGGGGCCCAGCTCATAAGTTCTGGTCCCTCAACAGAGGTTTTTTGAGACCATTCTCCACTCCAGAGTTCCATCCACAAGGAAACTCTATGCCTTGAAGTGGATACTTTTCACTTCCTGGTGTGGAGAGCACCAGCTGGACCCAGTTAACTGCCCAGTGGGTGCAATGCTGGAGTTCCTGCAGAAGCGCTTCTCCGCATGATTATCCCCTTTCACACTGAAGGTGTACGTGGCGACACTAGCTGCTTACCACGTCCCTTTGAGTGGAGTATCTTTGGGGAGACACCCACTAATAACTTGTTTTCTTTGTGGCAGTTTGAGGCTGAGGCCAGCAGTCCACATGAGGGTGCCGTCATGGGACTTGGCTGTTGTACTAGAAGGCCTCTCCCTTGCTCCATTTGAGCCCATTGAGGAAGTTTCTGAGAATATCTCTAAAGACTGTCTTTCTCCTCGCTATTTCGTCTCTTAAGAGAATTGGAGACATTCAAGCACTTTCGGTATCTCCGTTGTGCATGGAATTTGCTCCTGGTATGGTAAAGGGTTTTCTTCACCCTAAGACCAGGTTATGTTCCTAAGGTTCCTACAAATACTGTAAGACCTAGAGTACTGCAGGCCTTCTGTCCTCCTCCGGACGTCAGACCTAGAGAAACTTTATCTGCTCTGGCCAATTAGGGCCAAACACTGTTTGTATGCTTTGGGGTACCCACAAAGGGGTGCCCGGCATCTAAGCACAGGATCTCACTTGCTTATGAGTCGGCCAGTCAGCCTTCACCTTTGGCTGTGATGGCCCACTCCACTAGGAGTATGGCTGCTTCCAAAGCATTACTGTCAGGAGTTTCCCTCCAAGATGTTTGTGATGCGGCAGGCTAGTCCTCACCGCATACATTCGTGAGGCTTCACTAGCTGGACCTCAGCTCCAATCCTGGGGCGCAGGTGCTTTCGCCTGGATGTGCGCATTGATTTCACACAGACGGACACTTGCTTTTATGGCGGCATGGGTTTTAGCGTTCCCACAGCGTTTCGACGCAGCTTGAGTTCCCTTGAAAGGGAACGTCTCGGTTACGTGTGTAACCCTAGTTCCCTGAAGAACTGGAAGAATTTGGGGGTTTTTTTCCCCCCTTTTTTATTCTGGGCTCTTTTCATTACTCTCATATGAATGCTGAAATGCACGCTGGGTCAGAAAAAGTGCATTTATTGAAGAGACGAAGATGTTTTAATTCAATTGTGCCATTTTTATTTGGCTTTGATACTGAAATATAAATGTTTTAGTGCATATATAAATAATGTATATATCTTTATTTGATGTTTTGTGTTGAAGCCAGTAGTCTCTTGCAATCAAGGTTAATGTTTTACTAATTATACAACAGTAACACTCTTTTATTCTCTGTGAAATGAAAGTGCTTTGAAATGTAAACAATGTAAGTTGGCCTTGAAAGAGTATACGTGTCGTGCATGCATTGCCATTAGTTTGAATATCGTCACATTAGCATTTCAACAAATTGATTAACGGTGATTCATAATGGCTACAAATAACAGCTCTGATCGTTACATAATGATGTCAGACTTGGATGTTTAGAATGTAATTTTTCTTTACTTTAAATATCATAGATTTTGTTGTCTTTTTTTAGTAGTCAAGCAACAAGATATTGAAGTAGTGCACTTGAACATAAAAGCAACCTGAATATGTTTTCAGCTCACGCGGACAGTTATGTTTGAGTCTGCCATACCAAACAGATGAGTTTGTTAAGACTTCAGGGCTAAATATCACCACTACAGCATGTTCCCAAAGACTTAATCCCCATCAGCCATTAATGTTATTTTTAGAGGCCTCTGGGTCATCTTGAAATGAACGATATAAAGGGTGTCTAATGGAGATATGGGGCGGCGGCGCTGAAATTGAGTCTGCTTTAGTGCTGAGCTCACCTGAGGACTCACAGAATTAAACTGAAACATTACATGAGAGAGAAATCAAGCTCTCCGTTTGACTGTTTACACTGCACAGCAAATGACCTCACTTTTAGCCAGCACAGATGGAGACATGAAAACACAACCAGATTTGCATTTCATAAGAGAAATAGCAGCGCTTGCAAGGCAGGAACACAATAGCTTTTTGAATATTAGATTAAAAATTATTACTCAACTGTTATTGCCCATAATTGATTATGCGGATGTTGTTTATCAGAACACAGCTGATATCAATCTTAGACCTTTGAATGTAATTTATAATAGTATCTGTAGATTTGTTTTGCGGTGTCCATTTAGAACACATCACTGCCAAATGTATCAGTCATTGAATCTTCTTTCACTAAATTCTAGACGGCAGTTTCACTGGTTGCAGTTTGTTTACAAATGTATTTTTTCAAATTATCCATCTTATTTGAAACAATACTTGATTCCATACCAAACATCTTATAGCTTAAGAGACACGGACCATCTTTTCTTTTTTGTACCAAAGATATCCAAAGAAAGTGGGAGGAGAGCCTTTAAATTTAAAGCCCCTTCTGATTGGAATGCTTTACCTAGGTCTTTTAGATCGATCTCCTCCTTTTACCAGTTTAATATGTCTCTTCTTAATCATTTGCATACCAGTTGCAACTGTTTTTCTCATGTTTGACACGAATGTAATTGTTTATAAGAATGACTCTAATTGTTTGTCTAATTTCGAATGGTTGGATTGGGGATGAAATGGGTGGTTTTGGTGAGATGGAGAGCTTTTGTTTTGTTTTGTCTTTGTTTTGTTAGTATGTAGGCTTTGTATGTAAGTGAAGTATGTTTTTGTTGAGGTCCCCTCGAAAACGAGATGTCACATCACAAGGGGTTTTCCTCTTCACAATAAATTTGACAATATATATACAGTATATATATATATATATATATATATATATATATATTAGATAGATAGATAGATAGATAGATAGATAGATAGATAGATAGATAGAAGTAATTAGCAAGATTTTAAAATGAATGCAATTTTTATTGGGGAACACCTCACTCTGTTATCAATGAACCCGGGATTACGTTAAGTAACCCATTGTTTTCCCTTTCAATTATTTATAAACTTCTTGTTTTAAAAGTCCCCCAGTAGTCAATAATTGTATCCCTTAAAACTCATCTTTGATCACCAAAATGACATATTTAAAAAAAAAAAAAAAATCCTTAAAAAAAAGTGTCTACTCTGAAAAAAGTTAATTTCTTCATGTCTTAAAATAGCTTGACTGTAACTCTGCACCCTTGCCTCATTTAGTATACGCGGTTCTATAAATATGCAAATGAGCCCCACCTCCACTCACTCACAGCAGCTCAGATATCCACTCAAACTTTATTTTTGAGACTGTCTTTGGTTCACTGCAGTTTTAAGGAGAAAATACTCAAGTTGGACTTTAAGCAAAACTAACTTAATTTTAATGATTTTTCAATAGACTTGATATCTTAAGTCATTTTGCTTCTCAAATAAATGCATCTTGATTTAAGAATGTTTAGCTATTTGTAATGGAAAACAAGACAAAGAACTGAAGAAGAAAAAAAAAATGTTTTGCATGTAGTGTAAAGATTTAGAACAAACCCTAACCAGAATACTTGAGGAACATGGCCTGAAAAGCCCTGTAAAGAATGAATGAAATTAATTTAGTTCACTGAGGGATGTTACACACACACACAGCCTCTCAAATGACAGGAAGAGGAATCAAGGACATGGAGAAAAAGCATTCACAGAAAGAGAGAAGCACACGTGCGCACACACAATGTGCAATGTGCTGCTCCGTCTGAGGTCATACCTGATTTAAAGCAGTATACAGTGAGCTGAGAGTACCGAGCAATTTTCATCAGAGCATTTTCATCTGAGATAAGCAGCTCCACACAACTGTGACTGTTTATTACGCAGTGTTGCCGTGAAGATCACGAGGAAGAGAGGAAAGCTCCTCTTCCTCCATCCTCATGTGAATCTGTGCTGATTAGCTCTGATTGGAGAATCACAAGCACCTACCAAATGCTTCACTTATACCTAATGAATAGCAAAATCCTTCTTACGCTGTAAGTCGAACCTACAACACTATCAAAACACTCACACCTCACTGCATCGTTGAACTTGATATTACAGAATGCTGAATAAATGTACAGTAGGTTAAAAGAATAGATCATCCAAATTTACTCATGCCTCATGTCATTTTAAATGTTTTGGACAAGGAGAAATGTTGAAGAATGTCCTGAACATTGGTTTGAAAACACTGTTGATCTGCATTATCAGATCTTTTATGAGTGCTTTAGGTTATGCACTAATGTGGTGTGATATTTACTTCTCTTTCAACCACTTGACCTCTTGTCTTGTCTTTTTTCTGGCTTCTAGAGACCCAGAGCTAAAAAACACCAAAGCTCTACTAATATCAGTGTGGGACTCTGCGATTAACGTCTCTCCTGAGGACTTGGATGATGAAATGTCTGGCCTAGATCTACAAAACACCCAGATGTGCCGTCCCTGGCTGGGACAAAAAGGTTATGAATGAAATATGAAAGACGAAACAGAACAACTGTCTGGAACAAACTCTTTTAAAGAACCAAACTTGGAAACTGTCAGATGACGGTACAATTCGAGAGGTTTTCAAAGCTACTTGAATTGCTGGAGTTTAAAAGTTTCCATTTTCATGTTTAATTGACGTGAACAGCAGTATTTAGGGTTTCATGCGTGTAGCGCTGAAACCCTATTGTAAGTGTTAGAATTTCCAAGGATCAGCATACTGCCCTAAAAGTGATCGGGTAGACCAAACCGTATGTCGTAGAGACTTGAAACTTTGAGGTTTTAACATCACCAAGGCTCACCCCAATCGGCCTGATTGTGGCGCTATAGCAATCAAAAGTACGTAATGGTGAAGTTTTCTGGTATTTTGTATTTTTAGAAAAAAACTACTTTTGCGAAGTAGTCCTAGGTTTTTGCCCAATCAGAACCAAACCAGTGCATAAATATTCTCTGGAGTCTGATTGTCAAAAATTATCCAAAAATAATTTTATTTTACGTCTGCGAAGGGGCGCCAAAACTTTTGAAGTGGCTGTGGCTACTTTTACCAAAACGCCTATCCCTCTTAAACGGAATGAGATTTCACCAAACTCGGTACACTTATGTACAGGCTCAGTCTGTGGTAGCGTGAAAAAGCATGCGGCGACTGGTCACTTGGTGGCCCTATAAAAAAATAAAAAAATAAAAAACACGAACAGCTATAGCTACACAACAGTTAGTCCGACTGACATGAAAACTGGCATGCAGTAGCTTTGTCCAATGTGCTGTGACTGTCTAAGAGGGCATTCGCATATCTTGAAAAACACGCAGTCGGCCAATGAAGTTCGAGCAGCTATAAGAGAAGGTTAACGGAGGCCAATCAGAAAGAAACTCGCTAGGCCTGTTTGACTCACGGCCTGTGAGAAATTACAAAGAAATCAGCCACCTAGGGGCGTCTTCGTGTTTTTCATGTGCGTAAAGGAATGCATTTCACACAATTTTTCGCACATGCCCTTGGCATTCATACTATATGGTAGAACTCCCTATTCTTAACAACTTTGGCTCTATAGGACCACCACTGTCGAATCGAATTGTTCATTAAATATTGGAGATTATTTCAAAAACCTAATTTTGCCAACTAGTCCTATGTTTTGGCTCAACCTTGATAACTGTTAAAAAGCTTTAAAACATATATTTGTAGAAATCAGCAGAATTTCCTCCAAAAAACAGAGTATTCTGTCTGGCAACTGCTCATTACTTGATATCGGTCATCAATTTAAAGTTAATTACTGTTCCTCTGCCAAAATGCCCAGTCATCTCAATGCTGAGTGAACCAACTCAATTTAGTACGTGCACATTTGGAGACCAATGACATGGCAGCGCTTGAAATTAGCACACTTTTTGAGAGGATTAGAATGTTTTTAATAAGCCATTCCACTCAGATTATCCACCAAGAATATCTCCATATTCATGCCTTTAAAATGATTGCCTTCAGAAAATGTGAAACCTTTAATCTACCCTGTGGTAGCTCACTGCTTTATTGCAAGGGAGAGAGAGAGTGTTTTATTCTTGCAATGCAGATGTTTCCATCTGAGAGATTACTGAACGGATATCGTCATTGCAGAGATTTCAGTGTTACGGACCACTGTATTTAAAACAATACAACTTCAAAAGCTTTAAACTCTCATACATTATTGAAAGAACACATACATAATGCATATTAAAATACTGTGTTATCTTAGCAACAAGATAAAGCTCTGTTGAACACTATATGAATGACTTATGTAATTGCTGCCTACAGTATGTAGACTGTTCAAATTTGGTAACTAATACTAATAATATTACAATGCAAATTCCTATATAGACATCATACAGACAGTGCCCTTTTGTTTTAGGTAATCAAACAAAGGCAAGATTGAAGTGGAAAAACATCTTTTTTAACACCATATTCTCTGGGGTATGATGGAAAAGAGTTTGTTGTAAACTTGTTGTGGCATGCAATCAACAGTGCTTGCTGAAATAATGGAAAAGTAATAACAAAAGTAATTCATTTAAAAGACATATCGTGATGTTGATAAGCAAATCAAATATGCACATAAAATGTAATAAAACGTGTGTTTTTCTTCCCCGTAGGATGTTAAAGGGATATTTCACTGCTGGAAAGATGAATGTGTATTTAAATTGGGTCATTTATGTAGTAGAAATGTGTAATTATTTTAGAAGTTGGTGCCTTCTAGACTAAGAAAAGCCAGAACATTTATTTTTGGCTCATGTGGATGATAGACAACGACTCCCAGAATGCACTTGCTTCGCTTCCCTACGAGGCCACTCCCAAGCCACGCCTACTGGTTACAGAGGGCAGTATCGGAAGAAATGATACAACTAGGCTACTAGCAGACTCGAAACTGAAAAGACGGCGTTTTATCGTGAGATCCCCCTATGGGCGGGTTCAACACATGCGGACGAGCTCCTACTACTGGCTGTAGTCTCTCGCCTCTGGACAAAAAAAACTCAGATGACGTTAAATGACGATTTTTGCATCATCTGAGTTTTTTTTTACAGACACACAATACAGAAATCTCTCGTCTCAGGGGGACATGAGGGGGGGAAGCACGGGCATTCGAAAATACTACCGGGTTTCTACTGATACAATGCTTAATGCTAATCGGTGAAGTATCCCTTTAATCTCACCTGCAGACAAGAAGACGGTTCTTAGAAGGAGCATTGGTGCTTTTCAGCCAAGCTTTAATAAATGGTCTTTTGATATTTATATTAATCATCACGTCTTGCTCAGACTTCAGTCTCACACGCCTCCCTCCACCACGACAAAACCCTATACCTGATTCAGCCCTTTGCTGTGTGAGGTCACTGACTCCTGTCGCTTCCTCTTCTTCTTCTTGCTGAAAACTCTGATATGCTCTTAATTGACTCCAGTCCATCAGAGAGCTGGAGACTGCGAGGCCAGTGGACACAAAGGTGTGCAAAATATCACAGGAGGTAATTGACAAGTGCAGACGAGATGACCTCCTGCAGAGAAAAGTGAAAGGGGTTAGCGCTGTATTTGAAGAGGGACTCATGGGGGTCAGTGCCGGTGAACTCTTCAGCTAATGGTGGATGGTTTCCAACATCATTCACACTTATGATAGTTCCATTCCTGAATGGTCAGTACAGCATTTCTGCTGTGCTAAAATCTATGATAGTTGAGGCACAAAAGTCTTTGTCAAAGTCTTTTCTTCCTCATTGTGCCATAGCCTATATCAAAATGAAACAGCTTCTCGAACAAGAACAAATGTAGGTAGTAAACGCCAGTAAACACATCATCAGAGGAGAGATGTCGCTGCAAGAGGGAGGGGAAGTTATTTTGATTAAAGATAGGGCACATGAATAAAAAAATAATAAAAAATAATTATGTGCACGGATAAATCATTTATAATAAATGCTGCAATATCCCATTAAAAAATGTTTTGATATCATGGTGACTTTAACCTTAATTTACATGTCAGGGACGTCTGACTTAAGAAAATAACATTTTAAAGTAAATTTGAAAAATTAAATTATTAAAGCAATACGGTACAAGAAATTTAGATGTTGAGTCTACCTGTAAGAACTAATTTTGTAATCAAGTATTTATATTACAGTATTTGGTGCTAAATTTGCAAAATTACTCAAACAAATGTAAGCTTTTCTTCAAACACATGTAGCTGAACATATGGCCTAAATAAATACCTAAATATAAATTTCTCAGTCTAAATTCAAAACCACTCCATGCATAATGGTCTTATGGTCATAAATATGCTGGTTGACTTTAGGTCAAAGAATTGAAGGTTTGAGTCCTGCTGACATCAATCATCGGGAATCTGGATTTTGTACTAAAATAGTTATATTCGGTAGCACTTTATGTTAATGTGCCCTTGTTACACATGTTACATGTACTGTAGCAATAACTATAAATTAGGCATAATTATGTGCAACTAACCCTAAACCAACCGTAATCCTACCCTAACCCAATAATAAGTACATGTAGCTAATTACTCAGTCCTTAAATGTATAATTACACTCTTAACAGGGACACATTAAAATAAAGTGTAACTGAAAATTCAAATGTATAGCAAAAGAACTGCCCAGCCTCTTCATTCATGCATTCTCATAAGAATAATACTCTTTCATGAAATGGATTGTTTCTAAAAATAAGCCTTAAATCTCTATCCATGACAAATTTCTCTTGGGAAGTATGGGCATTATATGAGGTCATATTTGTCTTGTGTAGGGAAATATCACTGTACAGATGGCACTGAAGGCACTAAACCAATTTATATGATTGAATTTATGTATTTCTGGTGGCACCAATAATGTGGCTTAATTATCTCGCTTATCTTGCTTGCTTGTTCAGCTGGTCTTCTTTCCAGGCCTAGTTTTTGCCTGTGGTCTTCCAGCCTGAACAACTGAGCGACAGATGCCCAAAACCCCTCTAAAACCATCAAACTAGACCTGCAAAACATCTTAGGCTTGTTTACGTTTGTTTTATAAGTAAGGTAATGGGGAGAGTTTCAGGTAGGGTAAACATATACATACTTATGTTCATGTTGTCCAGTCAACGAAGTTGGTCACATTAAGATATGTATCTCTGTCTCTCGGCTCTTGGAGTCGTGAGGCACGGGTCACACGAAGGATGTTTTCTCTTCATCTCTTATCAGGAGCTAGAGAGGATATCTCGAGACGTGATCAGAAAAAAGGAACACGTGATTTCTTTGGCGCGCACGGCTAGTTATGAGTGTAGTTAGGTGACAAATTAGCCACAGTAGGGGGTTTGAGGCCCATGACCATCATTTTTACCCTGCTAGTCATGGTGATTGTATAAATGTGATTATTTAAGACCATTTCAGACCATATTTAAAGTGATGTCTCCGTTCACTTTGCCTAGTCTCGCTTTAACCTTGAAATGTATAATAACTTAAAAAAAAAAGACTCCAACATAATAGTCTGCAATGAAATTCTCGTTTCCTCTTGAAAGTTCCAATGCATGTCATACAAAAGCTTATGTCTGAAGTGTTTTTGTGAAAGTTATTGCTACCTTCGAGTAGCCTTGACGGTTTTTTCTCCGCGCGCGCTCCCTTCAGCACTGATCTGCGCGCGCTCCCAGTGCAGGCGGCGGCGTCCTTATAGGCTACTACCTTGAGAAAAGGATGGGAAAACCGTACAAAACCAGTTTCCAGGTCAACGCGGGGTTAGACCCGCTGAAGGCGACCCTCGTTACGCTCTTGAACGCGCTCGCTTTGAATCCCGCCACCACCTGCATACAAAACTGACGCGCGTGTTTGGAGCTCGTGAGGAAAATGCTGACGCGTTTGATCGTTTCGTCAGCGGTTTGACGTGTAGACTGCTGAGGGATATTTATTACTCTAAAGGACTTTTTTATGGACGAAAATATTTCGTTTACGCGGAAACACTTTCTTGGGAGAAGGACATGAATTTGGATTTTTTTTTTGTATATTTTCTATATAGCCTAATGAGAAACGTCGTGTATAGGTTACGACATTAGCCTGCTGAGGGATATTTATTACTCTTAACGACTTTTTATGGACGCGATATCATCGCAAATATGTTGTTATTTGGAAAACAGAATGTTTGAAAATGTTTCTAATAGTTATTTAATCGCAGACATGTTTTATTATTTATCCTCAAATCTCGTATACTGCACCATTTTCCATTTACTAAATAATATTTGCTTGCATTTTGTCTCATTAAACGAGGAAACCAGAATTCTTTCCACAGCAAACAAACTCGAATGATCATCGCAAACATCCTGTGTGAAACTATTTCTCTGAGAACGTCCTTGCATTTGGAAACGTTTTGAATATTATGAGATTTATTAATTTGAACGACGTGTTTGACGTATTACAGGATATTTATTGCTCCTTGCGACTTTATGTGGACGCGAACGATCGTCTTATACGTGGAAATTCTTAAAATTTGGGAATGCTCTGAATAGAACACGGCGCACTAATTATTTATAGTCAAAGCTCTTACTGCAGCATTTTCATTTACAGAACATGTATCTTATTTAACAAGCGAATGCCGTGTTTATGTGGAAATAACGCAGCTGAATTTGGGAATGTTCTTGAAATTCTTATTTATTTACCAATCACGTTCAGTCCAAATTTCTCTCTTATTAAACCAGGAAAATCCACGTTGCACTGATGCATGAGGAGACTGATACCCTCATTTGGATAAACTGAGCGTTACGAGACTTCAGCAAGAGTTTGGCGCAACTACATCCACCGGTGATGCCGGAGGTCACTTCCACCAGAAGTGATAAGCTAACATCCAAAGGCATTATGTTTTTATGCAACACCACAGCCATCAAGGACTGGAGTTATTTTCTCTCTCAGATCTTGCCTCTTGTGAATAAATCAGCGGGATTTGTTCAGGATCGGGTGGAGGCTGTTACGAGCACCATGGTGACGGCTCTGGAGCCCGATCTGACCGGGATGAGCGCTAGTCACCCGCCGCTCAACTCCAATCACACGTCCGGGACGGAGCACGTCTTTCAGTACTCGTACTCCGAGAGTGACCTGCAGTACACGGACTACAGGACGCCGCCGAGGGACTCGATACCGCTGCCCAAGGCGGTGCTGTACCTGGTCATGGCCGCGCTGGTGGTGGTGGCCGTGGCGTACGCGATCGTGGGGCACCTGGTGAAGGATCTCGTGCATGAGTGTTTGGGTAAGTGCATTCTGTTAATGCATACTGTGTGATCAACTAAACAACACTCTGACGAAATACTGTGCAAGTGTTTGTGTGTTTTGGGTATGCATTAATATCAGAAAGATTCAACACTGAAATACAAAAATGCAACTCTGTCTGCACCTGTTTGGTTCATTGCACTGCTGCTGATAAAAAATAAATAAAACAAGCCTTAGGTATCAAGCTGGTTTCCCAGCCTAAACCAGCAAAAGTAGGGCTGGGCAATTTTTTTTTATCGTTTTTTAAAATGTGGTCGATTCAAAATCGATTCTCAAAGGCCACGAATCGATTTTTTTCCACATTTATTTATTTATCACCCCAAAAGCCAGTATTAGTTTTCCTACACTGTTCATAGGCTTGCAGCCTCCATGTTACAGCTAATGCGGTGAGATTTTATGTTTATTTGATATTAAACATAAAATAACCTGATCCTGTTTGATTAAGGCATGCAACTGTTCTGACAACTGTTCTGGCCAATTTTCAGCATCAATTTTTCATCTTGCATCAAAATCCTGTTTATTCATTGTATGCAATATTGGGTTCTGTTTTAATGTACCCAAGTGTACCTAAAATAAAAATAGTTAATATACAGGTGTGTGGCTCTTAATTTCTTTTTATTAGTTAACAACTTGTAAACTTATGTTCACTGTTCTTTTTTATAAATATAGGATTTGTATTAAATCTATATTCATTGAGTCGAATCAGGAATCGAATCGGGAATCGAAAATCGAATTTAGGATCGAAATCGAATTGAGAATCGAATTCGAATCGAATTGAGAGCTCGCGAATCGAAATCGAATTGAATTGGAACATTAGAATCGATACCCAGCCCTAAGCAAAAGTGCCTATACCGAGCTAACAAAAAATGTATTCTAAGAACGTTTTGCTGATGTTCCCATCAGGTTATGAAAACGTTATTTCTTAATGTTTACTGAACGTTCGAAACATGTTTAATGTTTTAAAAACGTTTTTCTTGGTTATGCGAACATTCCATTTCATCATCCTTCAACATTCTAAAACAAGCAGTCTAGAAGAACTAAAACGTTTCAGAAAAAAAGTTCCATGAATGATGTATAAATAACGGGTTTGTGCTAAAGACCAGTTGAACAAACATTCTATCAATGTTACTGGAAGAACGTTTGTTCATAACATTGAGAGAACATTGTCAGAACGTTAAAGTTCAGAGAGTGTTCCTGTAAAACCTCTCTAAAACCAGCCAACAGATCAGCCTTCACACTGGACCAGTTAAAACATTTACCATACATGGACCTTATACATTTATAGCTCATTTATTCATTTATTACAGCCATTTACCAGTACTATAGTCATTTTATATAGTATTATAGTCATTTTCATAATATTATATGAAATAGTTTACTGAAAGTGTGTATTTGTGTGCTTTGGGGGTTTTGTGAGCTTTTGGTGTGTTTAGGCATTCACATTCATGAGGGGTTATGATGAGTTTTGCTGAAGTGTGTTTTTGGGGGGCTGCTCCATTATGTTTGATATTTACGCATATGTATGTGAGTGCTAATAGACTCATGACATTTTGTTTGCAAGGTCCTTGATGGTGCATACTTCTGTCTGCATCACTTCTTACATTTCGGAGTCTCAGTGCCAAAATGCACCTCTCTTGTACATTTACACATTTGCATTCACCTCCACAAACATCTCTGCTGATTCCTGAAAGCTCAGAGTTGAGTATCCGGAAGGGAGTGAAAAGGAATTACAGTCCCTCACCTCTGTTTTTCAAAGACCTTGACGTTTACCTGAAGCGATGAAGCAGGCGAGTTTCACACACACTCACACACACACACACACACACACACACACACACACACACACACACACACACACACACACACACACACACGCACGCACAAAAGAAGCAGAGAGGGGACATGAGCACTCAACAATACCTAAGAGATTTCCCCAAAAGCCCTGGTTACAGCGCGCTCTCATCCTTCATGAGCTGTAGATGTGCTCAGTGCATTTGTGTCGATCCTGGAGGTGTAAATGTGAAGATTGTCTGTTTGGTGAGATTCTCACTGTAGTATTTCTCTCTCCAGGGTCAGACGGGAAGTAGGGAGCTCTCTTTTCCCTATAGTAATGCACACTATTTAGTTTGCATTTCGTCTGCTTGTTTATTGTGATAATGGATAGCCTCATTATTATTGCTGATTCTTAGGGTTGGGGTTTTCTTTAAAAAAAAAAAAAAAAATAGTGCTATTACTTTTCTAAGTGACAGGAGTTGCATTTTTTTTTCTTGGTGGACAATAAAACGTCTGGCAAAAGTTTTATTGTCCACCATGAACACCCAGAACTCCCTAGAATAGTGGCATTGACTTTTGGATAGGCATGGCAAGCACCACTAATATTTTCTTCAGCAAATGAAAAATCTAGTGTTTATCATGAACAGTTTTAAAATGTAAAATACAATATAAGTAAAACATTTTTTTTTTTTTAAATACAATAAAAATAAAAAAAATAAAAATAAAAACATAACATTGGAGGATTATTTACACAACCTGTCATATAAAAAGTCAATGCAACAGGGCTGGGCAACGATTAATCTTGATTAATCGCATCCAAAATAAAAGTTTGTGTTTACATGTGTGTACTGCGTATAATTATTTTGTATATTTAAGTACACACATATGCATGTATATATTTAAGAAATATATGCATGTATATACTGTATATATATTTATACATAATTTATATTATATAGAAATATAAATATTTTATATATAAATAACACATTTTTCTTAAATATATACATGCATGTGTGTGTATTTATATATACAACATAATTATACACAGTACACACACATATATGTAAACGCAAACTTTTATTTTGGATGTGATTAATCGTTGCCCAGCCCTAAAAAAATGCAGAATGTATAGAAGAGCCAGTTCTCTTACAGCACATGTGTTCATTCTCCAGAATTATAAAAATCCCTTTAATGTCCTGATTATTTTGCCTTGCTTATTTTCCCTCTCCCTCTTTCACTGAAGCAGTTCAGCCTAATTGGCATAAATGTGTATGTGGGAAGTTTTCATGCCATCACATGTCTCTGCTTATCAGCCACTTTTGTTTACTCGCACCCTTCAGTCTGACTCTGCTGTATTATCTGCTCATCTTAATTCCAGGATGCTTTCTGAGTCAAAGGCGAATGCGTTTAGCGCTGCCAGGCTGGTGGCTTCTGTCATGGATCTGAACTAAGTGTGCAGTTTGATGGAGCATTCAGACCGGACGAGTTATTTGAATCATTAATCAAGCAGTGTAGTACTTTAATTATCAATAGGTGAACTGCAAGGTATTTCATTAATGCAGTCAGACATCAGCCTGGGGCTCATATATAAAATGTAGTGTGTATTGAATTACAGAAATAAGCTCCACTACTTACTGGAATGTAAATTTTGTTTTCATGAATTGTGAAATATGATCCGGACATGTTCTTGTTTTTTGTGAGGTTCTCGGTTTCTTTTTCATAAAGAAGCCTGCACATCTTTTTCGTTTTCCATCATGCTTTACATTAAATGATTGAAATCAGACCTGTTAATCAAGTCATGGGTATTTTTTAACTTAGTTTATGTCCTTGAATAATAACGTGTGTAATGTTTGTATAATGTGTCTGTGAAAGTGTGCATGCCTCTTTTGTGTTAGACAAAATTTACATTAATGTCATGGCATTAATGGCTTGTGAATATGAATATGAATATTAATGTTTATCTCAACCTCTGTCAGTACAGCTTGCATATCATGGTTTAACATCTCACTTCTGCTGCCAGAGGCTGTTTACTGCTTCTCTGTGTCTTGTGTCTTGTGCTTTCGGTCACAGTTTTCTGACTTAATCTGTCTCCACATACCATTTTCCACAACAAATAGTTTCACATTGTTTTGTCAAAATGGACTCAGTAGATGAATTCAGACTTCAAAGTTTTCTGTGTATTGTGAGTTGTTTCGAATCTGAATCATGAAAGTTCCATTTAAAGTATAAATTTGTTCTGACAAAAATACTGTGTTTTTTCCCCTATTCTGGAGAGAAGTTATTCTATTTGTCTAGTCATTAAACTAGGAACGAATCAGTGTGGACAGTGACAGAGTAAAGGCCTATTCACAGCAAGCTTTTGGCATGAAAAACACAGAACTTCATTATGGCCATTTCAAAACAAAGTATTCTATAGCCGCTTTATTCTCTTTATCCACCATGTACGAGCCTTTTATGTATAAATACAAAAGACATCATTGTAGAAATAATCAATGACATTGTGTGTGTGTGTGTGTGTGTGTGTGGGTATGCAAGGTCACTTTTTCAAATTGTTCAGAAGGTGACCAATTTAAATAAAAAATTCCAAAAACAATTTTTCTTTAAAAAATATTTGGATGCCTGAAGAAATGTTTGCCATCCTAACGTTAAAAAAGAAAACTGAATAATAACATTGTTTAAATTTTTGGCACAAAGAACATACAGATTTTAATATGTGTAAAAAATTTGACTGAATAAGCCTTGAATAAAAAGTTATAAAAAATAAAGCATTTATTGTCACTGTCCTGACAACCCTCACTCCTACATGTATTTGCATGCAACATGAATGACTCTGAAGCGATTTTTACTTTTCTGAAGCGACCTTTGTCCCCAAGGTCCTTTGTTGTCTAAAACAACATTCATCACAGGCTGTTATTACAAGTAACACAAGTTACGTAATCAGATTACTTTTCAAGTAACTTGTAAAGCATTACTTTTAAATTTAGAGTTGTTTTTTCAAAATAAGTTACACAAGTTGAGAGAAATCGTGTGTAAGTTCAGAGGCGTTGTGTGTGAACATGATGGTTTTTGTAGTTCTAGACTAATGTGAACATGCATTTACTCATCTCACTTGCACAAAAACAGTATTCCTCATAAAAATAAGTGAAATGCAAACTCAGAATATTACACAAACCTAAACTAATTAAATATGTGAAATAGCACAAATATACTTTATGTATGTAATCTCACTTTATTAACGTCTTGCTTGCTGCTGACCTTCGAAAATCCAACTCAACTTTACTAATAAGCAAAGATTAATTACTTCAGATAAACATCACATTTGTGTTTCTTTTTTATTTATTGCTGAAGTAAGAGTTTTGGGCTGTGTCCGAATTTGCCTCTCTTACCCTTAAATAGGGCACTATTTGAGGAAACGGCCATTTGTAGTGTTGTCCGAAACCATAGTTGACGTTATCAAGTGCACTCATTCAATCCCACAATGCACCACAATAACGACTGTACAACCGATGTATGCTCAAAGGCTAGAGAATACCCATAATGCACTGTGAGGCTCATGCCGAATGAATTTCCGCATATCGCCAGAAGATGGCACCCGCATCTGAATCATCCATACATTCATTTTCCAAACAACTGGTCCAATGTGGGTACAGTGTAATATCATAAGCTGTAAATTCCTATTTAATTGATTATTAAATTTTTTAATTAAGGTTTTTTACATGCTAGTTTCAATGCTAGTTTCCTAAGTTTAAAATAATTATTAAACAGCACAAACTATGCAAAAGCCAAAATTCACTTCGAAAAGGAGCGTGATGAAGCACAAGCTTCTACTGTACAGGACTGAATTTGCATCTGCTTGAGCCTAAGGCTTATCCATTGCAATTTTGGTGTGAAAGGGCCTTTACGTTGCAAGGACCCATCCTGTTGAGAATCACTATATATATTCTACAAATGTGAGCATATTTTTGGCATAAAATTTGATTTTTTTAATTTATACCAACAAATTGCCACATATTTAATATGATTAAGTGTTGCTGCACTGTGATCAGTGTTAGGTACATTACTCTAAAAAATCAATGAATTACTAGTTACTAATTACCTCTTCAACAGTGTAATTAGATTACTGTACTGATTACTCTCTCTAATATGTATTTAATTACTTATTACTAATTAATTTAGGATGCCCCGGCATCCTGGCCAAATTTGCCCCTTGGCCTCGGTCCATCATGGCCTCCTTATCATCCCCATACTGATTGGCTTCATCACTGTCTCCTCTCCACCAGTAAGCTGGTGTGTGGTGGGCGTTCTGGCCCAATATGGCTGCCGTCGCATCATCCAGGTGGATGATGCACATTGGTGGTGGTTGAGGAGATTCCCCCCTTTCATGTAAAGCGCTTTGAGTACCTAGAAAAGCGCTATATAAATGTAACGAATTATTATTATTATTAATAATTTCTAAATCCCATATCAACCTCAACCAGCTGAATAATACAAGGATAGACATGAAACTGTTTTAATTCTTTCAAATAAATAATATACAATTGCATGAATTATCCTTAAACTGACCAAACAATTTAAAGGGAGAAGGTTACATAATAAACATACTTTTTTAACATCAGACAATACATTTTGGACATTTAGAATAGTTTTTTTCTTTTTCGTCAGCACACAGGAGAGACTCCATGAACTGAACTGAGTGTGTTAGATAAGAGAGACATACAACATGTGCAGAGCAGCGGCTCCCAAGGACTGGAGTTGAGAACCACTGGTTTATACCAGTCTGACCTCATGACATTTAACACGATTTAGCCACCTCATAAAATGCATGCGTACGAATTGCCGTGAGATCGGATTGGTCTATACACAGTATTTAGCTCAGTTACATCAGAAGTAACTGTAATTAAATCACAGAAAAATTAAGAGTAATCCCTTACTTTACTTTTTCGAGGGAAAAGTAATTAAATTACAGTAATTTACCCCAACACTTACGGTGTAATACACCCAACGCTGACGGTGATATATACAGCCGGAAAACGGGTGTTTTACATCGGTGATGTTACTGTATGTCTTTTAGCCTGACTGGAATGATTTATTGGCCAGTCAGAATCCAGAACAGTAACCATTGTTTTTTTAATGAACTCAAAAAATGTTTAGGCCTAAATTTAAGATCTGTGTATTTGAATTGCAAATAAAATGTCAATTATTTTGGATGGAAACACAAGCAAACTATAATAAGCTTAATGTGATGCATATCTGTCAGGCATGCATAAATTAAACATGTCAGATTAAAACAAAACAAAAATCATTGTATAGTTTATTATTAATTATTTGAACATATTTGATTTGATTTAAATAATTTCTAAAGTAATTTATTTAAATAGCTTAGAATCAGCATAAATCTGTTCATTGTGAAAACAATTACTTTTATTTAGTTAAAAAGTAAACTTGGATTAAGTATGGCTTGCTGTCAAACAAGCAATACACAGTTCAAATGTATGAAAATGAAACAGATTGGATTGATTGATGAAAAATATATAAACCTGGTCATTGTGTATTTGAAACACATTCAGTTTATTAGTGCTATTGCAGAAATCTTACCAGTTTCGTTTTATATCTGACTGACAAATATGCATCACAATAAAGAACCGTATGTAAAAAATGTGTTTCAATTAATCATAAAATGGCCCTGATATGTCATTAGACATTAAGAAATCATGTTCATTTCAAATACTTATATCACTGACAACAGTAGTCCGGCCAGGATATTGTCATTTAAAAAGTGAAGTTGCAGCCCTCAACTGATGTTGATGTTGTCATGTTGTGTTTTGGCCTGAAGCGCCACCCTCCGGCTATCTACCAATCACGAAGTCAGTAGTGTTTCGGCATCGGGGTTGCCAGCTCTGCTCTAGTTACCACAGCTGCAGCTACAAACGTGTCGGATATAAAATGCCAGCCTATCTGGCAACCTCGAGTCAGGGGGGGAGGGGGAGGGGATACACCGCTCTACAGTAATTTGAAAGTGATTGCAGTACCAGTTTTGGCCACAATCTTACATACGGTTACTTTAACTTTATTAGTTTACATGTGTAATCCAAGTGGAGGGACATTGTATGTGCATTATTATGTATCCAGATACATAAATCTTAAATTTACGACTAAATATTTTTTGATTGTCTATCAATCTCTTAAAAATAAAGGTTCCAAAACTGTGTTTTTGCTGAGATGCCATATAAGATTTTTTTTTTTTTTTTTTTGGTTCCGCAAAGAACATTTCAATGAACAAGAACATTTTAATAACCTGAAGAACAGTTTTGTGGAGTGGAAAGGTTCCGTGGATGCTAAAGGTTATTCGTGGAACCATCGATGGCGATATATTTTTAAGAGTGATAATGTCCCCTCATGCAGTGGATCCTCTGACTGATAATCATCTGTAATCTGTGTGTCTCATCAGAGTGGGTGTTTGGGCCTCGTTCAGACGACCGCAGGAGCAAGAGTGAGGTGAACTGCATCAGCAGCAGCGTCAATGAAATGAGCCAACTCTCTCGTCCAGTGGACATCGTGTACAATCACTCCGACTTCCCGAACGCCATCAGACCAGAAGAACTGGTGGTCACCATCGACGAGACCTCGCAGATCCCTCGTGAAGCTTACAGTGGAACCTAACTGAGAAAAACAACCACGGTTTGATTCAGCCCTTTATCACGAGGAGAAAAGCATGTTTGCTTCAGTTTGATCGGCATCTGTGAGCCGGTGCGGGGAAGTCAAACGACCTTTGGAGGTCATGATGAGGAAAACTGAGGAAGCTGGGAGACTTTAGAAGGAATGGAATCACAATACATTACATGTTCTTTATCGGAGTGCTGTGAGACACTAAACATTCTCAAACTGAATTTGAACTCGAGAAAGAGGAGAGACTCTTCTTTATCATTCATATCAGTCTTATTTTTCTTGTTTTGTGGAGACATGCACTGTGAATCTAGAATAGTTTTCTGCTGTTATCCATTTCCTACTCTTCCCACAACCCACTTTGGTTTGATTTTCCCACTTTTTTTTTGCAGATATTTATGGCTGAGTACTTTGGGCTGCGTTATTGTATTTGCGAATACTTACATTTTACTCACTTTCAGGTTTTCTATAATTGATTATGCTGCTTAGAAACAGAAGTACTTAGAGATCTGCTCACTACGGGTTGATGGTTTAGATATACAGCCCTTGATGAAAAAACAAAAGATCACAAATGGCGAAACAAAACTGCAGATGTGTTTTATTTTCATCTAGCAGTGTTACCAAAAATGTGTTTTATAATGGAGGGAGACACTATACACAAAAACTTCTACTGAAAATGTATATATAAATGAAAGAAAACAGCAGTTATATACACTTATAAATGGTTTTATACATTGACAGATGATCTAAAAAGATTCATATCTCTGTTTACTTCACAACTAAAGGGCTATAATTTCAGATCATCTTAACGAAGCTTCAGATCTAAACATCACATCACAAAACAGATTTTCAATCTCAAAAAAGGGGATAATTGTTTCAAACTGGCAAAAGAAAAAAATAATTATCATTCAGAAGTAAGATTGGGACGTTAGACTGAAGGCTTCGTCCACTTCTGCTGTTCCCTCTTTCATGCATTTTCAGTAAAGGTGAAAAAAATTACTTTAGGCAATTTTCCTGCTTACCGCATCAACTTGTTTTCACCTTTGCTGCCAAATTGTAATTGTTTTCTCACGTAGTCAAAAAAAAAAAAAAGGAAAAAAATATTGTTCTGTGATCCATGTGTCTAGTCATGCCATGTAACAATAATCGGAATACGTTACGAAAGTTGTAGAAAAACACAAAATATGTTTTTCCTGTTTCTCATGTCATGTCATTTTACACAAATAAATGTGTGACACTATGTCAAATTTATCTAAAACAACTTGACAATCATTTTTTACAAAAAAAAAATTCTGCTCCAAAACAAAGCATGACACATTTAAAAAAATATATGAAAAAGTTATTAATGGATCCTTTTTCAGTGATCCAATGCTAGCAGGAAAACAAATAAGTCTTTAGCACAGAATGATTTAAGGAACATGCAAAGGTTAATTATTCTATTTTAAATATATATATATATATATATATATATATATATATATATATATATATATATATATATATATATATATATATATATATATATATATGTATTATAATTGTTAAAAATATATATTTTAGTATAATATTATAAATGTAATTATTTTTTTATTTTTTTAAATATATATATATTTTTATTAAATGCTTGAAGAAAAGAAACGAAAAACAAAAACAAAAAAACATTAACTACAATTATCATCATTTTCATAACATGACAATTGTTCTGTTTGGTCAGCTTTCAGTCCAGATTAAGTGCCAAGTCCTTAAACACAGCCACTGTTCTTATAGTAAGTATAATACGTTTTTAGAGAACTCAATAGATTAAAAATACATTTTCATTTCAAGTTAAAATCTTAAAAATAGAGGATTGCATTTAGAAAATTTACGCTTGTGAATGTGATATTTAGAGAACAAAAAATCAATGTTTATAAAATAAATATCACTTTTCACATTCATGAAAACCAAAAATTACATTTCTATATAAATAGTTTTTAGATTTTATTCTGAACTTGTGCACTGTGATGTTGAAAAGTAGGCGAGCTGTTAGGCAGACGGGCCGTGACGTCATCACAACAACAATATTCGTAATAATTAGTGCTATTTTTTTTTTTGAAATATTTTATAACATATCTAAAATAAAGTATAAAATCACATCAAGGTAGACCATAACATTTTAATGTGGTCTTTCATACTAAAATGAATTAAACGCATTAGTCTGGTCAGGTTTGGTTATTTGATGAATTCATGTAAAATTATAGCTGAGTTATGGTCTGGCAAAGCTTCATTAAGAACTCATTTCCAAAGGGGCTTCACCAACGGACGTCGCTCAAATGCCTCTGGGCACAATTGGATAGACCTAAAACCAATCAGAGATTGTCATCGTGTAAAGCCATATGCTGCGTCCCAATTCGCCTAAGTTACACTATGCCATAAAAGTATGTACTCTTTTTGTGAAGAAAAGGTATTTACTTTTGAATGTGTAGCAAAAAAGTAGGCAAGCTTTGGGACATACTACTTCATCATCTTTATCGGACGGATCTGTCGCGTGCGTCCTGTCACATAAACTGCCCTGTCAATCATCTTGTCACAGTTAAAATCCTCTATTAAATCTAATTTAATTTCCTACCGTTTCGGAGAGAAATGTAGTAGCACGTTCATCTGCCAGTGGGTCTTTCATGGAGACTGTCCTCATGTGTTTGCCATTTGAATATAATAATGCATTTAAAAGTCGGTGCGCTTCACCAACGGACGTCGCTCAAATGCCTCTGGGCGCAATTGGATAGACCTAAAACCAATCAGAGCGATCGTCATCGTGTAAAGCCCGCCTCAACGTTTCTGATTGGTGCCTCGATTTCGACAGATTAGAAATGGGCTTGAATGAGCTCTTTGACTACTTGCAGAGCAAATCTAAATTTGCCGGAAGTTGTCTGGGTTTTCCCAGGCTAGTAAAATTACTTAAATTAACCTGTTTCCTATTCATGAATTGAAGTCGTTTTTATTTATTTATTTAAAGTATTGTTAAAATCTAGCTGGTGTAATGTCTAGAAATTGCAATGAAAAATTACTTGTTGGTACTTGCAAACAATGTTTTTGTTTGTTTGTTTTTACCTTGAAAAAAATGTTTTAAAACTTTTACGAAAATTACTTTTCGATAACTTATATAATAACATTATAGCTTAATAACTTATAACTAAAATTATAACTTACAAAAATAATGATCAAGCTTAAGTAAAATAAAAAGTAAAAGTATACTTTTTACTTGATGGTTGTCATGAACACTCAGTTTGATCTGCCACTGAGAACAGCCAATTATCTCCCCTCACTTATTAAAATTAATGAAGTGGGTTTTAGCACAGTGATGGAATGTTACCACAGTTCCATAAGCCTTAAATGGGATCAAACGCGAAGGGCAAGTGGAAAAGCGATTGTAATTATCCCATATTAACATTTAAGATGTTTGTGTTTCTGACCCAACAGCCATCCTGCTTGTACTTGTTAATTCAGGTTTATTCAGTGAGGAAGCAGTTGTCAAATGTCTTTCTTGCATCGAGCTGAAAGAGTCTTGAAGGGACTTTTTCTGTAAAGCAATTCGCCTGCTTACAATAAAACAATAATAACAGGGGGAAACATCAGTGGGAAACTAGGCCACTTCATACATATCAGCTGCAACAGGCACTGTCATAAACATTCATAACTGACAACAGTTTGTGTTTACAAGGTCAAGAGTGTAATATAACGTCTTGTGTGAATTGATTTATCAGATCCGAATTCCTCGATGGGACCTGTATGATAATTAGGAGGATTTTCTCTCTGACATGTTTCATACTCTATGTCCTAGTTCTGTATGCAGCGTTTGAAAGTTCAGGACTATTAGTCAGACATTCACTGATTCTTCAGGAGTGAGAGAAAACATGCCCCACAAATTGACCTGTTGTTCGTTTGGAAAATGGCAGCATTTCAACTTTGAAATGAATTAAAGATTGATTCTTTACACTATAGCTTACCATTTACATTAGATTTTTGTCTTATTTTATGAACATTTTGGTGTTACATTATCACTCACTACCCTCAAAACTGCCTTCAATCCATAACTCAGTACTTCTTATAGATTAATTAGGTAAATAAATATATACTTTATGTATAATTTACAAGTATATACACTACTGTACAAATGTTCGCTACAGGTTTCCAGTGCAAGAGGATGCAAAGCAGCCGCAGAGCATCACCGAGCCACACCATGCTGAACTGTAGACAGTGTTATATTCAGCATTATGCTTCATTCTTCTTCATCCAGACAGAATCCCAAAACTTCTGTGACTTATTTATATGACATGTGTACTGTCCTATGCCTCGTTTACACTGTCAGTGAAATGTGACCCAATTCCGATTTTTTGCATATATCGCAGAGCTAGCATCAATCATATTTTGCGTTCGTCCATCTGTGCAAGATAATTTAACCCTTTAAGCATGCGCGATATTTCAAATGGTATGGCAAGTGTAAACACATGAATCGGATATGAGTCACAATTGATAGAACGTGTAAACGGACGGTCAAAAAAATCGGACATAGACAACAAATCAGAATTGGGCATAAAGACCTGCAGTGTAAACGAGGCGTTAGTTAGCAGCTGCGTTGACGATCAATCAGATCAGCCGCAGGTGCGGCTCGTTTATGTGTCCTATAAGTAGTCTTGTGTTTGTCATGTGTCAGATTGTTCTACTGCTCATGCCTTGTCAGTGCTTGTCTCCAGTTCCTGAGTTACCGGCTTTCTCTAGCCTTGGACTATTCTGTTCGATTTACGATGTACTTCTATGAGGGTCGTCGGACTTCAGCCCATTGCAGTCTCCTCGCTGCCAAGACCTGAACACCGACCTGCATCTCTACATCAGTCCACCCAGTCTTGATCTTGTCTCTGTTTACTTTGATAAAAAAAAAATGTCATTCACAACTGGATCTTGTGTTTCGTTCCTGTGACACTATGCCTCCAACGGTGTAGGAACGTGTCTAGAAACATTTAGTGCCTATCTTTTTGTATCCTGATCCTTGTTTGTGAAGGGCGATATATCTTCTCTTAACTTTGTGGTCCATTCTTTTGACTTATTTCTAACATGCAGTCAACAAACCTGAACACAACAAACCTAGCCAGTTCAGATATTTCATGTGTTCTAGCTCAAGCACACCTGATTCAACTAATGAAGCCCTTGATTAGTTGCATCAGGTGTGCTTGAGACAACACCTGTTTTGCAGATTTGCGCTGTTGTGAGGGATTCTATTCAGGTTTTATTTTTATTTTTTTAAGACTGCAGAAGTCATTAAAATTTGTATTTTCAGTTGAATTTGGGGAAACCACTTGAAACATTTGTTGTGCTGAGCTATTTAAATTACTTTAGTTTGATTGGTTCATTGCAAACAGCTAAAAGTCTGTACATTTTGGCAATAAACCTGATTTGCAATGGGGGGATGAATAATTTCGATTACAACTGTTGTTAGTAGTCTGTTGAAACTGGTGATTATGGTAAGGGGCAGGACACTTCCAAAACACACTCAAAGCACTTGACCAATCACAACACACTGGTCCAGCCGTCCAATCAGAGCTCATTGTGCTTTTCAGAAGGAGGGGCTTCATAGAGACAGGAACTAAACAAAGCATTACTGACAGACTGGGAAGAGAGGAGCTGCAACAATGACAAATATGGGAAAAATAATGATGTTTTTTGAACATCAAGTATGAAAACCTGTTCTAGTAGAGCCCAAAAACAAAATCGAGACTTTGAAAATGGCCATAATATGTTTTTTTATGGATTTCTTTGAAATTAAATCGTTAGTTTCTTAAACTTAAAACTTAAAGTTTCTTTAAGTTAAATGTCTGTGTGTAATGGTCTCTCTGGTCTCTCAGTAAGCATGGCGTCAGTGTTGTCACAGCTGATGGGTCAGTGGATGGATGTTCAGGGACTCTTGATATTTCTGTGTGTTCTGCTGTTGGTGAAACACCTGCGAGATGTTCAGTCAAAGAACATGCCGCCAGGACCCTTCCCTCTGCCTATCATTGGAAACCTTATAAATATAGGCTTTAGTGATCCACTGGGCTCCTTTCAGAGGGTAAGTCTCATATGATGCATACAAATATGTAAAATTATTGTATGTGAATGTACTGTATAACATGAAGATCATGTTGATCAGATTGCTGAGATGTATGGAGAAGTGAGCACACTTTATCTGGGAAACCAGCCCTGCATACTGCTCACTGGATACGAGACTTTCAAAGAGGCATTTGTGGAACAGGCGGACATCTTCACAGACCGGCCGTACTTCCCTATAGTTGACAAGCTCAGTAAAGGGAAAGGTATAGAAAAAGTTATATTGCATCTGATTCAAATACTGGCAAAATCTTAAACAATACCTAAAATCATTCTTTCTTTGTAGGTCTAGTTATGTCAAATGGCCACATGTGGCGTCAACAGAGGCGTTTTGCTCTGGCAACACTGAAATACTTTAGTGTGGGGAAGAAAACTCTAGAAAACTCCATCCTTCAGGAGTGTCGCTGTCTCTGTGACTCTGTACAGACTGAACATCTGTACAGACTGAGCATCATTTTATTGCCAAACACCATTTTTTTCTTCACAGAAAATATTTACTGTCATAATTTTATTATAACAAAAAATATGAAAACAGAATGAATGCACTTTAAAAAATATATATATATATATTATAACCAGGGAATCAAATATTAGTTCAGTGTCATAATCATGTCTTGAAGGGCTGTGTGTACATACTATCCTCTAGAGGCCACTATCTGCAAGTGCAAGTGTCTTTTTTGAAGGTCAAAGAAAGGAAAAGGTGTTTTTTAGGAGATGTTTGTTTGTTTTTCAGGTTTTCTGTTGTTAAATCTTATAACATTGCTCTTTAATTCGGTTTTGTTTCTAGGTTTGCCCTTTGACCCTCAGCATCTTGTGACCAATGCCATGGCTAATATAATCAGCGGGTTGGTGTTTGGTCACAGGTTTGAATATGATGATCATCAGTTTCATCTGATGTAGAAGTATGTGGATGACATGTTACAGCTTCCCATCTCAAACTGGGGTCGGGTACGAGTTCACCCTGCTATCACAATGTCATACACAAGGCTAACAATCTAAAATTTAAAAAAGTTCATTCATATCATCGAAACGGAAATGAAATGGGCTTGATTGACAAGTAGTACTATGAACATCAGTTTAATTGAAGGAATAGTAGTCCTTGTTTAATTGTTGTATTGTTTGAAATTGTTTTTGTCCTCTATTTGTCTCTTTACAGTTATATAATCAGTTTCCCACCCTCATGTCGTTGCTGCCAGGAAAACACCAGACGGCATTCACCAGCATGTCTAAACTTCAGCCCTTCCTGCAGGAGGAATTCAAAAAACACAAGGAGGAGAGAGACCCGTCCAACCCCAGAGACTACATTGACTGTTATCTGGATGAAATTGAGAAGGTAGTGTCGTCCTAAGATGCCCTGGTATATTTATATTTCTTTAAGAGGGCTTTATTGGGAGTTGGAACATGTGTTAGCACCTCCTTTATGAATATTCATGTCTGCCCTTCAGAGATCGTGTAATTCCTATTCAGTCAGTCAAGTTTGACGTTATGTCGGACTGACGTCAAGGGGTCTCACATGCGAGCCCAATCACCTGCAAGTGGTAACTAAACGAGCAACCTAGTGCGCCATTCGGCTCTCCGGATGAGGATCAGATGTTGATAGCTGCATCAGTGAGAGGGCTATCGTCCTCTGGAGAGGAAGATGATGCTGAGCTTCCCGCTTCTGCTGTGTTTGTTCATGCTGGATTGGATTCAGAGATGAATCCAGAGCCGCACGCTCAGACTCATTCTGAGGAGTCTAAGGACTCATCCTTTCTTCCTGGAAGTACATGAAGAGCTTTGGAAGTATGGAGGAAAATTAGTGCCAAAATCTGTTAAAAGTTCTTCCTCTCTCACTACCTTCGACTGTGGGGTGGTCAAGGGGTTTGTGGGGATTCCCCAGGTGGAGTGTGCAATTGCGGTGCATTTATGCCCGCAAAGTGTCGCCATCTGGAGGAATCGTCTGTGGCTCCCGTCCAGCTCCTGTGAGACGATGGCAGCTCTGGCTGTTAAGCCTCACAGTGCCGCTCAAGCTCTTCACAGGAAGGTGACATGGCCTTTACTTTGGCTCAGTTTTGCCACTGTGGCCAGCTGTACCCTAATTCTCAAGATAGAGCGGTTTCCTAACTCTCTGGTCATACAGGGTGTGCGTGGGCAGTGAACGACGCTCCGCTTCCTCCTTCCCAGCCCCCGTTCTTTCGCCACAGGTAGGGAGTGTGCATTCGAGGACATGCTGCTTCCTCACGCCTCCCTAGCCAGTCCCTAACGGGACCCGCGGCACCTGGTAAGTGCATCACACTCACTGCCTCTACTTCGGATGCTGTCCCTCCCAGGTTAGCACTCCTCACTGCCCCCCGTGGGTACGTCTGTTTCTCCAGGATTGGTTTGCAGCGATCAACCTGAAAAACGCATATTTTAATGTCTTGATCTTCCTCAACGCAGACCGTTCCGACGCTTTGCTTCAAGAGCCGAGCATATCAGTACAAGGTTGGGTGGTGCTTAGTCTCCTCAGCCATCTGGGGCTTCGGTTGTAGAATTGAAAATAATCAAAGATATTTGAAAATGAACAAAGACATTTGCTTTACTGTTTCAACCCCCTCTCTTACCACAAGGGCCATTTGGAATTCCTAAAGACAGAGGTGTTGATGGTGCTCAAGGGGGGGGGGGGGGGGGTCACACAAATTGTCACACCTTTAGTATGGTGTGGGAAGTTGTAATTATCTATTTGGTCAGATTCAATGTCTTACATTTGGGTTTCAGTCACATGATCAAGGAAGGGATAAAATAAGATTGTAACAGTTGCTTTGAAAATCAAATTAATCGAACGGTCTCCAACCCAAGAACATTATGGAAAACAATTAAATCTATAACTGGTGAAAACAAAATTAAAAATAACAACAGTTTACAAATATCCATAAATGGTACTCACTGATCATGATAAAATTGCTAATTCTTTCAATGAGTATTTTATTGCATCTGTACAAGAATTATCCTCTAGATTTACTGTTCCTCTGTTTCTCACATCAGTACCAGCAGCATCTCAGCAATTTTCTTTTTCTGAAATCGCACAAAATGATATAACTAACATTTTGTGTTCTTTGAACGCTTCCCATGCTTGTGATGTAAATAATTTAAACATGATTTTTCTTAAAACTCATGCCAGTACTCTTATACCACTTTTTCATCATTTAGTTAATTTGTGTATTAGGCCATCAGTATATCTTGCCATGTGGAAAACGGCCCAGATCACCCCGATTTTTAAGTCTGATGATCCAACCAATGTCTCCAACTACCGCCCAATTGCAATTCCCCCAATTGTTTCCAAGTTACTTGAAAAAACATTATATAATCAACTCATCAATTACCTTGAAATTAATAACCTGCTCAGTGATTGCCAGCATGGCTTTCGACCCTTGCGGTCAACCATGTCGGCTTTGCTGCTTTTTACTGAGCAGATACGTGCGTCTTTAAATAAGGGTCAGGTTACTGGAGTAATATACATAGACTTTCGAAAAGCCTTCGATACAGTTAATCATCAAATTTTGTTAAATAAACTTCTTTCTTTTCATTTGTCCTCCTCTGCAATAGATATGTTTATATCATATTTAAGTGACAGATCTCAGACTGTAAAAATCGTCTCAGTAACATCACAGCCATGAGTGTGTTCTATGGGAGTTCCACAGGGCAGCATTTTAGGTCCTTTACTTTTCTTTATGTACATTAATGATCTTCCTTATGTGTTTAATTTTTCTAGTTCTTTGTTATATGCTGATGACACTGTTATTTTTCTGTCTGGCCCAAACATTGACACAATTAATTACAAACTTAACACAGATCTGCAGCATTTACATAACTGGCTGCAAGATAATCATTTAACACTTAATATTAAGAAAACAGAATGTATGTATTTTTACTCATCTAGGAGACAGCTATCCATATCCAATCCCATCACCTTTTCTGATCAAAAGCTCTCAATTGTATCCACGTATAAGTATCTGGGAGTCTCTCTTGACTCACATCTCACTTATCGTGAGTATGTCCAAACCTTAACCAGAAAGTTAAACCAAAAGTTATTTGTTTATAGTAAAATTAGACCATATTTGTTGCTTTCTGTCTCTAAAACATATCTTCATGCCATCATTATGTCCACTCTGTCGTATTGTTTACCTGTTTGGTCACTCACAACAAATGAGATCCTTGAACCAGTAACAACACTCTATAATAGAGCCTATAAGATCCACAACAGGCTTCCAGGCTGGACTCACCACTGTATTGCACTATCTTTGTGTAATGCCTTGACATTTCAGAACTATAAAATAAGCCATGGGATAAACTTGTATTATCAAATCTTAAATGGACACACTTCAGCAGCATTGACCAAAACTCAGCTCAAGGTTCGAGCGCACTACGAGATCTGTTATAAATGGACTTCTGCCTTTACCGGCTTTTAGGAACTGCTATGGACAGAGATCTTTTTTTCATGTGCTCACTAAAGCCTGGAATGAGATTCCACAGCACATCAGAACTATAACATCAATAAGACTATTTAAAAATAACATTTGCTCGCCATCTAATGGACAGGTATATCTGTGACCACTGAGATGGCTTCATGGCCTTCTCCTGATGCTCATTCTCTTGGTTTGTGTGTTTGTTGCTGTTTTGTCTTGGAGTTTTTGTTGTGTATGTGGTATTTATGTTCTGCAGAAGCAGGAACCTGCTGAAAATCTGTTTTATACTGAGTCAGGCCCGATTGTCTTTAATCTTTTCCTGTTTAAAAATATAAATAAATAAATAAAAATACATATTTGCTAGATATGATTAATGGTATAAGTTTTTATCATCTCATACATCTATTTTGTAACTATTTCAAGTGTAACCATAACCAGATATTGTCATTAAACCCTTTCAATTACAAATGATGTGCCAACTTGTTTTGATTCGGTATTAACATTCATGTGTCACCTGTTGCAATACAATATCGTCACTCTACAGCAATGCTCTACCACATATTTTGCTATGATAACTGTGCTTATTTCCGTCGTTGGGATGGCAGGAGGTGGTAATAGACAAGAAATTTACAGTTTTCTACCATTTTGCTGATAACGTTTCTTTAGTCATTTGGCAATCCTGCAGCCTAAATCCCTATAGGCAAACTACCCTTACAGGGTCAACTGGGAAAAGAGCAAGCTCTCCCCAGTGCAGAGCATCTCTTTTGTCTGTGTGGAGTTGGACTCTGTAAATATGGCAGGGCGTCTGACCAGCGACCCTTATCCCCCCGGGACCTCTCTGAGGTTGTTTCTGCTCTACGGAGAGCTCCCTTCGAGCCTCTGGAGTCAGTTGATCTTAAAATCCTGGCTTGCTCTTGACCGAACTCGATTTCTTCAAGAGGGTGAGGGACATGCAGGCCTTTTCTGTCCCATTGTATTAAACTCCCTGAAACGCCTCCATTGTAGTCTTGAGTTTTTTTTCTATGAACGAACACGTTACAGTATCCCTCATTTAAATAATTCCTGCCAAAGGCACACTCAGAATAAAGGGGCGGGGCCTTGTTGAGTTATAGTAGTGTGTTGAAACTGGCGGTTATGAAAAGGGGTGGGACATTTCCCAAACACACACCAAGCGCTTGTCCAATCACAACACACTGGTCCAGCTGACCAATCAGAGCATACTGTACTTTTCAGAAGGAGGGGCTTGAACTAAACAGAGCGTTACTGACAGACTGGGAAGAGAGGAGCTGCAACAATGGAGAATATGAGAAAATAATGTGTTTTTGAACATTAAAGCATTCAAACCTATTCTAGTAGAGCCCCAAACAAACTCAAGAATGTATAATTAGCATAATATGGCCTCTATAATGAATCTGTAACTCACTTAACTCTAAATCTGTGGTTATTACAGGGTGTGATGGTGCTGCCGTTGCTAAAGACAATCCTACAGGACAAGAATGAGTACAGCACTCCATATGAATTCAATCCTGCACACTTTCTGGATGAAAATGGCATGTTTTTGAAAAAAAAATACACTTTTATCCCTTTTTCAATTGGTAAGTTACAGTATGTCCATGCAGCTCTATCATCATGAGTTTCTCAGATTATGAGCATATTTACAGATCCAGACCATGATTTCCAGATAAGAGGATGTATCCAGGTGAGCAGCTCGCTCGTATGGAGCTCTTATTTAAAAATCAGCATTTAAAAATCAGCTTCCTTAAAGCAGTTCTGTTCCTGAATCTTGTTCAAGCACCAGTGTTCATTACATGGATTCTGGGCATCAAAATGCAGAGACAACAAACTTGATGAGTTACTCAGACCTGCCCGACTCCACCGTTCAAAAGTTTGGGGTTAGTGTGATTTTTTAAAATGTTTTTGAAAGAAGTCTGTTCTACTCACCGAGGCTATAATATAATAAAATATAAAAATTATGAAAAATATGTAAACAGTATACACAGTTTACACAAATATTTCTTAAATATACATTTATATGTGTGTTTTTATGCATACAAAATAATTATACACAGTACACACACATATATTATGTAAACACAAACTTTTATTTTGCATGCTATTAACTGCGATTAATCGTTGTCCAGCACTAAAAGAAACAAAAATAATGCTTTTAATATTATTATACATAATATTATTAATATTATAAATGTTAAATATATATATATATATATTTATATTCAGGTATATATATACCTGAATATATATATATATACAGATATATATATATATACACATTTAGGTGTGTGTGTGTGTGTGACCCTGGGTCACAAAACCATGTCACAAGTAGCAAGGATATGTTTGTGGCAATAGCCAACAAAACATTGTGTGGGTCAAAATTATTGATTTTTCTTTTATGCCAAAAATCATTATATTAAGTAGCCTAAAAATGTTGTAAATTTCCTACCATAAATATATAAAACATTTATTTTTGTGAGGGAATGCATCACAATCGCGAACATAAATGGACAACTTTAAAGGCGTTTTTCTCCATTTTTTTATTTATAATTTTTTTTTGCACCCTCAGATTCCAGATTTTCAAATAGTTGTATCTCGGCCAAATATTATCCTATCCTAACAAACCATACATCAATGGAAAGCATATTTATTCAGCTTTCGGGTGATGCATACATGTCAATAAAAAAAATAAAAAATGACCCATGTGACTGGTTTTGTGGTCCAGGGTCACAAATACTGTATACACACACACACACACACACACACACACACACACACACACACACACACACACACACACACACACACACACACATTTGTTTTCAGATTTTATTTTGAATTTTTATGCTGTGTGTTTTTTTGTGTGTGTGTGTGTTTTTACAAAGAAGAAACAGCACTGCATTGAATACGCATTAACAAAAAACAAAACAAAAAAATAAACAAAAAAAATTATAAAACAATAACTGACTCCTCAACAAGTAAGAAGAAACCGTACATAGTCCTTAAGAAACTTGTTGTATACTGTTATCAATGAGTTTAAGAGATTTTACAATAAGGGAAATCTCAGCAATAAAGACATCAAATCTAGGCAAAGTCTTGAGAAATTTGTTTTTGTGAATAAAAAATGTACAATGCAACACAAAGAAATTAACAACATTATCAATAGCATAGTCACTCCCTGAAAAATAGAGGAATATATCCTTCAATGAAAAGTTTAAATCACATTTGCTAAAATGAGAAAGATAACAACCCAAGCTCTCCCAAAGAGGCTTAACCTGATTGCAGTGGCAGAATAAATGAAGCAAAGTTTCTTCCTCAACTTTGCAAAATACACACAGGTCAGAGAGATCAACAAAAGAGGCAATTTGTGAGTTGGTTGGGTAACGTTAAACATTATGAAGAATCTTAAAGTGTACCTCTCTAATTTTATTGGACATACAATATTTCTCTGGGAGTAACCACGCCCTCTTCCAAAAAAATTATTCCAGAAAAATTTACATCGAGGGGATGTGTAAACTGTGTAATGTAACAATAGCTTTATAAGTTTACTATTACATTTTTTATCAATAAGGCTAACTCCATCCAATAAAAGTTTGGGCATAATTGTTTTTCTCTCATTAAAGAAAAGGTGTGTTTTAAATAAATGCACATAACTTGGAGACAAAGATTTGATGAAAGAATTGAAAGTTCTAGCAGGCAGAGGAAAATTATACATGTTTTTTTTTTGTTTTGTTTTTTTTGGAAAATTATACAAGTACCGCTGTGTCGTTGCGTAAGCGGACGCGCCGTGACGTCATCACAGCAACATTCCACAGTTTCTTTCTTGCACTGCAGACCGACTCCTAAAGTTTTGGCTGTAGCCTACGTTTATACATTTCCACTACCGTCCATTGTTTGATTAATAAACATCATTCTCGTAAGTACAGATATCCTGACTAACATCAATGCAGTGTAACGAGTATTTGACATTAGCGATGCTGGTTCAGTTGTAGTTGTGTTTGAGCTGTAAACTCAGGCGGGTTAAAGTCCAACTTTTACTTCGTTGTGTTTTTACCGTGAAAGGACTGTTAGCGGTTTTAGTGTTTGTCTTTTTCTGTTTACTTTGCGTTGGAGGCAGAATCACCCACTTGAAATAATATTGAAATAAAGTTATAGTAATATATAGTAGCCTAGTAATTAATATATAGTAATATAAGATAACTCTGACCCAGAGTTTTATACTGATCTGCATGGGATTGTGATAGAAATGCCAAATTAAATTGAAATGAGTGCTAACTTCGATTATTATTATTTTTAAAAAAATCTTTTACAACTTATTAAATATAGCTCAAATATAAAATTACATCAAGGTTGACCATAACATTTTAATGTGGTCTTTCATACTAAAATGAATTAAATGCATTAACGTTAGTCAGGTCAGGTTTAGTTATTTGATTAATTAATTAAAATTACTTAAATGTTTTCTATTTCAGATTTTTTTTAAATGTATTTATTATTCAAATCCAGCAGGTGTAATGTCTAGAGATGTTTGTGTTTCTGACCCAACAGCCGTCGTCTTATTATATCGAGCTGAAGGAGTCTTGAAGTCACTTTTTTCTGTAAAACAATTGACCTGCTAACAATAACAGTAAACAACAGAAACTAGGCCACTTCATACATATCAACTGCAACACACTGTCATAAACATTCATAACTGACAACAGTTGTGTGTTTACAAGGTCAAGAGTGTAATATTATTATTGTTGTGTGAATTGATTTATCAGGTCTGAATTCTTCAATGAAACCTGTATGATATTTAGGAGTCTGAATGCAGTGTTTGAAAGTTCAGGACTATTAGTCAAGACATTCACTGATTCATCAGGAGTGAGAGAAAACATGCCCCACAAATGTACCTGTTGTTCGTTTGGAAAATGGCAGCATTTCCACTTTGAAATGAATTAAAGATAGATTTTTTTACATTAAAGCTTACCATTTAGATTTGATTTTCATCTTATTTTATGAAACTGTTGGTGTTACATTATCACCTGCTACCCTCAAAACTGGCTTTAATCCATAACTCCCATTATTTCTTATAGACTAATTTTTTTATTAACGTGAGCACCTGACCTGTGTGGCTGATGCTCATGCCTCACAGACCCACAAACTCCAAACTGGATCAGTTCCCACCCACACATCACTGCGCAGACTCGTTCTTGAGCAGAATACCCCACCCCTTAAAGCCCACACAAACAACACTTAAAGCCACAACACAACACTTAAAGAAATTTCGCTTCTGCCGGGTCCCCGCTTTTAACAACTGCTTCCTTGCAAAATTATGAGTGGCTTTCAGTGAGTCCTGAAGCTTTCTAGCATGCTTAGGGTCCGGTGGCACAAACCACTCTCCTCATTAGGCTCCCTATGGGGAATTTGCAGGCAGTGTAACCATCACACCGCCGACAAAAATCCTCCACATCTCTCCTCACAAGCTCCCAGTAAAAACTGTCTGACATATTTTAATGTTTTTGAAACCCCAAAGTGTCCAGACCCCACCGTCTCATGGGCAGCCCTGATAACACCCTCACACAGCGACCTCTGCACCACCACCTACCACCTCCCCTCCCCAGTGGCTGGGTCTTTCCACTCCCTCTCTAACACCCCGTCTTGTTTGGCCCATAAGGTTATTGTGGACAGAGAGAGAAGGGCCACTTCCTCAAACAGAGGTCGCTGCTGAGTTTGGACCCAATGGATTACTAGGTCCACATCTTTATCTTGCAGCCGCCTCTAGTCCTCTACTCCTATTATCCCCACCGTCAAACACGCCGGTGTATCGCCATGCTTACAAACCACAGAAGCACCACTGGTATCTGGAGTGGGCCAGTTGCTCACCGCCTGCACCTTCTCTTCCATCATGCCAATCCCCACACCAGCCACTCTGACCGCAGAATTCCCAATAACACCCTGTCCATTAACCTGGCAAAAGTAGGCGGTGCATTGCAGAGCCCCCTGAACTGCTATTGCCCCCTACTTGTACAAAAAGCAGTTTTTGGCCTGGCATTGGTAGCAAGTGGTACCTGCCAATAGCCAGTGCGCAGGTCCAGGGAAGTTAACCATGACGACCCAGTTACCTTCCTGGTGACCTCATTAACACACCTATAGTCAATGCAAATCTCCATTAGCAAATCCCCCCCCCCCCCCCCCCCCCCCCCCCAAGGCACCATGACCACCGGTTCGGCCCACTCACTCTCAGACTGCTCAATAATTCCCGCTCGCTGCATGTACAACAAGGCATTATCAGCAGCGTCCTGACGGGCAAAAGGGAGCCTTTGGGGCTGCAGCCTAATGGGCATGGCATCCCCAGTCCCCATTGACTCTCATCCAAGCCCTCACAATTCTTCAGGCACAACTCCTTCAAAGCAACCAACCCCTCCCCCTCCTCGAGAGGCAGAAATAGAACAGCGTTCTCCTGCCCAAACCTCCTGGAGAGGCTCGAGACTGGCTCTGAAGGGAACTGTGTGGCTGGCCACCCCGGGGAAGATGTCAGCTGAGGTGTGGGGTAAGGGAGTGGGGAAAACATGTACATGTGGCAGACTGGCATCAATGCTTGGGTGGGTGCCTATGGAGCTCCACAGGGGTAAGGGCCTGGATGAATTGGTCTCTCGCATCCCATGAACTGACAGTGGCATGTGGGCATAATGCTTGCCTTGTCAAATTTTCAATATCATTTGCCAGGACTCTCATATGCCCTCCTAGCTGCCTCAGAGCGTCCTCTGTTAGACACATATCCAATTCAAGAGCTTTGCAGTCCTCTGACCAGTTTCAGACAGTTCAAATTGTGCATGAAAAGCTTCCCAATCAGCTTAACCTAGGGTGATCAGCTGAACCAATCAGGTGAACCAGGCTTGCTACAATATGGACTCTTTAAAAAAAATTAAGGATTTTTTTTTTTTTCAGCGTTTATTTGAAATAGAAATCTCTTGTTATTACATTATGCATGTCTTTGTAAGTTAAATGTCTGTGTGTAATGGTCTCTCTGGTCTCTCAGTAAGCATGGCGTCAGTGTTGTCACAGCTGATGGGTCAGTGGATGGATGTTCAGGGACTCCTGATATTTCTGTGTGTGCTGCTGTTGGTGAAACACCTGCGAGATGTTCAGTCAAAGAACATGCCGCCAGGACCCTTCCCTCTGCCTATCATTGGAAACCTTATAAATATAGGCTTTAGTGATCCACTGGGCTCCTTTCAGAGGGTAAGTCTCATATGATGCATACAAATATGTAAAATTATTGTATGTGAATGTACTGTATAACATGAAGATCACGTTGATCAGATTGCTGAGATGTATGGAGAAGTGAGCACACTTTATCTGGGAAACCAGCCCTGCATACTGCTCACTGGATACGAGACTTTCAAAGAGGCATTTGTGGAACAGGCGGACATCTTCACAGACCGGCCGCACTTCCCTGTGAATGACATGCTCAGTAAAGGGAAAGGTACAGATGGAGAAAAAGTTATATTGCACCTATCTGATTTAAATACTGGCAAAATCTTAAACATTACCTAAAATCATTCATTTTTTTGTAGGTCTATTTATGTCAAATGGCCACATGTGGCGTCAACAGAGGCGTTTTGCTCTGGCAACACTAAAATACTTTGGTGTGGGGAAGAAAACTCTAGAAAACTTCATCCTGCAGGAGTGTCGCTGTCTCTGTGACTCTGTACAGACTGAACAAGGTCAGTGAGCATCATTTTATTGCCAGACACCATTTTATTCTCTTCACTAGCAAGATTTGCTGTCATTCATGTAAAACTCAAGAATATATGTAAACAGAATAAATGCACTTTTTTTTAAATCTGAAAATGTATTATAACCAGGGAATTAAATCTTGTTCAATGTCATAATCATGTAGTTAAGGGCTGTGTGTACATACTATCCTCTTGAGGCCACTATCTGCAAGTACAAGTGTCTTTTTGAAGGTCAAACATCTGGGAAATCACATCTTTCCTTAATTTTCTCTTTTTATTTAAATGTGAGATCTAAAATTCTGAGACTAAATAAAAATGTAGTAATCATAAATATGTAATAATCATAAATAATACATAAATAATATTTTAATAATAACAAATTAGATATAAATTAAGGAAAAAAATATTTAAGATTAACTGTTGTACAGGTCTAGTGTACATTTGTGAGCAAATGTGTGGCATTCAGCATGTGGATAGAAACATTAGTGTTCTCAGAAGTTTGGATGCCACTATATACTGTATTTGAGAAAGGAAAATATATTTTTTAGGAGATGTTTGTTTGTTTTTCAAGTTTTCTGTTCTTAAATCTAATAACATTGCTCTTTAATTTGGTTGTTGTGTTTCTAGGTTTGCCCTTTGACCCTCAGCATATTGTGACCAGTGCCGTGGCTAATATAATCAGCGGGTTGGTGTTTGGTCACAGGTTTGAATATGATGATCATCAGTTTCATCTGATGCAGAAGTATGTGGATGACATGTTACAGCTTCCCATCTCAAACTGGGGTCGGGTACGAGTTCACCCTGCTATCACAATGTCATACACAAGGCTAACAATCGAAAAATAAAAAATAAATTGGCTTTATTGACAAGTGTTAACAATCAGTTTCATTCAAGGAATAGTAGTGCTTGTTAAATTGGTGAACTTTTTGAAAAAATGTTGTCCTTTATTTGTCTCTTTACAGTTATATAATCAGTTTCCCACCCTCATGTCGTTGCTGCCAGGAAAACACCAGACGGCATTCGCAAGCATGTCTAAACTTCAGCCCTTCCTGCAGGAAGAATTCAGAAAACACAAGGAGGAGAGAGACCCGGCCAACCCCAGAGACTACATTGACTGTTATCTGGATGAAATTGAGAAGGTAGTGTCGTCCTAAGATGCCCTGGTATATTTATATTCCTTTAAGAGGGCTTTATTAGGATTTGAAACATGCGTTATCACCTCCTTTATGAATATTCATGTCTGCCCTTCAGAGATTGTGTAGTTACAGTATCTTACAGCTTATTGGATCGTGCTAACTAGTCAAACCTTAACCACTTCCAAATTTTCTTAGTGGAGTAAGTGCTGGACCTTAAATGCCACCAATTTATTTAGAATATGAACCTTTCGAATTGAATTGTGCACACGTAGAGCCAAAGTCCCTTTAAGACAAGTCATTTCACTCGGCGGCCATATTTGAAACGCCTCTTGGGCATGCAAGTGCAGCTCCTATCTCTTTGAATGCAGAGACATAAAATTCTCCAAAACGGCATTTTGTGATGGGGGCTCTTTCACACTGATGAGAAAAAAGCAAGGTGGTCGCAACCGCTGACCCGTTCTCGTTCAATGTTCAATTTATTTATAAAGCACATATTAATACAACAAAAGTTGACCACAGTGCTGTACATAGGGAAAAATTAAATAATCATAAAATAACATTCAAATTCTATAACATTGCCTCAAACAATCACAGAATAAAACTTCAAATTCAATGCAGCATTAATAGTAACCCATTACACTACTAACACAGCACTCATGAATGATCAAATGCCAATATGAAAAAATATGCTTTTAAATGTCGTTTAAACTCTCTAAGAGATGAACATTGCCGGATATAAAGAGGTAAGCTATTCCATAGCCTGGGAGCAGCGGCCACAAAGGAGCGGTCTCCTCTCATTTTCCGGTACGTCCGCGGGACTACCAAGAGATTTAATGACTCGGAGCGCAATACTCTATTTGGTTTCTTCACCTGGATCAGATCAGCTATATAGGTTGGAGCAGTGCTATTTAGTGCTTTAAAAACAAATAAAAGCATTTTTCCGAGTGCCTGTCAGGAGTCTTGCGGCCGCATTTTGGACCAACTGTAATCTATTTAGACTTTTGTGTTGAACACCATAGTCCAATCTTGAAAAAATAAAAGCATGAATTACCTTTTCCAGGTCCTTCCGTGTTACAAAGGGCTTAATTTTAGCGATTAGTCTCAACTTCCGAAAACCAGTCAGTATCTGGTGTGGCCACCATTTGCCTCACGCAGTGCAACACATCTCCTTCACATAGAGTTGATCAGGTTGTTGATTGTGGCCTGTGGAATGTTGGTCCACTCCTCTTCAATGGCTGTGCGAAGTTGCTGGATATTGGCAGGGCCTGGAACACGCTGTCGTATACCCCAACAGTATATATACTGTTGATTTACACACACACACACACACACACACACACACACACACACACACACACACACACACATATATATATATATATATATATATATATATATATATATATATATATATACACACTGTTGATTTACACACACACACACACACACACACACACACACACATACATATATATACACTGTTGATTTACACACACACACACACACACACACACACACACACACACACACACACACACATACATATATATATATTAGGGGTGGCACGGTACATGAAAAAACATCCGAACCGTTCGGTTCGCTTGTCTCGGTTCGGTGCGTGTGTGCGTCGCGCGGTTCGCACGGTTCGACGCATGCGCAATGTAGCCTTGTGCCCGTGCTACTGCTAATACAATGCTAAATCATAAATCAGACAAATGTAGAATAACATTACAATGTCCAGCAATCGATTTAAATAGTACACTGGGTTTACTTAGACATTTAATGAGATCAACTCCACTAGGCTATATGTTGTTTTTTTCACGTGAATAAATAGGCTACATAGATCGACTGTTCCACGTACCGGTATGTACTTTAATGGTCCAGTGGCAGAACTTGCCAAGCGTGTCAAAGGTTCTGAGTTCTAATCTGCACTCGTATATATTTTTCTTTTTCATCAAAACCGATTATGTTTATCAGCGGTTGTATATCAAGCAGGGACAGATTTGTATGAATTTTGTTTTGTGATTTCATCGGAACGAATAGAGTAGCCTAGAGTCTCCTCAACGGACTGAAGCGCGCGTCTGAGTGAAGAATGTGCGGCCGCTGCGGTGTGTGCGCGAGCCACGAGAACACTGTATCAGCGCCACTGATCGCAACGGCAACGAGCACTTTGATCACTTGATTAAAAAAAACACATTTCAGCGCTAGATTGCTTCTTATTTAACAAACGAACGAAACGAATACTTTGCTAGTTAACTGGAAATGTTTTATTTATTTGTATTGGTACATCCGTGCTGGGACATAATATCAACCCTGGCAAAAAGTGGTGACAAATAACTGTCCGACACAGCCCACGGGAAATGAGAAGCTGCGTTTTGCAAACACACCCCATTTATGAAATAAATTAATTAATAATTAGATAATTCAGCTATATATCATATGCTGAAGTAAATTTTTGGAGTGTTAAAGATTAAAAGAAAAAACAACAACAAGAACCGTACAGAACCGAAAACCGTGACCCTAAAACCGTGATACGAACCGAACCGTGGGTTTTGTGAACCGTGCCACCCCTAATATATATATATATATATACTGTTGATTTACACACACATACATACATATATATATATATATACTGTTGATTTACACACACACACACACACACACACACACATACATAATATATATATATATATATATATATATATATATATATATATATATATATATACTGTATATATTATTAAAATATATACATTTTAAAAATATGTATTATAGATATGTTTGGATGTCTTATTCAAACTGCAATGAAGATCATGGGCAGAATAGAACCTTTTTATCTCCAGACCTTGTACGAAAAATCTATACTGAGGGAGGCATATAAGATTCTACATGATACAACACACACCCTGAACTGTGAGTTTGAAATGTTGCTATTGGTAAGGAGATTAAGAATACCAAGGTGTAGATTTAAAAAGTCCTTCATTCCTTCTGCTACTAAGTTATTAAATAATACCAAATAGGTTCTCTCTCTCTCTCTCTCTCTCTCTCTCTCTCTCTCTCTCTCTCTCTCTCTCTCTCTCTCTCTCTTACCTTACCTACCTACCTACCTACCTATGTATTGTAGTTTCTGAAAATATATACTTTATGCCATATGAGAAGGTTTTTTTGTGTTCCATCATTCCCAGTGTAAGGACAGTGAGGCAGAGTTCACAGAGAAGAACCTGATGTACTGTGTAGTGGATCTGTTTGGAGCCGGAACAGAGACCACCTCTACTACCCTCAGATGGGCTTTACTCTTCATGGTCAAGTATCCAGATGTGCAAGGTGGGATGTCAGTCAATCAACAAAAGTGACTTCCTGTTGCTTGTCCTCAAAAGGTACTTTCAGCATGTTCTTAGTTGACTGTTTTCTCTCAGAGAAAGTCCAGTCTGAGATCGATCAGGTGATTGGACAGACACGTCAACTACAAATGGATGACCGAACAAATCTGCCGTACACCTACGCTGTGATCCATGAAATTCAGAGGTTCGCGAACATTATCACCTTTACGCCTCCCAGAGTGGCCAACAAGGACACAACAGTGGGAGGACGACTCATCCCGAAGGTCAGTGCATTTTTATGTTATGTACCATACAGCATTTGTGTGATTAAACAAGGTCAGTTATGTGCAGCTTGAGAAAATTCCTATTATGCATGTTCAACTTTTCCTGTTATGCAAGTTCAAAAGCACAAAGTCCTTCCAAAGGGAGTTATTTTCAATATCAGTAACACTGTTTCTGAACTCCCTGAAACGCCTCCATTGTAGCCTTGAGTTTTCTTCCGAGAACAAACACATCACAATATTCCTCATTTAAATAATAATAATCCCACCCAAGGCATACGCAAAATAAAGAGGCGGGGCCTGGTTGAGTTAGTTAGTAGTATATTGAAACTCGTGTTTAGGGTAAGGGGCGGGACATTTCCCAAACACTCTCGAAGTGCTTGACCAATCACAACACACTGGTCCAGCTGACCAATCAGAACACTTTGAGATGGAGGGGCTTCATAGAGACAGGAACTAAACAGAGCGTTACTGACAGACTGGGAAGAGAGGAGCTGCAAAAACATCAAATATGAGGAAAATAACCTGTTTGAACATGCAAGCATGAAAACCTATTTAGTTGAGCCCAAAAACAAAATCAAGACTTTGTAAAAAGGCATAATAGGTCCTCTGTAATGAATCTATCACTCACTCAAGTCTATATGTTTTGTTATTACAGGGTGTGATGGTGCTGCCGTTGCTAAAGACAATCCTACAGGACAAGAATGAGTACAGCACTCCGAATGAATTCAACCCTTCGCACTTTCTGGATGAAAATGGCATGTTTTTGAAAAAAGACACTTTCATCCCTTTTTCAATTGGTAGGTTATGTCCATACAGCTCTATCATCATGTGTTTACTCAGATTATGAGCATATTTACTGATCCAGACCATGATTTCCAGGTAAGAGGATGTGTCCAGGTGAGCAGCTCGCTCGTATGGAGCTCTTCCTCTTCTTCACGTCTCTGATGCAGCGTTTTACCTTCCTGCCTCTGGAGGGACAAACGCTAAGTCTGAAAGGATCTATAAGCGTCTCGTCTGGCCCTGAACCCTTCCAGATATGTGCAGTGCCTCGATAGTGTAGATTTTAATCATTTAAAATTTAGCTTCCTTAAAGCAGTTCTGTTCCTAAATCATGTTCAAGCTCCAGTGTTCATTACATGGATTCTGCGCATCAAAATGCAGAGACAACAAACTTGATACGATAGTTCAGTACTCAGACCTGCCCGATTTTACCGTTCAAAAGTTTTGGGTCGGTAAGATTTTTAAAATGTTTTTGAAGAAGTCTCTTCCGTTCACCAAGGCTACATTTATTTGATCAAATACAGTAAAAACAATAATATTGTGAACTATTATTACAATTTATATTACTGTTTTGTATTTAAATATATTTTAAAATGTACTTTATTGATGCAAAGCTGAATTTTCAGTATCATTACACCACCATTACTTTGTGATATTTTTTTGTTTTGTTTTCAGGATTCTTTGATTAATAGAATGTTCAAAATAACAGCATTTATTTGAAATAGAAATCTACATTATAAATGTCTTATTTGATCAGTTGTCATGTTTGATCAATAATTTGCTGAATAAAAGTATTATTTCTTAAAAAAAAAAAAAAATTCTTGCTGATCCCAAACTTTTGAATGGTACTTTAATTGGCACTTTAATAACTAATTTAGGCCCAGAATCATGATCATTGATTTAGTTCAGTTGACAAGTAATAGTGATTTTCACCCTGTAACTTCCGACAAAACCAATAAACCCTTGACAATCAAGTAAACTGGCAGTAATCTAGGGCCATTAGCTCTGCAGAAGTCTCAGGTGATGAACAAACACCATAAAAATGGCTTGATTGGGATGAGGTAGAGAGTTTAATATCATTTCTTTAGGCTAATGGCTTTCTCAGATACAGACCCCACAGAGAGACCTGATTTACAGTTAGGTGTATTTTCTGACATGGTACGTGAAAATCTCCGAAAATGGGAACTTGACTATTACCCCTTTTCCACCAAGGCAGTGCTGGTGCCGGTTCGGAGACGGTGCCTACTCGCGAACCAGTTCTTTGTGTTTCGACAGCCAAAGAACCGGTTTTCGGCCAGGAAAATTGGTTCCAAAGCGGCACCAACTCTTTGCTGGACTAGAACCGTTCTTTTACCACGTCATGCTTACGTCGGGGGATGGGGGCGTGGTTATTGTCGAACTTCTTCTCGAATGTAACCTCCGTCTATAGTAATCCAGACGAGCAGCACAGACTTCTAAACGTCTTCTTCTGACCCCAATATAGGATCGCAAAGCCAGGAGAAACATTTGCAGAAAGACGATGTAGTCCGCCATTGTAATTGTTATGCTTGAAGTTGGCGCAAGCATTTCTGGGAAAGTTAAGACGTTTGGCAACGTACACAGTGACGTAACGAACAAACAAGAACAAACAGGTTCTTCAAGAAGTTGAACCAGCACCAGTTCCTAACCAGTTCTTTTTTGGTGGAAAAGGGGTATATGAGTTTAAATATGGCTTACATATGTTGAAGTTAATGTAATATTAATTAGACATCATGGATGCAATTCTTAATCATATCAATTTTAGACATTAAGGGCCACACTTACTTAACAGGGCAAATTAGCATCCAGCCGTGGGAGTGGAAAGTTCTTCGGGTGATGTAGAATGCACTAATTCAATGTGAAGTCAGGCGAAAAAAGTGGTTAAGACGGGGCTAGGCTACTCTGGCTCTCGAGATCCACTTTCCTGCAGAGTTTTGCTCCAACCATAATCAAACTTTGAATCAACTGAACCAATTGCTTCACAAAATGATTCACTGTTTTGAAGAGCTCGAAACGCCACACGATGGTGACCCTGCTGGTCAGAACGGCAAAATATGCATTAAAACACCTTTTACAATACAACTCACTACTCACTGCTACTAATGTGTGTGCACTAACTTGGACGGGTTTAATACAGAGGACAAATTCCGAGTATGGGTTACCATTCGTCAACAAATCATCTAATGCCATTCAATATGAAGTGTCTTTATAATATGGGTTATTTGATGAAATTGTAGGGCTTGGTTAATCATACCAATAAAAGACTTACAGTACACTTCCTTTTTATTATACAAATGTTTTTGTTTTTTTTATTATACAAATGAGCTGGACGATGACATCATTGTTTTCTCCCGAGCGGCTGTAAAGATAAAGGAACTAAATGAATAACTTTTATACAACAAAAATGAACCATCACTGAACTTACTAAAGCTGGATTACGACACTATGTTCTTCTAGATCTGCTGTACAGCCGAAACAGACTTTGTTGCATTATTTTCCTGTTATCACTGTAAATCTGCTTTGAAACAATCTGTATTGTAAAAAGCGCTATATAAATAAAGGTGACTTGACTTGATTTTAATGTCTTTAAATGTATATAATTCATCCGAGATCATCAGGTAGAAATCATTTTGACACTGGTTCATGGGTTGCAAGGGAGATAACCACTCTGTCGACTTGTCTTTTTGTTTTATCTCTCTTTTATCTCTCGAGGGGGTAATAATTTGACAGGGGGTCGAAATTCGGCACAACACCTGCATGGGAGGCGGGCACACTAACAAGGATGCCCCATCTCCCAGCATGTTTTTTTTTTTTTTTTTTGACATGCATAATTCATGTGTTTGTTCTTATGCAATGCATTAAAGGCTTCAAATATATACAAATAGAAAACCAGGTCAGATCATTGGTGATATTACATTTTAGGTTTAATAATTCATGATCTAAGTCGCATGTATAGAAAGTACGTACTGCCCTCTACAGGCCAAAATATACAAGTGCAAGTTTCTTTCTGAAGGTCAAGCATGCATCATCGGTCCTCTTATATAAATTAATACATTTTCCGAAATCTCTTAACAGTGCATCTTCATTTTTTCTTTTATTGTTGTTTTTCTCCTTGATTCTTTTAACTCAAAAGTTAAAAATATAATTGATGATATTGCTCCTGTTAAAGTCAGGAAGAAGAGTGGCAGACAAAAAGCACCTTGGAGAAACTCAACAGCAGTGCAACATATGAAAAGACAATGCAGAAAAGCAGAGCGCATGTGGCGGAAGACAAAACTTGTAGTCCATTATAACATCTACAAAGACAGCCTGCATGCTTTCAATATGGAACTAGGCAAAGCTAGACAGACTTTCTTCTCAAATATTATAAACAGCAATTTAAACAACACACGCACTCTTTTTGCTACTGTAGAGAGACTGACAAACCCCCCAAGCCAGATTCCTAGTGAAATGCTCCCAAACAGCAAGTGCAGTGAGTTTGCTTCTTTCTTCTCTGAGAAAATCAATAATATCAGAAAGGTGATCAGCACATCCTTGAGTTGTGCTGGGGTCAGACAGATCAGACCACCTGAGAAAGTAGTTACTATGTCTGACTTCAAAGAAATTGATGGCAAAATTTTGGAAGAAACCGTACAACACCTTAAAACATCAACATGCGCCCTTGACACACTTCCCACATCTTTTTTCAAAAGTGTGTTAAACAGTTTAGAAGCAGATCTTCTAGAAGTGGTAAATGCCTCACTTCTCTCTGGGAGTTTTCCAAACTCCCTGAAAACTGCAGTTGTCAAGCCCCTCCTGAAAAAGAGCAATCTGGATAAGACCATATTAAGCAACTATAGACCTATCTCAAATCTTCCTTTCATAGGCAAGATCATTGAAAAAGTTGTCTTCAATCAGCTGAACAAATTCTTAAGCTCGAATGGATACTTTGACAATTTTCAATCTGGTTTCCGACCGCACCACAGCACAGAGACAGCGCTCATAAAGATAATAAACGATATTCGCTTAAATACTGATTCAGGCAAATTATCAGTGCTGGTACTACTCGACCTCAGTGCTGCATTTGACACTGTCGATCATAACATACTTCTTGACAGGCTGGAAAACTGGGTGGGGCTTTCTGGGATAGTCCTAAAATGGTTCAGGTCATACTTAGATGGGAGAGGTTATTATGTGAGTATAGGAGACCATAAGTCTGAGTGGACATCCATGACATGCGGAGTCCCTCAAGGCTCAATTCTTGCGCCACTCCTGTTCAACCTGTATATGCTCCCAATGAGCCAAATAATGAGAAATAACCAAATTGCTTACCACAGCTATGCAGACGACACACAGCTGTACTTAGCCCTATCGCCTAACGATTACAGCCCCATTGACTCCCTGTGCCGATGCATTGACGAAGTCAACAGTTGGATGTGTCAAAACTTTCTTCAATTAAACAAAGACAAAACTGAAGTTATTGCGTTTGGAAACAAAGATGAAGTTCTCAAAGTGAACGCATACCTTCACTCTAGGGGTCAAACAACTAAACATCAAGTCAGGAATCTTGGTGTGACACTAGAGTCAGACCTTAGTTTCAGTAGTCATGTCAAAGCAATAACTAAATCAGCATACTATCATCTGAAAAATATTGCAAGAATTAGATGCTTTGTTTCCAGACAAGACTTAGAGAAACTTGTGCATGCTTTCATCACCAGCAGGGTGGATTATTGTGATGGACTCCTCACTGGCCTTCCCAAAAAGACCATAAGACAGTTGCAGCTCATACAGAACGCTGCCGCCAGGATTCTGAGCAGAACCAGAAAATATGAACATATCACACCAGTCCTCAGGTCTTTACACTGGCTCCCAGTTAGATTTAGGATTGATTTTAAAGTATTATTACTGGTATATAAATCATTCAATGGCCTAGGACCTCAATACATTGCAGATATGCTCACTGAATATAAACCCAACAGATCACTCAGATCATTAGGATCATATCAGCTAGAAATACCAAGGGTTCATTCTAAACATGGTGAGTCTGCTTTTAGCTATTATGCCAGCCACAGCTGGAACCAGCTTCCAGAAGAGATCAGATGTGCTCCTACAGTGGTCACATTCAAATCCAGACTCAAAACACTTCTGTTTAGCTGTGCATTTACTGAATGAGCACTGTGCCGCTGTTCGTCCGACTGTTTGTACTGTACTGTATTTTACTAAATTTTTCTAAACTGTTTTAATTATTCTTATTTCTTTTAATTATTTTAATTTCTCCTATGTCAGCAGGGCATTTAGCCCGAAACTGTAAATGCCCACTCAGAAGGTGATAATGTGAAAGTGACGTGTATTAATGTGGGTTTGAAAGTAGAACAGTATTTAAATGACGATATTAAAGTTTTCGTCTGAGAAAGAATGTGAACGCAGTGCTAAAGTGCTAAAGAAAGTGAAAAGAACGTGTGAGTAAATGAGGGAGAAAAGAAAGTTAAAGGAAAGTTGATAGATGGAAGACCTGTAAAAAATTATTTGAAAACTGTTCATTTATTTTAATATTTTCAAAAATGTCACCAGTTTCAGTTCCTTTACTGTAGCTCCCATACAATGTTATACCTTAAAACTAAAGTATTACCCACTTATTTTCTGTCCTTGCAAAAATAAATGCACAGTTAAACATTTCATTATGCATTTCATTATGCAGAGATAAAAGGAATCACAAATAATGATAATAATAAAAACACTGCTACATTTTAATGCATTCCCAAGTATATCCAAGTATTTCAGAACGGGCTGCTTTAGCAGCTAAGTTTCAAATCATATCAGTGGCCAAAAAAGCATTATCTTACATGGAGCAACGTCAAGATCACATGACCAGCTAGAAACTACTCACTTTTTTGGGTATGGTTGCACTGTTGCCTCATTCCCATAATTCCTTTAGTAAACCGACTGCTTAAAAGAAGCAGACATTGCATGCAATCTTTTTAAGTGTTAACCCTGCAGCAAAAATGTTCTTCATCTCATTCCGGGTATTAAAAGATATAAAACTTGTATGTTATCAGCTCTGATGTCACAGATAATATCAACTTCAACGTGTGTAGGTTATCCGTATGGTAGCCGACCTGAAGAAGAAAGTTCAGCTCTGAGATCAAACCCTTCACACTTCAGAGAGCTGGATCTGAGCTACAATCACCTCAATCTCGGCTGTCTGATCTACTGAAGCATCCAGGTCTTGTCAACTAGAGAAGCTCAAGTATGTTGGACATTAAAGTCACCATGAAATTGACTATTCTTATTTTTATGGAAGATTGCAGTATTTATTATAAATGATTTATCCGTGCACATCATTTTTTTATTTAAATGAATGTGCGTTCATAATCTTTAATCAAAATAACTTCCCCTCCCTCTTGTAGAGACATCTCTTCTCTTCTCTTCTCTTCTCTTATGACGAGCGCAGGGCAACCTGTCAATCACATGAGATCCACCAATAGCAAACCTTTTATGGAAGATTGCAGTATTTATTATAAATGATTTATCCGTGCGCATCATTATTTTATATAAATGAATGTGCCTTCATAATCTTTAATCAAAATAACTTCCCCTCCCTCTTGTAGAGACATCTCTTCTCTTCTCTTATGACGAGGGCAGGGCAACCTGACGACTTTACTAGTAATAAAGATAAAATAAATGAAAATAAAACTATGCAATTGGTCAGGGCCGGCCAGATAGAAGTGGCTCTTAAAAATCATTCATGCAGTGTAAAGGCCCGTTCACACCAAGAACGATAACTGTAAAATTAACTAACGATAACTTTATTAGCGTCCACACCAGTGGACGATATCGTTCTGCACACAGAGTTTTGTCGTCTGCCGCTTTAAATGCTCGAACCCTTTAAAGCAGGATGGATTCTGATTGGCTGTCATTGTTTTTATTATTCATCAACTGGAAAAAAATCATTCGGAAAGTGATTCCAATGATATCGTTCCTCTGTGCTGTTATAGTTGTGGTGTGGACTATGCTATTCTTTTATGTTTAGAGCGATTTTTAGAATATATTCTATATATTTATCGCTATAATTATCAGACTGAACGGGCCTTGAAGACTTAAATGGGCCTTAAACCTGTTCATCTTTCGTTCATCTTCTGAACACAAATGAAGATCTTTTTGATGAAATCTGAGAGCTTTCTGATCCTCCATTGACAGTCTACGCAACTACCACATTGACGCTTCAAAAACGTACAAAAACTTAGAGATCGTAAAACTAATCCATATAAATGTAGTGGTTTAGTAAAACATTTCTGAAGAGACTCAGTTTTTATATGATGAACAGATTGAATTTAGGCTTTTATTCACATTTAAACATTTATCAACTCACATCAGCTGTGGTAAACAGAAGCTCAAACATGGTCACTTGAAGAACCAATGAGGTTCATTCTCGTGTTACGCAGCACGTTTGAGCTTTAGCAAGAACCAATTGTGTTCATTCTCGTGTAACACAACACGTTTGAGCTTCGGCAAGAACCAATGAGATTAATTCTCGTGTTATGTAGCACTTTTGAGCTTCAGCAAGAACCAATGAGGTTCATTCTCGTGTTACACAACACGTTTGAGCTTCAGCAAGAACCAATGAGATTCATTCTTGTGTTATGCAGCACGTTTGAGCTTCCGCAAGAACCAATGAGGTTCATTCTCGTGTTACGCAGCACGTTTGAGCTTCAGCAAGAACCAATAAGATTCATTCTTGTGTAATGCAGCACGTTTGAGCTTCCGCAAGAACCAATGAGGTTCATTCTCGTGTTATGCAGCACGTTTGAGCTTCAGCAAGAACCAATGAGGTTCATTCTCGTGTTACGCAGCACGTTTGAGCTTACACAAGAACCAATGAGGTTCATTCTTGTGTTTACGCAGCACGTTTGAGCTTCCGCAAGAACCAATGAAGTTCATTCTCATGTTACGCAGCACGTTTGAGCTTCCGCAAGAACCAATGAAGTTCATTCTCATGTTACGCAGCACGTTTGAGCTTCCGCAAGAACCAATGAGGTTCATTCTTGTGTTACGCAGCACGTTTGAGCTTACACAAGAACCAATGAGGTTCATTGTCGTGTTACGCAGCACGTTTGAGCTTACGCAGGAACCAATGGGGTTCATTCTTGTGTTACGCAGCACGTTTGAGCTTACGCAAGAACCAATGAGGTTCATTCTCGTGTTACGCAGCACGTTTGAGCTTACGCAAGAACCAATGGGGTTCATTCTTGTGTTACGCAGCACGTTTGAGCTTACGCAAGAACCAATGGAGTTCATTCTTGTGTTACGCAGCACGTTTGAGCTTCAGCAAGAACCAATGGGGTTCATTCTCGTGTTACGCAGCACGTTTGAGCTTACGCAAGAACCAATGAGGTTCATTCTCGTGTTACGCAGCACGTTTGAGCTTACGCAAGAACCAATGGGGTTCATTCTCGTGTTACACAGCACGTTTGAGCTTACGCAAGAACCAGTGGGGTTCATTCTTGTGTTACGCAGCACGTTTGAGCTTACGCAAGAACCAATGGAGTTCATTCTTGTGTTACGCAGCACGTTTGAGCTTACGCAAGAACCAATGGGGTTCATTCTCGTGTTACGCAGCACGTTTTAGTTTACGTGAGAACCAATGAGGTTTATTCTTGTGTTACACAGCATGTTTGAGCTTACGCAAGAACCAATGAGGTTCATTATCGTGTTACGCAGCACATTTGAACTTCTGCAAGAACCAATGAGGTTCATTCTTGTGTTAAACAGCACGTTTGAGCTTACGCAAGAACCAATGAGGTTCATTATCGTGTTACGCAGCACATTTGAACTTCTGCAAGAACCAATGAGGTTCATTCTTGTGTTACGCAGCACATTTGAGCTTCAGCAAGAACCAATGGGGTTCATTCTTGTGTTACGCTGCACGTTTGAGTTTACGTAAGAACAAATGCGGTTCATTCTTGTGTTACACAGCATGTTTGAGCTTACACAAGAACCAATGAGGTTCATTCTCGTGTTACGCTGCACGTTTGAGCTTCCGCAAGAACCAATGGGGTTAATTCTCGTGTTACGCAGCACGTTTGAGTTTACCCAAGAACCAATGGGGTTCATTCTTGTGTTACACAGCACGTTTGAGCTTACGCAAGAACCAATAGGGTTCATTCTTGTGTTACACAGCACGTTTGAGCTTACGCAAAAACCAATGAGGTTCATTCTCATGTTACGCAGCACATTTGAGCTTCAGCAAGAACCAATGAGGTGCATTCTCATGTTACGCAGCACGTTTCTTCTCCAAGAACCAATGAGGTTCATTCTCGTGTTACGCAGCACGTTTGAGTTTACGTAAGAACCAATGGGGTTCATTCTTGTGTTACACAGCACGTTTGAGCTTCTGCAATAACCAATGAGGTTCATTCTCGTGTTACGCAGCACGTTTCTTCTGCAAGAACCAATGAGGTTCATTCTCGTGTTACGCAGCACGTTTGAGCTTCGGCAAGAACCAATGAGGTTCATTCTTGTGTTACGCAGCACGTTTGAGCTTCGGCAAGAACCAATGAGGTTTGTTTTCGCCCATCAAGCAGGTTCGGTTGAGCTTCTGTAAATGTTCGCTAATCAATGTTTAAATGTTTTTAAAAAATCCTAAATTAAATCTGTTCATCATTTAAAGCGATTGAGTCTCTTCAGAAAATTTGGTTACTATTAGTTACTAAACCGCTCATTTCATATGGATTAGTTTTACAATCTCTTTATGAACTTTTTTAAGCTTCAAAGTGGTAGTTGCGTAGCTGTCAATGGAGAGACAGAACTGGCTCTGATTTCATCAAAAAGACCTTCTTTTGTGTTCCGAAGATGAACTAAAAAGTCTTACCAGTTTGGAATGACATGAGGGTGAGTAATTAATGACAACATTTTCATTTTTGAGTGAACTAACCCTTTAAATCATTGTTTTCAGCATGATGACGTCATTCATGCCACAAATCTACCGTTCCAACTCAAACCAAAGAGTGGTTCTTTAGAACTTAAATTCTAACTGAAATTCTTTAAACTTAGATCTTATGACTGTGGAGGTCATTGGAATACAAGGAGCTCATTGTGGATCTAGTTTGAGATGACGTATGCTTTGTGACATTTAGCTGGTCATCAGAACATAATTCTCAATTGGATTTATTGATCCTTGCACTTTATGCCATAATTTCCACGCGGCTATCTGTCAGTCAAGGTTCAGATTAGGTGATGTTTTTTTCCCATCTGCACTACCATTCAAAAGTTTAGGCCCGGTAAGAAAAAAAAAAAAATTTTAAGGATTTTTTCAACTTTTATTCTGTAAGGATGTATTAAATTAATCAATAGCGACAGTAAAGACATTTATAATGTTACAAAATATTTCTATTTGAAATAAATTCTGTTATTTTAAGTTTCTATTCATCATAAAATTCTGAAAACAAAAGTATCATGGTTTACACAAAATATTAAGTTTTCAACATTCAGTAATATTAAGAAATTGTTCTTGAGCATCAAATCATCATTTTAGAATGATTTCGGAAGGATCATGTGACACTGAGGACTGAAGTAATGATGCTGAAAATTCAGCTTTGCCAGCAGGAATAAATGACATTTTAACCATATTTTGCAATATATAATTCTGGGTTTCTTTCTCAAGTTTGTGTGTTCCCTTATGAATGATTTAAACAGAAATTTGTTCTGCTCTTTGCTATCAGTAAGGCCCACGGCAAAAATGCATTGCACGTCAACAGTGCAAGACTGTTTATTTCTTTTTTGAGACCACAGAGATCTTCAAGGACCTCACACTAATGCTCTTTTTTTTTTTTTACCTGATTTCACCCTATAAATTATATAATTTGTTTATACACTACTGGGAAAAGTACTTGTTTGGAGTGTGATTTTTTTTAATGTTTTTGAAAGAAGTCTATTATGCTTACAATTTAGAATAACTGTTTTCTATTTGAATAGATTTTAAAATGTTTAAAATGTATTCCTGTGATCAAAGCTGAATTTTCAGCATTATTACTCCAGTCTTCAGTGTCACATGATCCTTCAGAAATCATTCATCATAATATGAATGATTTGATGCTCAAGATACATTTAGCTTAATATTTAGTCTTAACCCCAGACCAACCTGTTATTACATACTTTTGTTAAATATCCTGTAGATTTTATAATTTACAGCTGGTCTTTCTCCATCATGTGCTGAAAAACAAGACTCTGTTTATGATGTGAATCTAGGACATTGCGATATTTTCTCATTTTAGTCATTCTGAACCCCCTGCTCTTTGAAAATTCCTTGGATTTCCCTGAAACCACAACCTTTCCACTATCACTATGTGGTCAGCAATGCACCAAAAGCAGTGTTTTCAGTGCGTCATAAGACATGGAGATCGTTTTTTTAGGTGAGGTGAAATTCCTCCACAGTCCATAAATGTCTGAAGCAACCACCACGAGACACACACTGACCGCTTTCTCATTGGCTCATCTCATCTTCAGCCAGCAGCCACTGCTCAAAGCACTCAAGGTAAAATTACATTTTTGCCTATGTTTATATGTGAATATGATTTCGGTGAACGTGATTTCACCAAGTAAAACGTGTTCCTGGATCACCCTCCTTGTTAATCCTGGAACAACTTTCCAATCAACCAATCAGACTTGGAGGGATATTTACTGTTAATGTCAAGTTTAGGCTTACAACTAGGGTTAGGTGCTTCTACATTAGTGTTATTCATCCATCAATTCCCTCTGATTTTAGGGATAAGTTATGGATCGTTTAGTGGTAGGGACTGGGTTAGGACTATGTTTTTGGACAAGAATACTGGTCCAGGATCAGCAGAAGATGTCGATCCAGGCACACGTCTTACTTAGCATAATCACGGCTACTGACCACAGTGGGCCCGGTGTCTGCATGGGTTTCCTCCGGGTGCTCTGGTTTCCCTGCACAATCCAAAAACATGCAGTATAGGTGAATTGGAGATGCTAAATTGTCTGTGTGTGCGTGCGTGCGTGCGTGCGTGTGTGTGTGTGTGTGTGTGTGTGTGAGAGAGAGAGAGAGAGAGAGAGAGAGAGAGAGAGAGAGAGAAGGAGAGAGAAGGAGAGAGAAAATGAATATGAATTGGGGAAAGACCTGGCAACCTACCCCGAAAAAAAAAATATATATATATATATAGTTATTTCTGCTATTTGAGTAGTTGTATATGTTAGTAGGCTACTTTAGTAAGTATGATGATGGTAAAAAAAATAAAAAAAATAAAAAAATAAAAAGGGTTTGTAAAGGGGAATCATTTAGGTCCTACAACCTTTGTACTATGTGCTGTCTCCCATCTGTTTTCCATGTTTGAGTTCAAAGACCTTATGGGTCAATACACTAATTGCACACATTGTATATCAATTAAGACAAAAAGATTATGGAAGATAACACAAAGTAGATCAGAGCCCACACACATACATCAAAACTATAACAGTCAGCAGCTTAACCCAATGGACCAGTCTTAACAGTTAACAAACTGTTTAAAACTTTTTTTGAGATGTGCATTTACTAAGTGATAATAATGTAGATGAAGCGTCCGATTCTTATTCTCGAACGGGTTTGCTGCTGCTTTGGTTATCTCAAATGAACGTGACAAACCTAACATCTAATTGGCAGATGCTGTAAATTCACACTCTGATTGCTTTATAGTGCCGTTATCTAAAGATACTGCTGATATGCTTATTACGTATGTTTGTTTATTTTGAATGGATCAAATCCAGAGAGGAAAGTGACGCTCATTAAATAACTATGTGTATAGACATAATAAGCATGGGCTCCAGCCTACACCTTTTTCGGTTATTATGTTTTTTGTTTTTGTTTTCTTTACTTTGGAAAATTATGTTTGAGGACCGAAATAAATTTGTGTTGTTGTTGTATATTGTAGGGGCAGATACAAGCTCACACATCACTGATCTACTGACATAATTCACACATCACCCGACACGCATGCATATTTGACACGTCCCCTTTAAGATGGAGTTCATGATAGTTTGGGGGCCTGGTAGATGCGCGTTTTCAGACGCATAAGTTTAATAAAAAAAAACACAACTGTTGTTCTTCTCACACTGCAATCCTACCTCCGTGTATTTTTGATTAGCTCAAAAAGCTACTATATTAAGTTTTGCTATATAATAAGATGCCCACCAAGCGATAACCTGCGGTTTACTTTGAACTTTGTACGGACTATTTTCCTCACGCTGTACTGATGTAAGAGATGCATGTTCGAGCACTGCACACGTTATATAACATTAAGTTGACGAGATAACAGAAGAATACAAAAGACAATAAAGATAAGAGTCAAATGGTCCGGACCTGTATCTGCATCAGTTAGTAGCATGGTGACTATTTAGACCAGTTTTTGTATTAAATAAAAAAATAAAAATAGTCATCACTATTTTTTTATTTTTTTATGTATGTATGTATGTATGTATTTACAATTGCCATATGTAAATATATGTAAATTCCACGGGAAACTTTCGAGCATTCTAATATAGTTACGAACTATAATAGAACTGTTCCGTTCTGTTTGGGAGCGTCTATTGACGTCAGGTAACCTGAAAACGCGGTTAAAATGTAACTTACTCTCTAAAAAGATCTAAAATATGTTTTATGGTTCTCACCTTTATTTATTTATTCATTCATTCGTTTATTTTAAACGAGACAAGGAGGTATGTATAATGCAACGACGCCTCTGACGTCAAAGATCACCTGTTGAATACTAAAACTAATCAAGTAAGTTACCAAAGTGAATCAGGGCTTGAATGTGAGTGAGATGTGTTGAGAAGTTTCGGTATGAACGTCGTTAGGCAGGCTGAAGCTACACTGACACTGCAGAGCATGTATAGCTTACTGTTGTGTTTTCTTTAGGTTTATTGATGAAAGTTGGACAACAAATTAGGACACGCTGTAATCTCTCGGTAAGTAAGTTACAACCTTGTTCCCTTCAGCCGCAATTCTTTAGTTTGCAGTAGTATATTGTGCAGTGTAACACTACAACTTTTGTGAGTGTGCCTAGTAGCAAATGATGAACTTCACTATGTGAATCTGAGGAGAATTGATTAGCCGTCGTCTAAAAATCACTTAAAGTTATAGTTCACTCAAAAAATGAAAAAAAATATTACTCACCCTCATGTTGTTAAAACCTATAAAACTTTCGTTCATCTTCAGAACACAAATGAAGATCTTTTTTGATGAAGTCTGAGCTTTCTGTCCCTCAGTTGACAGACAGCTTCCAGTTTTACCACAAGTGATGTGAGAGTTGATGAATGTTTATGTGAATAAAATTTAATCTATTCATCATATTAGCGATCGAGTCTCTTCAGAATATTTGGACTAAACCACTCAATTCATGGATTAGTTTTACGATCTCTTCATTAACTTTTTGAAGCATCAAAGTAGTTAGCTGTCAACCAGGGCTGGACTGGGACAAAAAATCGGCCCGGGCATTTTGACCCAGACCGGCCCACTATATGATCATAAACACCACCCATCTTTGCACGCCCTAAAATATAGGCTATGCATCCTTAAAACCACTAATGCCAGGTAATGAGTGAGTATAGGAACAAGTGAGAGTTAACAGATGAAATAAGTAAAAATTTGACATTTATTAATACAGTTGAACTATACTCCACAGTGATGAATCCTAAAACAAGCTATAAGCTGCATTGGAATAGCAATACCAGTGTTTCTTACAGGAGTTTTGGTAAAATTGTGGTGGGTGGACCTCGGTTCTTCTAGGGGGGTCCGGGGGCATGCCCCCTCCCCCCATAAGAAAATTTTGTGCATTTTAATGTTAAATTCATCAATCTGGTGCACTTTGAGAGTTCAAAATTAAAAGCTCCAACCCATATTCAGTGTGCAAATTAAACAAAGAAAAATTCAAACCTCTTTTAGTTACAGTGTCTATTTACATTACACTACATAATAATAGTTATAACATTAATCGTATGACAGTAATAGCCATATTTTGTAAAACAAATGCACTAAAAAATAAAGGAAACTTTCATAATTAGTTTTGTACCAATTTCTATACTTGAAAGAGATAAGCACATGATCTTTTATTTTGGCGGAAAACATGGTTTACAAACGCCTCTCATTAAATTTCTAGTGAATTGCGGTAATCGTCAACTATGCAGATGTGGAAATAATCTGTAACTGGGTAATGGGTTCCTACACTCGATCATAGCTTAAGTGTTTTGAAAGTAGTTCAGCTTACCGCAGGCTCTACACTCTCTCATCTCTCTCCTGATCCTCCTCACTATCATCATCATCACTGGAGCTGATGAAGGGCAGAAAACATAGATTTTGACACAGTTTACAGTGTCTGCTTTAAGGGCCTGTTTCTATTTTTTCACGCTATTTCTCTGCACAATCCTTGCGTTTCTTCTCCATCTCGCTATTTCGACAGATACACACTGACACTGCTGCACGCTCGCTTACTCGTTTAAAGTTGTGATTGGGCCAGCCCAGTGTCAATCAAGAAAAGAACCAATGGGCCGCTGATCTACGTGTAAAAAAATACAAATTATGTATGAGTATGAGATGTATCGGCCCAAAAAGCACGTCGGCCCACCGGGAAAATGCCCGGTATGCCCGATGGCCAGTCCAGCCCTGCTGTCAATAATGGAGAGACAGAAAGCTCTCAGATTTCAACAAAAGATCTTTATTTGTGTTCTGGAGATGAACGAAAGTCTTACGGGTTTGGAACGACATGAAGTAACATTTTTTACATTTTGGGTGAACTATCCCTTTAAACACCGGTTTGACCAGTCATCGATAGTTTTGAGAAAAGCACCTGCAGCATTTTGAGCGCAGACAGAAATTTGCTTTGATATTTTATATGTAATGCAACGATTTTCATACATTTATTGTGACCTACGTGGTGTTACAGTTGAAGAATAGGCTGCTTATAAAGACCATTAATGTGTGCAAAATCTCTCTGGTCTCTCAGTAAGCATGGCGTCAGTGTTGTCACAGCTGATGGGTCAGTGGATGGATGTTCAGGGACTCCTGATATTTCTGTGTGTTCTGCTGTTTGTGAAACACCTGCGAGATGTTCAGTCAAAGAACATGCCGCCAGGACCCTTCCCTCTGCCCTTGTTTGGAAACGTAATGAGTATAGGCTTTAGTGATCCAATGGAGATTTTTCCGAAGGTACGTCTTTTCTCAGATGCATATGTTTATTAAATGAGTTGTGTACATTTACAAGTTGACATGTTGATCAGATTGCTGAGAGGTATGGAGATGTGAGCACATTTTATCTGGGAAACAAACCTTGCATACTGCTCACTGGATACGAGACTTTCAAAGAGGCATTTGTGGAACAGGCGGACATCTTCACAGACCGGCCGTACTTCCCTGTGAATGACAGAATCTGCAAAGGGAAAGGTAAAAACAGCTAAAAGAACACCTTATACATCACTATGAGTGACACCATTACACGTTAAAATGTTCAAAAACATTAAGTCTGTTATCAATCATAAACTGCTCACCAATTCATCTTTTTGTGGAACGTCAGGAAACATCTTGTAATTCGCCTTTTATTCAAGGCTATGGACTTTCAGACACAACAAATTTGTTTATTTCTGCTGATACTGAACTGAAATGTTACAGTGTTGTTGTATGAAATATCAATATTTTGCTATCATTTTCAGTCAGTGCACCAGAACTGTTGTATAATTGGTAAAATTACCTTTTGCAGAGGCTACAATATAGCTTTGTCATTGAAAATATGCAGAACTGTTCATGACATTCTGTAGATCGTTACAGTGATATAACGTGACAAATTTAATTGTCCTGTCTCTCTTGAAATAAGGAAGTTCATTCATTTAGTACTATGAAAACTTAGTTTCAGAATTCAAAGCTCCCACGTGACCATATATATGAACAATATGATGCAAAATGTTCACTCAGTAATGCATGGAAGGAAACCACATTTGTTAAAACATGACTGCCCACATTTACATGCCAACAATTTGAAGGATCAGGTAGAGCAAAATATTAGAACCAGCAGCAAATTCACAGGCCACCATAAATAATAGCTGTTACCACTTACACTTGTAAAAATGATGTTTGCATAGCCTCAATGGAGTACACTTTAGCAATCATAGATTTTGCTCTTTTTATCTGTTTGTATGTAGGTCTGATCTTCTCCGGTGGGCACATGTGGCGTCATCAGAGGCGTTTTGCTCTGGCAACACTGAAGTATTTTGGTGTTGGCAAGAAAACACTAGAAAACTCCATCCTGCAGGAGTGTCTCTTTGTCTGTAGTTCTTTTCAAACCAAGCAAGGTCAGAGCACCATTTCTGCCTGAATTCATACATCTGAACAGACTACAAGTGCATACTGCTCTCTACAGGCGAAGATTTGAAAGTACGGTTTGTAGCTGTAACCATTCTTCCTCTCTTTTGCTTTCTAAGGTTTGCCATTCAACCCTCATCACATCTTGAACTATGCGGTGGGAAATATAATATGCAGCCTGGTTTTTGGCTACAAGTTTGAGTATGACAACCATCGTTTTCAGGAGCTGTTGCAGTATTCAGATGACACCTTCAAGCTTCCCATCAATGTCTGGGGCCGGGTATGAGACCAAATTTACTATATTATACGTTTTTCTCAAAAGTGCTATTTTAAAAGCTCCTAATTTAGTTTTTAAGCCTCCTAGAATAGATTTACATGCATCTAAGGTCAAAAACACTTTATTTTCTCATACGATCCATTGCAGCATTAGCTAGTTTCTCATAGGGTGCTTTCACACTTGGTTCGATTGCCTGTTCCGAACCCGAGTTCGATTGCTCCCCCCCTCCCCCAGCCCCCGATGGACTGTGTTCACATTATATTATTTGTATCCGAACCGCGGTACGGTTACGTCATCAAGCTGCAGCTGGCGCGTACTCGTGTTGCTTGGTAACCGCTATGAAAAGGCGTCAAAATGGATAGAATTGCTCGCTTCACATTTGTTCTTCTTTTTTTGAACCTTTGGTTTTGTTTTCAAAGAAAAGATACAGAAACACACTTGCGTCTGTCTGCCGCAAAAGTATTAAAAACGTTCCAAAGACAGCGGGATGTCCGCCCGCCCACCGAAGACAATTTTTGTGGAGGCAAGCAGAAATCATCTCTCTGCTTGCAGTGCGTCAATCCCGGTTTTCGTCAAGGTAAGCGTATAGACCCTTTTACAGTTGTTAAACACACACGCACGCAGGCACGCACCACATTATACGTCATCAATAGCGTTCACTTCCGCGATTTGGTACGATTGCGTTCATATCAGCAGCGAACCGTACCCGAGTTCACATGAACCGTACCCCAGACCACCTTTTTAAGCGGACTCGAGTACGGTTCGCGGGTGCGCACCCGAGTTCGGAAAACAGCGTTCACATCATCCAAACGAACCGAACTATGACGTCATTCGAACCCGGGTGCGCACCAAAAGTGCTAGTGTGAAAGCGCCCTAAGTGTCTGAATCGGTTTGATAAAGTGTTGTTCTTGCTTTGTTGTTGTTTTTGCCTCTTTATGATGACTCGCTGAATTTTTGTCCTAATTTGTAAGTCGCTTTGGATAAAGGCGTCTGCTAAATGACTAAATGTAAATGTAAATGTAAATAAAGGAAGGATCCAGTCTTTCTAAACCCCTCCTTTCTGAGAGCCTTTTTTGCTCTGATTGGTCAGATGACCCTGTCTGTTTTGATTGGTCTACTCTGCTCTGATTGGTCAGATGGCCTACTCTGTTGTGATTGGTCGACTACTTACAGCGTATGTCAGAAACCAAACGTCTATAACATATCTAAATTTCAGCTCTGATCTTCCTCAGCGCTTGATACACAGTGATACGAACAGTAACGATGGCGTCGGTTTTACCGTATCAATTCCAGCGCGAGTCCTCATGCTTTGGAAGTGCAGCAAAGACGATTTGCTTTCGCAGAAAACAGCATTTTCTCAACATGTTGACACACGAACCAAACTCTTCCAGTCTCCGCTACAACTACAGTGTTTGAGGGTCAAAGTAGATGTCGTTCGCCGGCAGCCAATGAAGACCATAGACTGGCATTATGCAAATTTGTTACATTGTTACTTGGGTATGAAACAGGAATTAAGAGCATGAAATTACTGACAACTCGTTTCAGCAGTTCAGAATCGGTCCTTTCTTTTAGGAGACACTTACTCCATTTATCTGCACTTTGATCTTTGAAACTTCGCAGACCTTTTACATTCACAAACAGCTGTATTACACTCTGCATGAATGGTAATACTCTAAAAAGTATCATGGGGGCACTTTAACATCATAAATCTGGTTTCTATTTTCTGACCAATGTAACTAATTGATATTTATTTATTTATTTTCTCTTGTGTAAAATCATAGAAATGCTAAACATGGATTTTTCCCACCTTTTTTGCTTTAGCTTTAGCAAAAGGAGACACAAATTCGGTTTGTTGTAGTTTCCATTTACCACTATAGGAGTTTACCCAACTATGATGAATGTCTAAATTGTAATTAGTAAAGACCAGGAACATGTACAGTATTTAAAAAATATATATTATTTTGATTTAATGCCGACTACGAAGCGAGATCAATGGTCGATGATATTTTTTTTTCTTTCTTTTTTTCTGGTCAGGTATTTTCAGTACATGCACTAAAATGTGAGATTTACTGCAAAGATTGATGAAATCCTGATGACCAAATGTATTTGTCCCTCAACAGCTGTATAACACGTTTCCCGCCGTGATGTCCTTGCTGCCAGGAAAGCACCAGACTGCATTTGCCAACCTTTCCAAGCTGAAGCTCTTTTTTCAGGAGGAAATCAGGAAGCACAAAGAGGACAGAAACCCTTCCAGTCCCAGAGACTACATCGACTGTTATCTGGATGAAATTGAGAAGGTAACCGGTTTTAGCAGATCCTGGCAGAATGATTTCATATTTAGAGTGTTTGTACACTGATAATTCATGCATTTCAAGTGAACTCAAAGGATACATTTGTGCACATCCCATATTTTTACTTTCCATTTACCTTTTGTTTTTAGAAGCGCTCTAGCCATCTCTTTTTAACCCCTCTTTCTGTTCATGGTTGAATCCTGTCCCAGTGTCAGGACAGTGAGGCAGAGTTCACAGAGGAGAACCTGATACACTGTGTGTTGGATCTGTTTGGAGCCGGAACAGAAAGTACGGCTAAATCACTCAGCTGGGCTTTACTCTACATGGCCAAGTATCCAGATGTGCAAGGTGGGCCGCTCCGCTCCTATGACCTACTTGTTAGTCAAATGTGTATGTGTGTGTCCACATACTCTGCATGTTCACTTTCCATAGAGAGAGTCCAGTCTGAGATCGATCAGGTGATTGGACAGACACGTCAGCCGTCGATGGAAGACAGGACACATCTGCCGTACACTTACGCTGTGATCCATGAAATTCAGAGGTTCGCAAATGTTCTTGCCTTTATTCCACCGAGAGTTGCCAGCAGAGACACCACAGTAGCTGGATGCCTCATTCCCAAGGTAAGTTAAAAAAATACTGTTTGTAGCATATTTCAAAATCAAAAATAAGAATACATTTTTTTTTTATTATTGCTTTCTCTTTTATTAGCTTCTGCATTACTGTACTGTACAGGTTTTTAATTGGCACAAATTCCACGATTATGGTAGAAACGAGAATGAGATTCTTTGAGTTAACCCTTGTGCGTCCTTAAGGAGATTTGTCTTTTTCATTTTTTTTTCTTTTTTTTTTTGTATAAATATAATTTTGCCTGTGTTAAAGGGGTGGTTGATTATGATTTCACTTTTCTAACTTTAGTTAGTGTGTAATGTTGCTGTTTGAGCATAAACAACATCTGCAAAGTTACGAAGCTCAAAGTTCAAAGCAAAGGGAGATATTTGCTTTTAAAGAAATCACTTTTTAAGGACTACAACAAACGGCTGGTAGGGACTACACCACATTCCTCCCGGGTTAGTGACATCACCAACCCTAGAATTTACATATACCCCGCCCCCTGAGCACGATTTATAGATTATCAAGACAGAATATGCTAATCAATGACTAGAAGATAACTATACATAAGCTACATAAATTCATCAACTAACCATTCAGAAATGTCTTGTCACTTCTTCTTGAGTCTCTCCATCATTGACTCCGTTGACATCATCTGACTCTGGTTTGAACATAAAAGGCTGAAAGTTTTTGAAATTTCCAGTGCATGTCTGTGTGAGGTAAAAGGACACAAGCTGTTGTAGCTCCGCCCTCTGTGCCGGGAGCAGAAGCTCATTTGCATTTAAAGGAACAGACACAAAAACGGTGCGTTTTTGCTCACCCTCAAAAATTGACAATTTTAATATGCCATATAAAAATATCTGTGGGGTATTTTGAGCTAAAACTTCACATACACACTCTGGGGACGTCAAAGACTTATTTTACATCTTGTGAAAGGGGCATTATACCGTCCCTTTAATGCAAATTGCCAACTGCATACATTTTGGCAGAAGTGTATATTTTTATTGGAATTTTAATATTTTACCCTCATTTCCTTTCATAAATCTATTTTACACTTGTAACACAAAATAATTACACTTAGGACCTAAAGGACAACAATGTCCCCATTGAAACCCATTAAAACTGTAATTTTTAATTCCAGGGCCATTTAGCTATAAAGTGATGCAGTCTTTGTCAATAGACTGTTGGCAAAAATGTGTACATACATATTTATTTATTTATTTATTTATATTTATTTATTTAAACAGATGCCACCATTCTCTCAGGTTTGGCCTATAAATCCCAGCGCTGTGTATATAAAGCTTTTCTGGGATCTAATGGGAAAAAATATGACACTGCACTCAAGCTTCACATTTTTTTACTTTTTTTGCTACAGACATTTTTGCCCTTAAAGACCTCAGAGTAAATTTTCAAAATTGGGGATAAATTTGGTAAAAGTACAGATTTTTTAAAAAACAATATATTGTACTGATAATTTGATTCTATTTCAGTAAACAAACACTTTGTTTAATGTTTGTAATGTTCTTAATTTCTTATGTTTTGTCCTATGACAGGGTGTGATGGTGCTGCCGATGCTGAAGCCAATCTTACTGGATAAGAATGAGTACAGCACTCCGAATGAATTCAATCCTGCACACTTTCTGGATGAAAATGGCAAATTTTTGAAGAGAGAACATTTCATCCCCTATTCACTTGGTAGGTCATGAGGAATATACAATATATAAACTATAACTAAAATAATTATATACATGCATACATACACTACTGTTTGGGCTCAGTACAATTTTTATTAAATTTTATTTTTTATTGTTTTTGAAAGAAGTCTCTTCTCACCAAGGCTGCATTTATTTGATGAAAATACAGTAAAAAAAAAAAAAAGAAAAATAACTGTTTTCTCTTGTAATATATTTTTTAAATGTAATGTATTTTTGTGATCAAAGCTTAATTTTCAGCATCATTACTCCAGTCTTCAGTGTCACATGATCCTTCAGAAATCATTCTAATATGATGAATTGCTTCTCAAAAAACATTTATCAATTTTGAAAACAGTTGTGCTGCTTAATATTTTTGTGGAAACTAGATAAATGTTCAGGATTATTTGATTAAAAGAAAGTTCATAAGAGCAGCACTTCTTTAAAACCTGAAACATTTTGTAACATCTAAGAATGCACCGATATGAACATTTTGGCCGGTACCGATAACCGATATATTGGCCGATAAATCTACATCCAAATTTTTATATAATTTTTGAGAGCCTGATTACAAAAACAAGTCTCACTGTTAAAATGTCCCAAGCACACAATTATGATGTTCTCATTATAATTTTATATAGCCGATGTGACAGACTTGTGCTGCACATGTTGCACTTTACTGTATTTTCCATTTTTTTTAAGTGATTCCAATCATATTTCAAGCAATTCAAAACCATTATGGCGAACAGTGCACATCTGAAGTGTCTCAGCTGAAGGAAATAATCCATTATTTATCCGCTTTAATATATCGACCAAATTTTCTTATCGGACCGATAATGATGATGATGACATTAAAAATCAAGCGTAGCGTTAGTTCTGGCAGGTCACGTTAGTCAAGCTCGCATCAGCTGACTATCAGCTGATCCACATCTACCTATAGGAATACGACGCCTATCACCGTATACATATATAAGCTGCTTCAGTATTATCAGCAACTATCGCGTTTCTCAGGAGCGAATTACCCTCCTCCATCCCCAGCTCCTCCTCTCGTCAGTCAGGATTTGGCATTCTGATTCCCTTCGAATCAGAATAAATCCTCGAATTATGTCGTACTTTAAAATCTTGAATTAATGATATCTGCAATACATTCATGTTGGTTCTGTTCTGTTCTGTTTACCCCAAGGGGGGTTATTGCTGCTCTCCCTGCTCTTATCCATGCTAGGCTGCATGGATGCGCAGGGAGTTCTCGCCCAGAACGGAACCATACCGCCAATCCAAATTGTATGCTAATTGTCAATCATATATGACAATAGTGGTCCTGACAGAAATAAACATATATCGGCCGATACCGATATGGTGTCCGATATATTTGATAAATGTGTCCTTGCTGAATTAAATGTAAAAAAAAAGTTACTGACCCCAAACTTTTGAATGGTAGTGTGTAAACTAATATACACTAAAATGAGATTTTATCAAATTTACCTTAGCTTTACTGATCCAGACCTTGATTTCCAGGTAAGAGGATGTGTCCAGGTGAGCAGCTCGCTGGTATGGAGCTCTTCCTCTTCTTCACGTCTCTGATGCAGCGTTTTACCTTCCTGCCTCCTGAAGGACAAACGCTGAGTCTCAAAAGAACAGTTGCCATCGCTTCTGCTCCTGAACCTTTCCATATTCGTGCTGTACCTCGATAATGCGACACTATTGCAACCTAAAATAAAGAATCGCCTCATTAAAGCACATTGAAGTACAGATAACCATTTCTTTCTCTGGTAACATGTGAAATGTGATTATGAATATGTCATTTTTACTTTTTCCCCATTTTAAGTATCCTACATAGGAGACATGTTGGAAATCGAAGACAGTCGACTTTGCTGCACAGTCAGAGTCAATGAATTAATCACAAAGGTTAAGCTTTTAGATTAAGCTATTTAGGGTGCAACTTTCGCTCACAAGGAATGCAAAAGTTTTGTGAGCGAACGCAAAACGCTTGTGAAAGAATGCAAATGAAACGCAATTTTTTCCTCCCATCTCATTAGGGGCTCCGTAATTTTGCAATGCGGAAGAAAGGTATTTTCTGTGAACGTGCGAGACTTCTGATTCATTAGATAAAGAACAATAACAAAGTGCAGAAAACTAAAACTATTTGTGCTACAAGCCAGTGTGTTGATAACGATAACAAGTTAAAATGACATGCCATATTGCAATATCAACCAGAATTACGGACTGTTTTGTACAGCTAAAATAACTGGAAGTGAATTATACCAGAAGCCTCACACATTTAAATTACCAATGGCTGCACCCGCTCTTACATTAAAAATAAGGTGTATTAAAAGCATGACTTGGACTATTTTCTGCTGTGTTTGGTGTAACGGTTTAGGACATTTTCTCGTGAAGGGTTTGGGTCTGTGTATATTCTTGTGGTGCCATCACTTTTTGTCATGACATCATTTTCCTGTCTCCAGAATCATTCATCAAATGGCATTTATGACTCAGGAGATTGGTTAATAACTTCCTTGCTCAGCTGAGAAACTGCTATTGAAATGAATCACTGCGTTCTACACCATATTGACCATGTTCCTACACAGCTGCTCTAGTTTCACATCTCTTCTTGCACTCTGCGCTTTTTGGATAATAAAACAACCTCCACTTAAAGTACTATTTTACGTCTGTGTATTTATTTGATAAGTAGCCTTGTAATAAGCAGGTAATTTTGCCAGGTTGGTTGATGGTACCTTTTAACCTTTTATGTATAATTAAAATCGGACACAGATTATGACAAATTATGAGATTAAATTTTGATTCCTCTTATTGATTTCTCTGTGTGCATTTTATATGACTTTAAACCATTCAAGCGCAAGAAAATCTGTGTGCTGTTTTCTGTGCTGCGCACACACCAATACTGAACTGAGTTCTCTTCCGCGTCTTTTTGCACTTGAACACACAAATACACACAAAATATGTCACAATATCCACATAAACGCAGTCGGTAATGTCTTAATTATGTCTCAATGTAAACAGTTGAGAAGGAAAACTCATGTGTAACAGTAATGGGTCGATGCATCAGCTCTTAGACAGCTGCAGGTTTATTAGGCTGCTGTCACTTTGTGTCATTAATGTTAATCAAACAAAAGACAAAGAGAAAATTCACTCGCAGTTATTCACTGAATAACATTTGTAACTATATTTATTATGTATATTTTATTTATAAAGTGGTGTTATTTTACATTTGATTAGAGTTTCTGTACCTGAATACCTAAAAACAATGTTAATTTCCATCATATCTTTGTCCAGTTGCATTTATTTGTGCAATTTGCTAGAGTTTAGCAAAACTGTTTACTTGTCTTTAATAATGCTTGAAATTTAAGCTAGTTGTTTTTGCTATAGTATTTTTTAAACCACAGGCAAAAGTTCCCGGTGTAAGTATTTTTTAGCCTGTTCATTTTTGTTCATGGTATTCAGCTGCAATGAAATGGTTTGCAGAAATAATATTTAGAATAATTGTGAATAACTGACCTTTTTTTTTTTTTTACCTTATTGGAATCTAAACTAGGAATCGATAAGTATCGTAATCGATAAGCAGAATCAGAATTGTTAAAATCCGAAGAATACCCAAAAATGAGGAATATTGTGACGTGTTCATTCCCAGAAGAAAACTCAAGACTACAATGGAGGCGTTTCAGGGAGTTCAGAAACACTGACACTGATATAGAGAATAACTCCCGCTGGAGGGACTTTACAACTTTGCAGAGCTTTATCATGCTCAAACAACATTACACACTGAAGAAAGATGAATGTAAAAAAACATGAAAGGAAATACTCTTTAAGTAGCATTACAGAAATAAACCATACACACATTTTCTTTGTAAAATGTTTATTTTTCATTTGATATTTCTTTATAATTCTAAACCTTTGCACTACATTTCTGCTTCATTATTCTTGACAGAAGAACCCGAGGACTGAAACATCACAGTCCAACATAATCACAGCTTTCTGTCAGTTATTGTCAGTTGATCACAAGCCGGATTGCAGCTCACGCTCTTCCACTTATTGACTGGGAATGAGACGGACACTTCATTTCCACATGGTCTCCTGCCTTGATCCTGGATGAGCGTCTGGACTCCATGATCATGGCATGACGTCAGGTCTCTGCAGGGGTTGTGCTGACAAACTGGCTTGAAGCAGCCGTACACCTGCTGTCCACACACTCCACTGCACTTCCAGTCATCCTGGAGGACCACAGCCTTACGACCACAGCTCGTCTCACAGCTGCAAGAGTTCCTGCCAACAGCAGCGCAGCTCTTCACTTCACTGCAGTCGGCCTGGAGTTTAACGGCTGGGAAACGGCCCACCTGGCAACAGTTGTTGATGTCTGACTGATCACGAGACATAGTGTGAGCTGAAACCATTGAGAGGAGAGATTGATCAATAGCAAGAAAACACACAATCTGAAGGCAATGGTTATCATTTAAAAATGAAACAGAAGTAAAGAGTTGAGTTCAATACTTACATGTGTTCAGTCTTGAGTTATTGCTCTCGGAGTAAGTCTCTTCTCTCGCTCTGGTGTTTTTCTCCTGATCAGCCCGGTATATATTCAGCTCTTCATCTCCACCCCGTCCACAGCTCAGAGCCGAAGAGTGTGAATAATTTCTCCGTCTCATGCATTGGGAGGGAGAGTTTAGTGTTTATGATGAGTCTCACTTAATTAATTTTAAGTACAGCATTAGTGCAATCTTTGTGGAGACCATGTGGAAATGAAGTGTCCGTCTCATTCCCAGTCAATAAGTGGAAGAGCGTGAGCTGCAATCCGGCTTGTGATCAACTGACAATAACTGACAGAAAGCTGTGATTATGTTGGACTGTGATGTTTCAGTCCTCGGGTTCTTCTGTCAAGATTAATGAAGCAGAAATGTAATGCAAAAGTTTAGAATTATAAAGAAATTTCAAATGAAAAATAAAAATTTTACGAAGAAAATGTGTGTATGGTTTATTTCTGTAATGCTACTTAAAGAGTATTTCCTTTCATGTTTTTTTAAACATGTTTATCTTTCTTCAGTGTGTAATGTTACTGTTTGAGCATGATAAAGCTCTGCAAAGTTATAAAGTACCTCCAGCGGGAGTTATTCTCTATATCAGTGTCAGTGTTTCTGAACTCCCTGAAACGCCTCCATTGTAGTCTTGAGTTTTCTTCTGGGAATGAACATGTCACAATATTCCTCATTTTTGAATCTCCCGTCTGATGAGAGAGAGTTTCGCGCTTAGGATGAGTCTCACAAGTTAATTGTGACAGCTCATTTCAATCCTGCAACAGCGCAAATTTTCATTGCCAAACCATCAAGGTATTAAAGATGGAATGTGTTGCAAATGGCTCCAGTGAATGATTTAAGCCTCTGGAAAAAGAAAAAGGCATTCATCAACATGGCCAACAGAATGTCTCATTGACACAGTAATTCCTCGCTTAACTTCAGACACACCAAATTCCACATTGTTTGCCTATTCTCACCTTTCTCACCTTTCGCCGCTTTTCTCCTTTTGGGTAGCGGGTTTCTGCCAGATCTTCATCTCAACCAGCCACCTCCATCTGTCACGATCGTCTGTGTCTTCCTTCTCTAAGCCACACCACTCCATGTCTGTCTTGATGGTGTCTTTCCAGCGGTGCTTCGGCCTTCCCCTCTTTCTCTTTCCTCCTACTTGCATCTCCACGGCTCTCCTTATGTCCGCCTCTTTATCTCTCCGGCACATGTGTCCAAACCACTGTAGCCTTCTTTTCCTCATCAGATCTTGTATCGGCATTACTTGTGCTTGCTTCCTTATCTCTTCATTAGTTTGGTGTTCCTCTAGGCTTATTTCAAGACAGTACCTCAGCATCCGCATCTCACAGGATCCTATCTTGTCTGCCAGGTTTCCTGTTATGGGCCATGTCTCACTTCTGTACAATAGAGTCGGTCTTATAGCTGTCCTATAGATGAGTGTTTTTAACTTTGTTGGTATTTTCTTATCGCAGAGAACACCTGTCAGCTCCCTCCATCTATTCCATGCTTTACTTATTCTCAACTCTACAGTACCTCTTTCCCGCAGCCTCCATCTTGGTGGATTGTGGTTCCCAAATATTTGAAGGCTGTTTTTTGGGGGACATTTGCGTGCTCTGTGCTGTCATACTCTCTCAATCTTATACTCTCTTCTCTTCCAGTAGGTGGCAGGTGTTCAGTCTTGCTTCTGCTTAGCTTTAGTCCAGCTCCTTCTAGTTTTTCCAATCTCCTCTCTAATTCCTCTCTATCCTCATCACTTATAACAACGTCATCCGCAAACAGCATTGCCCATGGTGTCTTCTCTTGTATATCTTCCGTGATCACATCCATGATTATTATGAATAGTAGTGGGCTGAGTGCTGAACCTTGGTGTAGTCCAACTTCAATCTCCATCTCCTCTGTCTCTCCAACACTGGTAATAACCTGCGTCGTGCAGACCATGTACATATCTTTGATGATATCTATGTATATCTCTGGGACCTGTCTTAACCTGAGGCAGTGCCAAATCAGGTCTCTTGGTATAGTGTTGTATGCTTTTTCCAGGTCTATGAACACCATGTGTAGCTCCTTGTTAAATTCTCTATGTTTCTCCTGTAACATCCTCAGGCAGAACATGGGCTCGTGGTCGATTTTCCTTTCTGAAATCCGTATTGGTTGTTGTCGCTGATCTGGACTATACATCTTATTCTCGCTTCTATCACCCTCTCCCATAGCTTGAGAGAGTGGCTGAGGAGCTTAATTCCTCTGTAGTTTCCACAGCTGAGGGGGTCTCCTTTCTCCTTGTATATGGGTGTGATCTTACTTTTCCTCCATTCAGATGCCTTTCCAAATTCCCTCAGACATGATGTCATCCATTTAATCCCTGTTCCTTTCATCATTTTTACTAGCTCTATCGGTAGTTCATCTGGTCCTCGTGACTTGTTAGCTGCCATCTTTTCTAGTTGTAAGCTAACCTCTGCGTCTGTGATGTTCTCAATCGGTCCTTGGACAGGATCTGTCTGTGGCAGTTCATTTCTGTTGTTCTTTGTATTTAGTAGGGTGTTGAAGTACTCTCTCCACCTCTCCTTGATCTTGACATCTTCGCACATGATCTTTCCCTCCTTGTCCTTAACGAAGTTTAGCCGATCCATATCCTTTGCCCTCCTCTGTCTAGTCTTTGCCAGTTTGTAGATCTTCTTCGGCCCGTTCTCTTCGATATCTCTATAAAGCGGTTCGTATGCTTTGTCTTTTGCCTTAGATACTTCTAATTTTGATTTCTTGTTCAGGTTGTTATACTCCTCCCTATCCTGCTCATCTCTAGCTCTTTTCCACAGCTTGAATGCTTCCTTTTTGTTCTTCAACGCTACTTGTACCTCTTCGTTCCACCACCATGACTCTTTCTCCAGATACTGCCCTCCTCGGCTCTCTCCAAGTACCTCCTTTGCCATTTCCATTACCTTGGGATATGTGTCCTCTCATCTCAAATCGCCATCGGTCATCTTCTCCTCTAACATCTCCGATAACTTCGCTGCCAGTTCGCCGCCCTTCTCTGTCTTTAGTTTCCACCAGTTCGTTTTTTTTGTTGTTGTTCTTTTCCTTCTTTTCCTTTTCCTCTGCCGTACACACATGTCCATGACTAACAGTCGGTGTTGTGGTGCTATTGGCTCCCCGGGGATCACTTTGCAGTTTTTGATGGTGCTCAGGTTTTCTCTTCTCACAGTTATATAGTCAATCACGGTTTGATTTGGTCCACTCTTGAAGGTATAGGTCTGCTCTTCTCCATGGGCGAAGAAGGTGTTTGCCTATATCAGTAATATAATTACAAACATCTCAAATTTGCTATGCCACTGTCAGCATGTACAGAGAAACATTTATAATTTTTTTTGTATATAATGTATATAATGTAATATATGGCCAAATACGTGGAAAATTCACTTTAAACAAGATCTTGACCAAAAATGTATGCACCTCTTAATGGAAATAACATCACAACATTTATTTCCATCAAGCTGTGCATCAATTTCTGGTCAAGATCTTGTTTTGTCAATGCAAGAGTCAGGCACTCTGTAAAGTCTCCTCCAGCACATCCCAAAGACTTTCAATGAATTTAAGCTCTGGACTCAGAGTCGTCAGTTCATGTGTGAAAATGATTCTTCATGCTCCTCACAACCATTCTTACACAGTTTGATCCTGATGAATCTTTACATTGTCATCCTGGAATATGGCCATGCTGTGTCTTCATACATGGTTGTTTAAGAAATGAAAAGCTACAAAATCCTCCAATTAGGTTTAGAAGAACTGTTCCCAAACATTTAACATGATAGAAACATTTTATTGTTTATATGTCTATGTGGTGTTTGTAATATGCTTTAAGACAAGCCATGTGTAAATTCATAAGTCTCTCCATTGCTGAGTATTTTCTCCTTAAAACTGCAGTGAACCAAAGACAGTCTCAAAAACACGGTTTGAAATCGCTGGTGTTTCTGACGTCACAAACTTGTAACCAATCAGATCAACGTGTGATCATCAACGAGTGGATCTCTGAGCTGAGTGAGTGAGTGGAGGCGGGGCTCATTTGCATATTCATAGAACCGCTAAATGAAGCAAGGGTGCAGAGTTACATTCAAGCTATTTTAAGGCATTAAGAAAAAATATTTTTCAAGGAAAAAACGTTTAAATATGTCATTTTGGTGATCAAAGATGAGTTTTAAGGGATAAAGTGATTGACTACTGGGGGACTTTAAGCATTTGCCTATTTAAATCCAAACAGCGACTATTGTTTTTTTTTGTTTTGTTTATTTTTTGCCGGGCAGTGCTGTAGAAATGATACAATTTAAAGAAATTAAGCATTAACAGGTTTTTATTTTGACATCTTTATTCTCCATTTATTTCTTTGTACTTTTAGCAGTGTTACAGAAAATAATCAAGCAAAACAATAACTTTCTGCCACATTTTTGACTGTAAACTAAGGACAGCAGTCATCACAACACACAGTAATCACATCATGTTGTCGATTGCACTGGCATGAGTCGGCTTGCAGCACGGCCCTTCTGAATCCAGTTTGACGACTGGAAAGCGCCCAATCATCTTGTTTCCACATGACTGAATGCCTTTGCAGTCACTGCTAACATTCTTGACGTCTTGATCATGGCATGACATCAGAGTGTTGCGCTCACAAACCGGCTTGCAGAAAGCCTCTTTTGAATCTCCTGAATGGATAACTTGAAAACGCCCGATCACCTTTCTTCCACATGGTGGCACGCCATCTTTAATATTCTTGCAGGAAACTTGCTTATAATCATAGTCAAAGCATGGTGGGATGTAGTTGCAGGGGTTACTGCAAGGGTTGTTGCATGCCACTTTCTTGCAGTCGTCCTTAAAACCATAATCACAGCATGATGGGACACAGTTGCAGAATTTAGTGCAAGGTTTAACACAGCATGCCACTTTCTTGCTGTTGCTCTTACAACCACATTCACAGCATGATAGGACGAGGTTGTAAGGACAACTGCAAGGGTTTTTGTAAACCGGCACACAGCATGGCGCTTTCTTGCAATCGTCCAGCGTAGTGACTGCAAAGCGTCCGACCGGGTAACACTTGATGATGATTGACTTTTCACAAGACATAGTGTGAGCTGAAACAAACAAATAAAAAGAGTGTGAGAGAAAGAGACTGGGAGAGAATAAATGGCAAGACAAAACTGTCTTTTAGTAGCTATAAAAACGGATAACCCTTGTCATTGGATAAAGCATGTTTCCTAGAGTTTGCCTTATTAAATATTCATGCACTTATAGTCATAAAGTTTCTGAAAAATTAAATTGTCTGTTAGACACAGTTCAAAATGTCTAACAGCGACAGCAAATGTTATTAGTAGTTTTTAGAATTCAAATAAATGGATGAGAAATGCTTCTCCCCAACATCTACAAGGTCATTCTCTGAAATCTGCATGCCCGTTTTCTGAAAGCACCAGAATCTGAGTTAAAAACTCACGTTTTCAGTCGTTTTTCTTGATTGTGTTGAAAGACTCTTGTCTGTCTTCTCTCGCTCTGATGTTTCTGTCCTCTGCAGCCCGGTATATATTCAGCTCTTCATCTCCACCTCATCCACAGCTCAGACCTGAAGAGTGTGAAGAATTTCTCCGTCTCGTGAGAGGGACAGTTTAGTGTTTACGATGAGTCTCACTTATTTAACTTAAAAACAGCACCAATGCAATCTTCACATTATTACATAAGCAAATTGTGTTAATTAAGTATGATGGGGTTGAATGAGAAGTAATGAGAGTATAACACAATGCCATTCGTTGTTATCTAGACTAAAATTTAATTTAATTATAAATGAATGAGAATTGTTGTGTGTGTGTATGTTACAATTTGTAATACATCTATTTCATGCACTGGGCCATCCGGGACACTATTAGCATGCTAGCCAGGGTTCAAAGCATCAAATGCAAGTAGAAATCGGTGTTGAAATTGCACTTTATTTAATTTTGACAATGCATGGTGGACAGAATGTGATATGGCTTAGTGCGTTCATTAAATCGCAGGGGTTGTGATGTAAGTATATAAATATATAGTCTGACGTGTTGCATGTTCTGTAAAACAATATAAAATAAGATCAAAAAGAATGTTAATAATAATTATTAACATTGTTAATAATAATAATAATAAAAACAATTCTATTAATACTTTTGTATTATAATATAATATATTATTATTTCATGATTATTAAATACATTTTCAAATTTTACAGTACAATAGTGTATATTATTGCAATTTAGGATGTATCTTTTTTTAATTTGATTTTTTTTTTATGGGGGAGGGGTGGTCAAGTTTTCCTTCTTTTTTTGTCTTTAGCTGATCACATGCCTGTTGGTGTTCGATAAATCGAGTGTCGAATAACAAGTTTTCCTCTGTGGAGAACGATGCTATGTGAAAGGAACAATGTTTTGATACTTTTTCATATTGAATATGATTGCAGGGTCTGTTTACAGTGTATTCAGGGTAGTAGGCCTATTAATGTTTCTCTAATATTGTGGTTGTTAAGGGGATGTTATAAAATATTCAACTAACACAATTAATTAACCCAGCCAACATTGTATGTGGAGCCCATATGGGTATGAAATGGGCTGAAAAATGGGCCCCATATAGAATTGTCCGTGGGTTCCATAATGGCCCCATGTTAATATCCCAGATGGATTTCATTCAGGACTGCACTTACTACAAGGTGGGACTCAAGTGGGCAACATGCACAAGACCAATCTCGGTCCCAAGACAAAAACAGCATACATGCAGATTCTTTTTTTTTTTTTTTTTTTTTTTTTTTTTAGATTGTTTTAGTCAGTTAGCTTTTTATTATATTAAAATGTGTTGTATACAAATGTGAAAATATACCACATTCTGTTCTGATCTCTATATTTGAGTTCAGTAACACAAGAGCGTTTAGAACTATAAGAATAATCCATCCACACGTGCATATTCTTTTTTTTAAGTTTTTATTTTTCATTTCTTTGTATTTTTCCAGTTTCATTCAACGTCAATTTAACAGTAACATTTCCTTTATTCTTCCAAACAGAAGAACCCGAGGACTGAAACATCACAGTCCAACATAATCACAGCTTTCTGTCAGTTATTGTCCGTTGATCACAAGCCGGATTGCAGCTCACGCTCTTCCACTTATTGACTGGGAATGAGACGGACACTTCATTTCCACATGGTCTCCTGCCTTGATCCTGGATGAGCGTCTGGACTCCATGATCATGGCATGACGTCAGGTCTCTGCTGGGGTTGTGCTGACAAACTGGCTTGAAGCAGCCGTACACCTGCTGTCCACACACTCCACTGCACTTCCAGTCATGCTGGAGGACCACAGCCTTACGACCACAGCTCGTCTCACAGCTGCAAGAGTTCCTGCCAACAGCAGCGCAGCTCTTCACTTCACTGCAGTCGGCCTGGAGTTTAACGGCTGGGAAACGGCCCACCTGGCAACAGTTGTTGATGTCTGACTGATCACGAGACATAGTGTGAGCTGAAACCATTGAGAGGAGAGATTGATCAATAGCAAGAAAACACACAATCAGCTTTTTGAATGGCATGATTATCTTAAGTTGAATACTTACATGTGTTGAGTCTTTTTTCCTGATTGTATTTGAATAATGACCTGTCTCTGTGTTTTCAGTCTCACTGGAAGCAACTCACTGTTGTTTTTCTCTCACAAGCGACCCGGTATATGTTCACATCTTCATCTCCACCCCATCCACAGCTCAGAGCTGAAGAATTCAATGTTTCATGAAAGGGCGGGTTAAGTGTTTAGAATTAAATATAATTATTTAAACTTAAATACAGTATTAGTGCATTTTTGCAGTGCTACATATGAGAAAAAGATTGTTTCACTAGCCATATTTAAGATAAGTGTATTTAGCATTGCATAAATTAAAGTGTGAGTCATTTCAGTGATAATGGAAAAGGTTTAACAAGAAGTAAAAATATACCTCAGCTGACCTTACAAAATTAATCAGACTAATTAACCAACTAATATCTTGATTTGATGTCTCTAAGGCCCTGTTTACAGCTGGTATTAAGATGTGTTTCAGTCGATCGGATCACAAGTAGACGAGGGAGACACAAACCCGTTTACACCTGGTGTTTTAATCCGTCTCTTTTGTCCACTTTCAACCACTTCTGTCCTGATTTCTTCAAGAGGAGGGTCTATGGGCGGGTAAATGTTTGGGCTTTTCCAGATCTTTCGATCTGATGGACAAAATAATCTCAAGCTATTTACATATGAACACGACCGGAGACGACTGGAAAACATACGGAGAGCAGCAATGAGTGTTAGAAATCAGGAAAGGTGAGAGAACATTGTGCTTGGTACATTTTTCATCTTCAAACCAAACTTGAATCTTCAGTCGACAAAGATTAAATCTTGTTTGGCTAGCGCACTTCCCATAATGTTCACGCATTAGATCAACAGGCGGAGAGTAATCAGTATTTTGTGGCTGTTTGAACACATTCAACCACATGAGCCTTTACACTATAGCAATCCAGTGGAATGAGTCTTTCATCTACCTCTGGAAGTGTTCGAATGTGGACAAACTCAAAATGTTTTAGACCCCGTTTACACCTGTATTTAGCGTCGTCCACTAGTGATCCAATCGACCAAAACACATCTTATGAATTGTGTGAATCCAACATAACAGAATGACTACATTCTTTCCTCGTACTCATAAATAAGAGTTTTTTTTTCTACATAGTGCATGAAGTATGAAAACATAATTTGAGAATAAATGCTCCTGCCAAACTTTTTTTACTATTGCATAACATGGAGATTCCACACGTGCTGCTTATTAAATTATGTTTTATAAACAAAGTTCGGGAGGAGCACGTTCAAATAATCAATCAATCAACTCATCAAACAATTACCATGTCTACCCTATCAGCATGAGAGGAAGTATATATATTCACTCTGTCAACTCACCTAACATTCCTTGACAGTTTTCAGCATCCTTCCACCACCCCGACTCCTCACTCTTGGCTTGTTCTTTCACAGCCAGAAATACGGGGGGAGTACTCTGGATTTGGGCCGAATACCGAGCCTGGAGCCCTCTCCTCGGACAGCACGCCAAATACGCATTTATTCTATCTGACTTATTTGTAAGTGTGAACTCGTGAACTCAGTTTTAGTAAATATGTAACACTGTAAAGATTGCACTAATGCTGTACTTAAAATTAATTAAGTGAGACTCATCATAAACACTAAACTCTCCCTCCCAATGCATGAGACGGAGAAATTCTTCACACTCTTCAGCTCTGAGCTGTGGACGGGGTGGAGATGAAGAGCTGAATATATACCGGGCTGATCAGGAGAAAAACACCAGAGCGAGAGAAGAGACTTACTCCGAGAGCAATAACTCAAGACTGAACACATGTAAGTATTGAACTCAACTCTTTACTTCTATTTCATTTTTAAATGATAACCATTGCCTTCAGATTGTGTGTTTTCTTGCTATTGATCAATCTTTCCTCTCAATGGTTTCAGCTCACACTATGTCTCGTGATCAGTCAGACATCAACAACTGTTGCCAGGTGGGCCGTTTCCCAGCCGTTAAACTCCAGGCCGACTGCAGTGAAGTGAAGAGCTGCGCTGCTGTTGGCAGGAACTCTTGCAGCTGTGAGACGAGCTGTGGTCGTAAGGCTGTGGTCCTCCAGCATGACTGGAAGTGCAGTGGAGTGTGTGGACAGCAGGTGTACGGCTGCTTCAAGCCAGTTTGTCAGCACAACCCCTGCAGAGACCTGACGTCATGCCATGATCATGGAGTCCAGACGCTCATCCAGGATCAAGGCAGGAGACCATGTGGAAATGAAGTGTCCGTCTCATTCCCAGTCAATAAGTGGAAGAGCATGAGCTGCAATCCGGCTTGTGATCAACTGACAAAAACTGACAGAAAGCTGTGATTATGTTGGACTGTGATGTTTCAGTCCTCGGGTTCTTCTGTTTGGATGAATAAAGGAAATGTTACTGTTAAATTGATGTTTAATGAAACTGGAAAAATGAGGCTAAAAATACAAAGAAATGAAAAATAAAAACTTTAAAAAGAATATGCACGTGTGGATGGATTATTATAGTTCTAAACATGCACTTGTGTTACTGAACTCAAATATAGAGATCAGAACTGAATGTGGTATATTTTCACATTTGAATACAACACATTTTCACTGCTCACTGACTAAAACAATAAAAAAATAAAAAAAAATAAAAAAAAAGAATCTGCATGTACTGTAGGCTGTTTTTGTCCTGGGACCGAGATGGGTCTTGTGCATGTTGTCCACTTGGGTCCCACCTTGTAATAAGTGCAGTCCTGAATGAAATCCATCTGGGATATTAACATGGGGTTATTATGGAACCCGCGGACAATCCCATATAGAGCCCATTTGAAGTCTTTAACCAATGTGTTTTTTTCAGCCCATTTCAAAATGCTGGCTGGGTTAAAGCTGGGACCGAGATGGGTCTTGTGCATGTTGCCCACTTGAGTCCCACCTAGTGGCAGGTGCAATCCTGTATGAAGTCCATCTGGGCAATTAACTTGGGGCCTTCTATATGGTCATTTATATTCATAATTCTATATGGGGCCCATTGTTCAGCCCATTTCATACCCATATGGGCTCCACATACAATGTTGGCTTGAATTAATTGTGTTAGTTGAATATTTTATAACATCCCCTTAACAACCACAATATTAGAGAAACATTAATAGGCCTACTACCCTGAATACACTGTAAACAGACCCTGCAATCATATTCAATATGAAAAAGTATCAAAACATTGTTCCTTTCACATAGCATCGTTCTCCACAGAGGAAAATTCGTTATCCGACACTCGATTTAGCGAACACTGACAGGCATGTGATCAGCTAAAGACCAAAAATAAGGAACACTTGACCACCCCTCCCCCCATAAAAAAAAAAAGATACATCCTATATTGCACCGAGGTAGTTAAGAAACTCCTCGGTGGCAAGGCACCGGGGGTGGATGAGATCCGCCCTGAGTACCTCAAGTCTCTGGATGTTGTGGGGCTGTCTTGGCTGACACGCCTCTGCAGCATCGCGTGGCGGTCGGGGACAGTGCCTCTGGGCAGACCGGGGTGGTGGTCCCTCTTTTTAAGAAGGGGGACCGGAGGGTGTGTTCCAACTACAGGGGGATCACACTTCTCAGCCTCCCTGGGAAAGTCTATGCCAGGGTACTGGAGAGGAGAATACGGCCGATAGTAGAACCTCGGATGGAACAGTGCGGTTTTCGTCCAGGCCGTGGAACACTGGACCAGCTCTATACTCTCTACAGGGTGCTGGAGGGTTCATGGGAGTTTGCCCAACCAGTCCACATGTGCTTTGTGGATTTGGAGAAGGCATTCGACTATGTCCCTCACGGCGTCCTGTCGAGGGTGCTCCGGGAATATGGGGTCCGGGGTCCTTTGCTAAGGGCTGTCCAGTCCCTGTATGACCGAAGCAGGAGCTTGGTTCGCATTGCCGGCAGTAAGTGAGACTTGTTCCCGGTGCATGTTGGACTCCGGCAGGGCTGCCCTTTGTCGCCGGTTCTGTTCATAATTTTTATGGACAGAATTTCTAGGCGCAGCCAGGGGCCGGAGGGTGTCAGGTTTGGTGACAACGCGATTTCGTCTCTGCTCTTTGCAGATGATGTTGTCGTGTTGGCCTCATCAAACCAGGACCTTCAGCATGCACTGGGACGGTTTGCAGCCGAGTGTGAAGCGGCTGGGATGAGAATCAGCACCTCCAAATCCGAGGCCATGGTCCTCAGTCGGAAAAGGTTGGTTTGCCCACTTCAGGTTGGTGGAGAGTTCCTGCCTCAAGTGGAGGAGTTTAAGTATCTTGGGGTTTTGTTCACGAGTGAGGGAAGGCGGGAACGGGAGATTGACAGACGGATCGGTGCAGCTTCTGCAGTAATGCGGTCAATGTACCGGTCTGTCGTGGTGAAGAAAGAGCTGAGCCGCAAGGCGAAGCTCTCGATTTACCGGTCAATCTACGTTCCTACTCTCACCTATGGTCATGAGCTTTGGGTCATGACCGAAAGGACAAGATCCCGGATACAGGCGGCCGAAATGAGCTTTCTCCGCAGGGTGGCTGGGCGATCCCTTAGAGATAGGGTGAGAAGCTCAGTCACTCGGGAGGAGCTCAGAGTAGAGCCGCTGCTCCTCCACATCGAGAGGGGTCAGCTGAGGTGGCTTGGGCATCTGTTCCGGATGCCTCCTGGACGCCTTCCCGGGAAGGTGTTCCAGGCGCGTCCCACTGGGAGGAGACCCCGGGGAAGGCCTAGGACACGCTGGAGAGACTATGTCTCCCGGCTGGCCTGGGAACGCCTCGGTGTTCCCCCGGAAGAGCTGGAGGAAGTGTCTAGGGAGAGGGAAGTCTGGGCATCTCTGCTTAGACTGCTGCCCCCGCGACCCGGCCCCGGATAAGCGGAAGAAGATGGTATGGTATGGTATGGTATGGTATGGTACATCCTATATTGCAATAACATATACTATTGTACTGTAAAATTTGAAAATCAAGTATTTTATAATCATGAAATAATATATTATAATACAATATGTTATAAAAAAAAAAGTATTTAATAGAATTATTATTATTAACATTATTTTTTATCTGATTTTATATTGTTTTACGGAACATGCAACATGTCAGACTATATATTTATATACTTACATCACAACCCCTGCGATTTGATGAACGTACTAAGCCATATCACATTCTCTCCACCATGCATTGTCAAAATCCATAAAAAAGTGACATTTCAACGTCGCTTTCTACTCGCATTCGACGCTTTGAACCCTGGCTAGCATGCTAATAGTGTCCCGGATGGCCCAGTGCATGAAATAGATGTATTACTAAATGTAACATACACACACACACACACACACAAAACTATTTTTTATATAAATGTGAAAATTTAAATTTGTTGCATTTAAGCACGTAGTCCAAACTTTGGTGTGCCGTTTGTTGCAATCAATTGTTTCAGTGAGATACATATAGAACATAATTTGCCTATTTTCCAGAGGATTGAATCATTCAGTTGAGCAGTTTGTATTGATGATCCTTATTGATGATGTCATGTGACTGACTGGATGGTAGAATGAAGCATCTTGTGTGATTTTAAGCATGACTAGTCCATGAACTGCAGGCTTGAGTCAGTAAAAACTGATAGCTGACTTATTCATAGCTGCATAATTATATAAAAACATAATATTACAATAATTACACTATTATGTTCTGAACTGTGGCTTTTAGATGAGACAACAAATATATAAGATCATGTAAAAGGTTTATTAGAACAAATTATTATTTTGGTTTGTTTAAAGTATATTTTTCTAATTTATGTTTTAAAATAATAGAAGACTATGGTATGGCAAGGACGTACAGTAACAGACAAATGCTTAGAAATTCTCATTCATTTATAATGAAATTAAATTTTAGTCTAGATAACAACGAATGGCATTGTGTTATACTCTCATTACTTCTCATTCAACCTCATCATTACTTAATTAACACAATTTGCTTACGTAATAATGTGAAGATTGCACTGGTGCTGTATTTAAGTTAAACTAGATGTACCGCATCGCGGTACAAAATATGACCGCCGCTCAGGCCTGCACTGGCTTTCCACAAAAATAAATGACGTGGAGTAATTTGGCTGTATTGCGTGTTTATGTATATACCTAAAAAAAGTAATAGTGCATGTGGATTTGTATGTGTGTGTATGGGTGTGTGTCTGTGCGTGTGGATGTCAGTGTGTGTGCATGCTTGCGTTTGTTTGTATTCCTGCATGTGTGTGTGTGACAGTATCATCCTAAACCAGCAACCCTTCGCTCAACAGCACCATCTACAGGCCGATGAGTGTAGAGTCACTAAATGTGCACATAAATGAATTTATTTTATACCCCCCCATGGATGGCCCCCGGGGACCAAACGAAATTTTTCCGTAGAAGTCTAGTGGGGCTACATGCCCACCAAATTTCATGTTCCCCGGTGCTTCGGTGTCCCTGGTATCGTTGACGAAAAATTTACGGGGGCCCCAGCGCAGGGGGGGAAGTGGCCCCGGGGACCAAACGAAATTTTTCCGTAAAAGTCTAGTAGACCAACATACCATAAAAATGTCTTCATCCTCGGTGCCACGGTTCAGGTAGTTATTTAGGAAAAACTGCATTTTTTTGGGTTTGGGGGGGCCCAGCGCGGGGGGGGAGTGGCCCCCGGGGACCAAACGAAATTTTTCCTTAGAAGTCTAGTGGGGCTACATGCCCACCAAATTTCATGTTCCCCGGTGTTTCGGTGTCCCTGGTATGGTTGACGAAAAATTTACGGGGGCCCCAGCGCGGGGGGGGGAAGTGGCCCCCGGGGACCAAATGAAATTTTTCCGTAAAAGTCTAGTAGACCAACATACCATAAAAATGTCTTCATCCTCGGTGCCACGGTTCAGGTAGTTATTTAGGAAAAACTGCATTTTTTTGGGTTTGGGGGGGCCCAGCGCGGGGGGGGAGTGGCCCCCGAGGACCAAACGAAATTTTTCCTTAGAAGTCTAGTGGGGCTACATGCCCACCAAATTTCATGTTCCCCGGTGTTTCGGTGTCCCTGGTATCGTTGACGAAAAATTTACGGGGGCCCCAGCGCGGGGGGGGAAGTGGCCCCCGCGGACCAAACGAAATTTTTCCGTAAAAGTCTAGTAGACCAACATACCATAAAAATTTCTTCATCCTCGGTGCCACGGTTCAGGTAGTTATTTAGGAAAAACTGCATTTTTTTGGGTTTGGGGGGGCCCAGCGCGGGGGGGGAGTGGCCCCCGGGGACCAAACGAAATTTTTCCTTAGAAGTCTAGTGGGGCTACATGCCCACCAAATTTCATGTTCCCCGGTGTTTCGGTGTCCCTGGTATCGTTGACGAAAAATTTAAGGGGGCCCCAGCGCGGGGGGGGAAGTGGCCCCCGGGGACCAAACGAAATTTTTCCGTAAAAGTCTAGTAGACCAACATACCATAAAAATGTCTTCATCCTCGGTGCCACGGTTCAGGTAGTTATTTAGGAAAAACGGCATTTTTTTGGGTTTGGGGGGGCCCAGCGCGGGGGGGAGTGGCCCCCGGGGACCAAACGAAATTTTTCCTTAGAAGTCTAGTGGGGCTACATGCCCACCAAATTTCATGTTCCCCGGTGTTTCGGTGTCCCTGGTATGGTTGACGAAAAATTTACGGGGGCCCCAGCGCGGGGGGGGGGGAAGTGGCCCCCGGGGACCAAATGAAATTTTTCCGTAAAAGTCTAGTAGACCAACATACCACAAAAATTTCTTCATCCTCGGTGCCACGGTTCAGGTAGTTATTTAGGAAAAACTGCATTTTTTTGGGTTTGGGGGGGCCCAGCGCGGGGGGGAGTGGCCCCCGGGGACCAAACGAAATTTTTCCTTAGAAGTCTAGTGGGGCTACATGCCCACCAAATTTCATGTTCCCCGGTGTTTCGGTGTCCCTGGTATCGTTGACGAAAAATTTACGGGGGCCCCAGCGCGGGGGGGGAAGTGGCCCCCGCGGACCAAACGAAATTTTTCCGTAAAAGTCTAGTAGACCAACATACCATAAAAATTTCTTCATCCTCGGTGCCACGGTTCAGGTAGTTATTTAGGAAAAACTGCATTTTTTTGGGTTTGGGGGGGCCCAGCGCGGGGGGGGAGTGGCCCCCGGGGACCAAACGAAATTTTTCCTTAGAAGTCTAGTGGGGCTACATGCCCACCAAATTTCATGTTCCCCGGTGTTTCGGTGTCCCTGGTATCGTTGACGAAAAATTTACGGGGGCCCCAGCGCGGGGGGGGAAGTGGCCCCCGGGGACCAAACGAAATTTTTCCGTAAAAGTCTAGTAGACCAACATACCATAAAAATGTCTTCATCCTCGGTGCCACGGTTCAGGTAGTTATTTAGGAAAAACTGCATTTTTGGGGGTTTGGGGGGGCCCAGCGCGGGGGGGGAGTGGCCCCCGGGGACCAAACGAAATTTTTCCTTAGAAGTCTAGTGGGGCTACATGGCCACCAAATTTCATGTTCCCCGGTGCTTCGGTGTCCCTGGTATCGTTGACGAAAAATTCAGTAAGGTGACAAAAAAAAAAAAAAAAAAAAAACTTTGACAATCCCTATATGACCGCGCTTTCGCTAGCTACGCTAGCGGCGGTCATAATAAATAGTTCAGATATCAGGACAACAATGTAAAAACGCCGGTAATGCATCTATTTAGTGACCAGAAGCGAGCTAGCCAGCTAGTTTCCAGCTAACAACGTTGGCAGAACGTTTAACAATTATCTGCGTGGACTAATACGTTATGGAGACAATAACTTAATATGTTGAAAACACACAAAACCACTTCGGTATCAGAGCACATCGACAAGTCTGTAATAATAAAAGAGAAACCCTTACCTCTTGTAGCCGTCACTGATTATGGCCCCCCTGGAAACATTTCCGTTGTGTTTTTGCAGTTTGCAGTTCGTTTCCCTATTTGCTCGTGCTGTGAATATTTGCAGCGTGCGTGATGTGAAATCGACGAAGTTGTTTTCTGAAATGATGTTTTATTAACAAGGTTCGGGAGGAGCACGTTCAGATAATTAACACAAGCGGAAAGCACTCAGCAATCAATGGTGAGAGGTATAAATACTCAGCAGTCTCACCTCATTCCATTGACAGTTTTTGCAGCATCCCTCCACCACCCCTTCTCCACACTTCTAGTACTAAACACTTACATACGGGGGGAGTACTCTGGGTTCGGGCTGAACTCCGAGCTCGGAGCCCTCCCTCCGGACAGCACGCCATATACGCATTAAACTTACCCATTCAAATTATATGTAAGTGTGAACTCGTGAATATGTAGTTGTTGTGGCGTTTGTATGTGTTTTCTGAATTTGGAGGTGTTTTCTGAATATGTAGTTGTTGTGGCGTTTGTATGTGTTTTCTGAATATGTAGTTGTTGTGGCGGCGTTTGCATGTGTTTTCTGAATTTGGAGGTGTTTTCTGCATATGTAGTTGTTGTGGCGTTTGTATGTGTTTTCTGAATATGTAGTTGTTGTGGCGGCGTTTGCATGTGTTTTCTGAATTTGGAGGTGTTTTCTGCATATGTAGTTGTTGTGGCGTTTGTTTGTGTTGTGACCCTTCTCGGCCACCGTAGGTAGAAACATCAGAGCGAGAGAAGACAGACAAGAGTCTTTCAACACAATCAAGAAAAACGACGAGTTTTTAACTCAGATTCTGGTGCTTTCAGAAAACGGGCATGCAGATTTCAGAGAATGACCTTGTAGATGTTGGGGAGAAGCATTTCTCATCCATTTATTTGAATTTCTAAAAAACTATTAAAAACATTTGCTGTCGCTGTTAGACATTTTGAACTGTGTCTGACAGACAATTGAATTTTTCAGAAACTTTATGACTATAAGTGCATGAATAAGAGGTAAACTCTAGGAAACATGCTTTATCCAATGACAAGGGTTATCTGTTTTTGAATAGCTACTAAAAGACAGTTTTGTCTTGCCATTTATTCTCTCCCAGTCTCTTTCTCTCACACTCTTTTTGTTTGTTTGTTTCAGCTCACACTATATCTTGTGAAAAGTCAATCATCAAGTGTTACCCGGTCGGACGCTTTGCAGTCACTACGCTGGACGATTGCAAGAAAGATTGCTGTGCAGTTTGCAAAAACCCTTGCAGTTGTCCTTACAACCTCGTCCTATCATGCTGTGAATGTGGTTGTAAGAGCAACAGCAAGAAAGTGGCATGCAACAACCCTTGCAGTAACCCCTGCAACTACATCCCACCATGCTTTGACTATGATTATAAGCAAGTTTCCTGCAAGAATATTAAAGATGACTGCAATGACGTGCCACCATGTGGAAGAAAGGTGATCGGGCGTTTTCAAGTTATCCATTCAGGAGATTCAAAAGAGGCTTTCTGCAAGCCGGTTTGTGAGCGCAACACTCTGATGTCATGCCATGATCAAGACGTCAAGAATGTTAGCAGTGACTGCAAAGGCATTCAGTCATGTGGAAACAAGATGATTGGGCACTTTCCAGTCGTCAAACTGGATTCAGAAGGGCCGTGCTGCAAGCCGACTCATGCCAGTGCAATCGACAACATGATGTGATTACTGTGTGTTGTGATGACTGCTGTCCTTAGTTTACAGTAAAAAATGTTGCAGAAAGTTATTGTTTTGCTTGATTATTTTCTGTAACACTGCTAAAAGTACAAAGAAATAAATGGAAAATAAAGATGTAAAAATAAAAACGTGTTAATGCATTATTTCTCTAAATTTTATCATTTCGGCACCACTGCCCAAAAAAAAAAAAAAAAAAAAAAAAAAAAAAAAAAAAGTCGTTACTTGGATTTAAATAGGCAAATGCTTAAAGTCCCCCAGTAGTCAATCACTTTATCCCTTAAAACTCATCTTTGATCACCAAAATGACATATTTAAAAGTTTTTTCCTTGAAAAATAAAATGTCTTAATGCCTTAAAATAGCTTGAATGTATCTCTACACCCTTGCTTCATTTAGTATACGTGGTTCTATGAATATGCAAATGAGCCCCGCCTCCACTCACTCACTCAGCTCAGAGATCCACTCGTTGACGATCACACGTTGATCTGATTGGTTACAAGTTTGTGACGTCAGAAACACCAGGGATTTCAAACTTGAGACTGTCTTTGGTTCACTGCAGTTTTAAGGAGAAAATACTCAGCAATGGTGTTGACTTACGAATTTACACATGGCTTGTCTTAAAGCATATTACAAACACCACATAGACATATAAACAAAAAAATGTTTCTATCATGTTATATGTTTGGGAACAGTTCTTCTAAACCTAATTGATGGAGTGTGTAGCTTTTCATTTCTTAAACAACCATGTAGAAAAACACAGCATGGCCATATTCCAGGATGACAATGTAAAGATTCATCAGGATCAAACTGTGTAAGAATGGTTGTGAGGAGCATGAAGAATCATTTTCACACATGAACTGACGACTCTGAGTCCAGAGCTTAAATTGATTGAAAGTCTTTGGGATGTGCTGGAGGAGAATTTACAGAGTGCCTGACTCTTGCATTGACAAAACAAGATCTTGACCAGAAATTGATGCACAGCTTGATGGAAATAAATATTGTGATGTTATTTCCAATTTTTGGTCATGAGCTTGTTTAAGTGGATTTTCCACGTATTTGGCCATATATTACATTATATACAATTTTTTTTTTTTTTTTTCTGTACATGCTAACAGTGGCATAGCACATTTGAGATGTCTGTAATTATATTACTGATATGGGAAAACAATGTGGAATTTGGTGTGTCTGTAGTTAAGCGAGGAATTCCTGTGTCAATGAGACATTCTGTTGGCCATGTTGATGAATGTTTTTTTCTTTTTCCAGAGGCTTAAATCATTCACTGGAGCCATTTGCAACACATTCCATCTTTAATACCTTGATGGTTTGGCAATGAAAATTTGCGCTGATGCAGTATTGAAATAAGCTGTTACAATTAACTTGTGAGACTCATCCTAAGCACTAAACTCTCTCTCATCATTCTTCACACTCTTCAGCTCTGAGCTGTGGACGGGGTGGAGATAGAGGTTTGAATATATACTGGGCTGATCTGGAGAGAAACAGTTGAACAAAAGAAGAGATTTGCTTCACATTCGCTTTATTAATTCACTCTTGAAACACATTTAGAACTACAACAATGTAAGTAATGAACTTAAGTATTGTTTTCTGCTCTTGTGATCTGATTTTTTTTTCCATATTGCTAAAATTTTGGTCAAGTGAAGCCCAGGAACATCTTTAGCAGACTGTTTATATTTGTTCTCTGATTATGTGAAGAGGTAATCTGTATCTGTATATGTAAAAGTCACTGAATCGATAAAGCTATAAAGGCAAAAAATATATCCTGGCAGGATTAACAAAAAAAAAAAAAAGGATGTGGATCCTTATTAGTGTTTTGTTGCTAAAATCCGTTTGAGAGTTAAAGAAGTTGAGAAAGACATGAAGACTTGTAAGGAGTTGAGAGCCCAATCTCAACAAACCTCAACAACCTTCTTTCAGATAGTTCATTATGTGTTTTGTTTTTGATCAATCACTGATGATGATCTACAGTAATCATGCATTCTTGTAAAAGGTCATTCAAACCCATTATACTGGAGTCAGAAAAGTGTACAGAGGAGGACAGTGTGTCCGTTTGCGAGCATTGCTGTTGCAATCACTTCAAATCATGTCAAAAATCTTATGACAAGGAGCATGTCAAGACCAGAATTACGAATTATTGCACAGACTCTTGGACACATGTGGAGCATGTGGTGAATGGTAAGAAGTCTTTGGGATGTAATGCATGATGTAAGATGTGCTTAAGCATAACTTCTACATCAGACAATTGTATGCAGCATGAATTTGATTCAAAATTCTAACGAACTGACTGCCCTACTCTATTCATTAACTGTTTTCTATTCCTCAGATCTGCCATTGCATGTGTGTTCGGTTGACCTCATCAAATCCAGGACAGGACAAAATCGACGAGAGCATCACACGGATCGTTATCTTAGCGATCACCTCATCATCCGTAGAGGACAATGTTTTGAGATGTGGATTGAGCTGTCCCGTCCCTTTAATCCAAACTGTGAACAACTTCACCTGGAGCTGAGACTATGTCAGTTAAGGCCTTTTTGGTCAGATGCTGTCTGAATACCCTGCCAGATGCAGCCCTTCTGACACCATAAAGAAAATGACTAAAAACCAAATTCTGTCATGAAATTGTAGATGGCGCAGGCTGATAGGTCCTTAACTCAATTTGGTCGCGATCACATCATTATCCAAAGCGCAACTGATTGGTTGCTGTTGTAACAGTGGGCAATGAGCTGTGGCTCAACATTCAAATTCGGTACCCAGCAAGCAATTTTGCGTTTAAAAGATGTCTAATAGCCGTCCAAACACAGCCCAGAAGTCTAGGCTAAAACCAGCAAAATTTGGGCTGTCAGTGAAGATTTAATAGACGTCTAAACCATAGCCCAAGAATAGACTAGTCATCAATTAGATAACAAAGAAATGAAATGAGAAAAGAAATAAAACCAAACACCTTGTAATCACTAGGGCTGCACAATATATCGAAATATCGCAAATGTGTATATCGCGATATGCATATCGCAACGGCTTGCAATAACTGGGGTCATGAACAAAAGACAAAGAGAAAATCACTCACTTCTCTAAAGGCTGAATAATTTTTGAAGCTTTAATAAGAATCAGTATATATTTAATTCATACAGTGAAAACTAAGCCGTGTTTTATTTTTACATTTGATTATTCAGTTTCTATTGTTAAATAAACCTGATGTAGGATAACCTGAAACCCTAAACCCCGTGGTTTACACTAATGTTAAAATAACACTTCTTATGCTACAGTAAAATACTGATGTTCACTTTCAGAAGCTGTAGGGATGTTTTCTTGTCAAAAAAAGAATGTGAAACACGCATGTAGGTTATATAATAGATCATTTAAGTTTACTTTACACACTTTAAGCATTATCGTATCGCATATCGAATATCGCATTATTTTATGAGTTATCGCGTATCGCATTTTTCTTCAATATCGTGCAGCTAGTAATCACTGTTTACTTTGCTTACATGATGGAATACATCTCACAAGTTATTTTTGGCAAAAACGGCATGTAACCAAATTCAAGGTTATTTTGGCTTGAAGTGGGTTACTCATAGCCGGACTATATCGGGTCTTTAGTTAACCTAGACGGTGAAATGACGGCTATTGCTTGCTGGGTAGTGTTTGCTGTTAGCAGTCTGCAGCACGCTTTCAGAAACCCTACACCTTCCCCAGCTCCACCTGTATAGATCTGCTACGGGGTTTATTTCGTGTATGTTATATGTGCAGCAGCAGCATGTCTGTGAATGTATTGGCAGTAGCAAGTTTCGGTAGCAGCAGTGTAGCAGATCTACTCCGCCAGGACCAAATACATTAACATTGCCGTATCCATTAGCATGCCAATCTCTCTGAGAGTTGTCATGACAGATCTGGATATTACATTTAGAAGGCAAAACAAGTCCAAAATGTCTGTGACCACTAGAGAAATTCATTACAAAATTACACAATCAGAATAACAGTTACATTGAAACGTTGAACATTTTCGACAATTTAAGAATGTCCTGTTGATTATGTCCTCCAGTATGAGTTGAGATGCTCCAAAGCATCTTGTGCTTCATTGGCTGGAAAAACATCTTACCCTCTGTGCATTTCTCTCCCATCCATATATATGGATATATATCCACACCATAATTTCCTCTTCTTGTGTCGTATGTTTCATAGGTAACATCTCATCAACATGGAACGAGCCACTCGTGATGGTTCCATTAGTGAAGGAGTACAAGGAAGACTGCTGGGAAGCCAAGATTGTTGAACAAATGCAAAACCGAATCAAACTGTGTGTTTACTCTCAGTCAATAGCTTCTATTGGACGATACAAGCTCACTGTCATAACCAACAGCCCAGGAGGAAAGGCCACTTCACTAGACACTCCTGAAAATGACATTTACATGCTGTTCAACCCCTGGTGCAAAGGTATGTGCACATGATATTGCAATCTCTTTTTATTTTAGTGGGCTTTTAAATCACATCTGAAGTCTGATGCTGAGCACAAAATGAGGGAAAAACTAGAAAGCGCTGTTATAGAAGAACTTCTCTTTATCAGATGATGGTGTGCACCTGAATGAAGAGGCGGAGAGAGTTGAGTATGTGCTGAATGACATGGGCAGAATTTACTATGGGACTAAACAGCAGATTGGCTGCAGGACATGGAACTTTGGTCAAGTAAGAGCCAAACGTTCATTCATATTCATATAAAAGTGCATGCAAACATTTCTTAATTACATTTCTTATTATTCTTAGTTTGATGAAGGAGTCTTGGCTGCGTGTTTCTTTGTGTTGGAGAACAGTGGTGGTCTTTGTTCAGGATGGGGAGACCCTGTTAACGTGGCCAGAGTAGCATCTGCAATAGTGAGTTTTCCAGACATTTTTGGGTCTGGATAACAACCTGATTAGACAATGAGAACAACAATCTTTAGTTAAAAGAGCAGATAACAATATAACATTGATATTTTATCATTGTGACAGATTAATGGCAATGACAACAGTGGTGTGATGATGGGTAGTTGGTCAAATACCAACACAGATGGGATTTCCCCTTCATCCTGGTGCGGAAGCAGTGCCATCCTGAAACAATACCACAAAAGTGGAGGAAAACCTGTCAAATATGGGCAGTGTTGGGTCTTTGCTGGAGTCACCAACACAAGTAAGACGTCAAACATATTGGATGGAAAAAAGCGAGCAATAACGTGACTGGGAGATTTGATGAAGTTATGTGTATTGGATTAATTCTTCTCTCAATCTCTCCATCCTCAGTTTTGAGATGTTTGGGCATTCCCACTCGTCCGGTCTCAAACTTCAATTCTGCTCATGACACTGATGTTTCATTGACAACTGATGTTTATTTAGATGAGAAATTTGAGCCAATTGAACATCTAAACCGTTATTCGGTCTGGTAAGATCACACGGCGTAAAAACATTCCTGTTTCTTTGAGTACACTGCATCCCTATTAATTTCAATTTATATATCCTTCTTGGTTAATTCAATTCTATTCTCTCTATGTAGGAACTTCCACGTGTGGAATGAGGCCTGGATGGCTCGTCCCGACCTGCCATCTGGTTTTGGAGGTTGGCAGGTGGTTGACGCCACTCCTCAAATGACCAGCCAGGGCTTCTTCCGCTGCGGCCCAACATCTGTTGCTGCGATCCGCAGTGGACAGGTTCAGCATGATGCGTCCTTCCTTTTCGCTGGAGTATGTTAATGCTTTACCTTCCATCATCCAGGGTTTGATGTTGCATGGAATATTTCCACATGTAAACATACAAGTACAAATTTCTTTAGGTAGCATTTCAATTCTAAGTATAAATGTCATGTAATGTTTCAGGAAATGTCACATTCTGTGTGTATGATAACACGATTTTGGTTAATATTGAAAAATTAAATGTATTAAATAAAATGTATAATTCAACACCGTTAGATTCAAATTATAATTCTGCATCTTGCTTAATGCAAAAGGACAGATGCACAAACCTGGTGTACTGAATGTTTGTCTCTGTGTTGTAGGTGAACAGCGATAAAGTCTTCTGGCAGCGTAAAGCTAATGAAAACTTCGCTGTGATTCGGGTTGACAAGAGCGCAGTGGGTCACTGCATCAGCACCAAGGCTGTCGGCTCAGACAAATGTGTAGATATCACACACCTCTACAAACACCCAGAAGGTGAAAACCTACACATGTACGTCACAGAAACACATTCATGCTGTAGCTGGCGCAGCTCTTATATAAGGGATCTTAATGACACTCTAGTCACTAAAGCCAAATGTCTTGGTTTCTGTATTAGGTTTGACTGGTTAGTATGCAGAGCTAACTACACCATTCTGTGGGGAAAAGCATCTTTCTCCATTGACTGCCATTCAAACGTAGCCATGTATTCTGACAAAATATAAAATTAAGTATATTATTATATAAAAACAAGCATTTCATTATGCACCATTATTATAGACCTCTTTAAACAAAGAACATTTCAGTTTGCTAGTTTTCTGACAGGTTAGTCCTGTCACTGTGATGTGATTTCAGTGATTAATGGATATAAAGACGTTTTAATATTCATATTACAGTTAATCATTTATTATTTGATCTATTCATCAGGTTCGGATGGGGCACGGATCGCTGAAGAAACAGCCTGTCGCCATGGCTTAAAACGGTCCATTTACTCATTGTCTTACAGTGAGGATGTGATCATTGAGGTCAACATGCAGGGCGATGGACCATGTGTTGGTCAGGATGCTGTGCTTTCCATCATTCTGAAGAACAATTGCATGTATCCTCGTAGCCTCACTCTTTACAGCCAGGTGGCAGCCATGCACTACACTGGAGCCGGCAGGGCCTTGGTGAAAAAGGACCAGACACTCATTGAGCTCAACTCTTATGAGGGTGAGATATGATAGAAGGTTTAAATACTTTGAAGATAGTCTAAAATAGATCAGTACAATGATTTTTTACAATGAATTATTATACTTGAAGAATTAGTTTGTTTGATGACAGACTTGTTCCAAACTGGCCACAGTCCTTCAGGCTGTTCTGACTTAAAGGTGCATTGTGTAATATTTAGGAGGATTTGTAGACAGAAATGCAATATCTTATACATAACTGTGTTTTCAGTGGTGTATAAAGACCTTACATTATGAACCATTATGTTTTTATTACCTTAGAATGAGCCATTTCTATCTCACCGCGGGTCTCTTACATTGAAATGCGCCGACATGTTTCTACAGTGGCCCTAAACGGACAAACGCGTTTCGTCACTATGTTGTTCTTCGTGCAAAGAAGCTAGCTAAAGTCAGCGAATAAAACACTGACACAATGATGAAAAAGTAACAATAATATTCGCAATAGCATATCGTTTTACTGAATAATTAAGTAAACCTAATTTCTTACTTTATCTTTGTAAAGAAACCTCATTGCTTATGGCGACTCTCTGCTGTCTCAGACGACGACATCACTTCCTGTCGGCCACCGTAACTTCTGTTAGGTGCAATTCACAACCTCACCACTAGATGCCGCTAAAAATTACACAGTGCACCTTTAAAATGCAATTTATAAACTTTCAGGAAATACTTTGTAAAGCCAACATCAATGTTTGTCTTAACAAACTTACCTTTTCTAGTTGTGTATTAATTTGGCGCAAACCATGTTAACCCAGTCCTATGGGACCAATTTCATGTTAGACTTCACATACAGTAAATCAGCTGTGAAGAAAAGCATAACGATGAGGATGATCATGCATTTCAAATGAAAATTTGTTATGAAAGCATTTGCATTCACTCACTGTTTCTCTTGGTTTCTTTTATCTGTAGTCCAGATTCTGGAGTGGACCTTGCGGTATGAGGACTATAGGGACCACCTGGTTGATCAAGCGGCGTTGATGCTTACACTCGCCGGACGGGTCTCAGAGACGACACAGATACTGGCCACCCAGTTCAACTTCAGACTGCGCACACCAGATCTCATTATCATTGTGAGTTTTCTTATTTATGAACTCTTTAGAGATTTCATCTGCCAGTGTATGTGTTCGAGCTAGAACTTTTGCAACCCAGTTCTTTTTTTCTTTTTTTTTTGCACCATAATTTGCCTGATTATCTTCTGTAAACCTTTCTTTTTCAGCCTGTATGTGGTGGATTAGTGGGCAAAGAGATGACATTCAAAATCAAATTCCAGAACCCACTGCCCTGTGTGCTGAAGAATGTAGTTTTCCATTTTGAAGGACTGGGAATGCAGTGTGTCAGGACAATTAACTATGGGTAAGACGCAATATTAATTTGCACTGCTTGATATAAATTACAGTTGACTGATGAGCACAATGTAAAATTAATACAAATGAAATATGTACATAATAATTTTCTCTCTCTGTCACTCAGTGACATTGCAAGCCTGGCCACAGTGAACCTGATGGAGACATTTATTCCCAAGTGTCACGGGCCACATAAACTTCTGGCATCTCTTGATTGTCCTCAGCTCACTCAGGTTCATGGATTCACCAACGTTGTTGTTAGTGAAATGATTTACGGTTAAACAGAGATGGTTTGTGAAAACTTGCTAGTGCATGTTACTGTGGGATCATAAGGCTTATGGTTAGAGGCTGTTTATGTATAATATAGCATTTTGTATCTCATATTCCTTTAAAGTACTTTAAAGTGCGGGACCTAAAGTTTATTTATGGTTTATGGTATATTTATGGTATATTACGTATTTCTCATTTAATTGATCACAAGCCAGATTATTATTATGTAGCCTATGTGTAACTTCATATTTTATAAAAAAAAAAAATATTTGTAGCAAATTCATTTATATTCAGTGTAATACATTTTAGTTATGATGTGTACTTATAAGCATTATTTTCTTCCCTGAAATGATGGAAAGTGTTTTAATAATGCTTGAAAAACCAGTACATAATGCTTGACTATAATATGGTTTTCTTTACAATGCTTGGATAATAAACTCTAAAACAACACAAACCTATGGAAGCTTGTTTCCATTTACATCTTTTTTCCTTGCAGTTGCGAGTTTATATCTCATTATACTGGGTTATTTTCTCAGTAAAAAAATACTTTTTTACTATTTACTTTTTTACTGCTTTTACTATGCATAGACAATAAATAAACATAGACAATGGAAGAAAAAAAATACACATGAAAACATACAAAGTTGCAGAAGTTCCAAGAATGAAGTTTATCACTAGCATGAACTAGTACATTTTCATTTCATGTGTAATAAGAACTGGGTTTGTTATAACTGAATCGTGAAATTCAGATTAAAGATGCTGTGAGTTTGAAACTATGATTACATTAATTCATTGATTATAAAGAGTATTTGTGAGAGTGCACATGGGCGGTGAGTGAGTTTGTGCTGAACTGCATTGAGTGACAGGTCGAGCTATTATAAAGGCAGTGTTATAGTATTGTCAAAGTTGTCATTATTTACTTACACTGCAATAAAGTAATTCAGAAACATGTTCTCAGCTTGTTTTTAGATGTGTAAAGTACATAAAAGAGTATGACACGCATGCTGTACCAAACAAATACACATTTTAATGTAATTGATTTTGATTTTAATTTATAGCTCTGATTACAGAATTGAAGAAAAAAAATAAGTTATTGTAATAATCTTTATTTAGCATAGCCTATTTAAATAATGATACTAAAATCTTTTCTTTAATTTTTGCAAAAAGACTTAAGAAAAATCTAAATACAATAATTGATGAAGAACAGTCAGGTTTTTTGAAAGGCCGTTATATTGGAAATAATATTAGACTAATTTTAGATTTAATTGATTATAGACACCTTATATTTATTGATTTCTAGCGTTTGACACGAATGAACATTCGTTTATGTTTAAAGTTTTTTATTTCTTTGGTATCAGTGTTTGGAAAAGAGATTAAACTTAGCCAAGTTTGGCAGAGCTACGGTCTCATGTCGTGGATCAATGGCAGCTTTCACTCTTACTATTTACTTTTGTGTGTTCTAAATGCTCCTGTTGTCTTCTGTGCCCAGACTTGAGTTTTGTTTGATACATTCAAGAAGAGTGTTTTCTTTGAGCAGGTAAAATTAAATGTTCAGTTCATATATCTGACTGCTTGTATTTATTGACAAAATTGTTTACATGTGAAGTAAAATTGAAAATTGAGGATGCAGTGCATCGTGATATCGAATTGAACTGAATCGATGACATGATATTCGTAATCGAACCGAAGCGTGAGACCAGTGTAGGTTCACACCCCTAATATCAAGACCACATCTCAACACAAATTCAAGCCTAGCCTAACCCTAACCCTAACCCATAGAGTATGGACCATATGATCTCGAGATAACCAAAGATTTTTTCATACTTTTTATTTTAGGGTTAAAATTGGAATATTCCCTCTGAACAACATCTTTGGTAATCATATCCCCTATGTACTTAACCTCGTTTTTCACTGGAATGCCCTCTTCTAAATCACAATTATGGATAGCCATTAATTCACACTTTTGAAACTTTAGGGTTAGACCTGATGCCTTTGAAAAGATAGAAATTTTATCAATAACTAATATAAAACGTCTATTTTTAAAGAAATATGAGAGTGTCGTCTGCAAATTGGCTTATAGTAAAGGTCCTTTGAATGTCTATCACTACATTGTCCTCAGTTTTCTATGAATAGAGACATTAATTCGACTGCAAGATTAAAACGTTATTGTAAAATACCTAAGTTACGGGAAACACTTCTAAAAATCGCATTATAAAACATGGAAATTACTCTACAAAGCATTGGACCAAAGCCAAAAAAATACTAAAGACTTAAACAGAAAAGGTTGTTCGAGGGAATCAAACGCCTCGAAAAAGTCTGGAAATAGAAGTAAGCTTGTATGAGGAATTAAATAAGTATAATACTTCTCCCTTTGATAAAAGCTGATTGTGTTTCACTGATAATTTCACCAATGCCTTTTTAAAGTCTATTTGCAAAAACATGAGAAAGCGATTTGAAATCGTTAAATAAAAGAATTGTTGTCTAAATATAATTTATCCTTGTTCAACTTTGGAACTAGAATAATTAAACCATGCTTCATTGATGGCGATAATTCAGCTTTATCTATACGCTCTTTTAGTGCTTCAAGATTCTAATTTCAGGCCAATTTTTTTATATATATAGTTCTACAGTGATGCCATCAATACCTGGAGACTCTCCATTAGACATTTGTTTAATAGCAATGTCTAATTCTGAAATCTCAATGTCAGCTTCCATCATATTTCTATAAGCCTATGAGTCTATAATAGGAACTTTATCTTTTAAGAAGCAAAAGAAAAGATCACAGTCTCTCTCTGTATATTTTGATTTATATAAATCATTATAGAAGGAATTAATGTCTCTCTCTCTCTCTCTCTCTCTCTCTCTCTCTCTCTCTCTCTCTCTCTCTCATAGGATGTCTTTCTTACCAAAATAATTGTAATTGTTATCTGCCTAATTTTCTAGCATTTACAATTCGTTTAGCTTCTTTAATTGCCAATCTTTTAATGCTAAATTTAACCCATTCCAATTTGCCAATTAAAGTTAATTCAGACAAAAGTAAATTTTAACATTGTTAATCATTAGCAAAACATAATTACAAAAGGATTCACATTTGAACATATTATTGTTAAACTTCTCATGAGTTCTGGTAGAGGGTGAGCTGCCATTGCTCCTAAGAGAGAGTGATATCACTGTGATCAGTCAAGTCAAGTCAAGTCATCTTTATTTATATAGTGCTTTTTACAATACAGATTGTATCAAAGCAGCTTCACAGTGATAACATGAAAATAATACAACAAAGTTTGTTTCTAGAAAAAAAAATTGCGTCATTGTCCACCCTAAGTAAGGCAGATCAATAATATTGTTGAATATTAAATGTCCCCGACTAAGCAAGCCAAAAGCCAAGGCAAGGCAACAGTGGCAAGGAACCAAAACTCCATCAGGAGACAGAATGGAGAAAAAAACCTTGGGAGAACCCAGGCTCAGTCGGGGGCCAGTTCTACCAGAAAGACTAGGGAGAAGATATTGTAACAATCATCCATTTATTAATGACCCAGCAAGCAATATATGCGATAAAGTATTTGGCGTAGGCCCCGTCCGTAACTCGCAATCCGAGGGTACGGATTCAGCATTTCCTGCCTGAAGATGAAGGCAGGGGCGCAGCCGACCCCCCGTGAGGTATTGGAAGGGACCGTCCTGGTGGTGGTGGGGTGGTTGGAGGGGAAGGAACATCCTGCGGTGGTAAGAAAATGGAGAGAAGAAGCCTTCTTATTGGTGGAGGTAGGAAACCATCTTGGTGGTGGTGGGGTGGATGGTGGTAAGTGAAGCGTTCAGCATCTGCGAACTCAGACAAGTGTAAGTACGGGTCCTTTATACTTCTAGTATTAGAACATGATTGGATAAATGAGAAGGTAATAAGTGACGCAAACAATTGAGTCTTCCCGGCAGAACTTATGCTAAAGCTTTCATTTCTCCTCTGACCAACGAGCGAACAGTGTATGATTATGATCCAGGCAGCATTACAGGTCAGAAGTCAGATTGGTCGTGTCGATGAGGCCTTCACAGGGCTGATGAGGCTGGCACTTCAGGGATGCGTCATGGATGGGTCCAGGTGCAGGTCCACCATCTGTTCTGGATACGGCTGGGGTCCGGCTGACTTCAGTAAACAGGGAGGGACTGGTTGACACTTCAGGACTGCGTTGTCATCATGTCCAGGCGCAGGTCCTTCATCGGATCTGGATACGGCCTGGATCCGGCGGACTGCGGTAAACCTCGGATAAACAGAGAGACTAATATTAGCGTAGACGCCATCCTTTTTATGATGTAACAAGTGCATTAGGGATTTATGGGGAGTGTTCCCGGTTCCGGCTGACCTAAACTATGCAGCCTAACATTGAATTATAGAAGTCTATAATGTGTTATGTGTATGCTAGGTCAAAGAGATGTGTTTTTAGTCTAGATTTGAACTGGCTGGCAGACGGTCGGTTTAGCCAGTCTGTCTGCTTTCTGGCCTGAGCCCCAATTCATGTTTGAGCTCTAAGACTATGTGCCATATTACAAGAGAGAAGAGCAGCACCATCCCAGGAGGGATGAATACCATCTCTTTTCAACAGGTCAGGTCTGCCCCAAAAACTTTTCCAATTGTCTATGAATTCTATATTATTTTGCGGACACCACTTAGACAACAAGCCATTGAGTGAGGACAATCTACTAAGTATCTCATCACTCCTGCGAACAGGAAGGGGGCCAGAGAAAATTACAGTGCCTGACATCGTACTTGCGAGTTCACACACCTCTTTAACGTTAATTTTGGTGATCTCCGACTGGCGGAGTCGAACATCATTAGTGCCGACGTGAAGAATAATCTTAGAGAATTTACGATTAGCATTAGCCAGCACTTTTAAATTTGGATGGCACGCTAACAGGCTAGCGAATTACTAGCCTGTTGAGCTGGCAATAATGATTTAGATTGAAGCTAGCGATGTCAGGTTAATGTGTGAAGTTGAGTAAGATATATTAAGCAGTAAAACAACAAGGAATGATAGTTAATAATGATTCAAAACAGAAAGATAAATGAATCTTACAGACGCAAACCAACGCAGAAGCAGGAGCAACGAGGCAGACAAGAGCAATCGACAATTACAGTGCACTCCTAGAAATCACAGATCAGTTAAAACTAAAGGAGAAATATTACAGTCAAATGAGGAAGAAAGAAGATTACTAGTTATCAACCAAAAATCCAATCTAGAATGTTGAATGCGCCCTGAAAAGGACCCCATGTAAAAAAAAAAATGTATGTGGGTTCTTTACACGCCAAATATCAATCAGATCAAGAAACTGGGATGTATTATTAATCAGGAGGTTATAGGAAAAAGTGTTGAAAGGAATGGGGTATCTATCCTGCCATTCATCTGGAACAGAGTTAAAATCCCCTCCCATAATAATTTTGTCTGTAAAATATGTGTTCTTCCAGTCATCAATTTCGGTAGCCATATTCTGAAAAAACAACTTATTAGCGGCCTTGTTAGTGTAACCATAAACATAAATCAAGATGTAACTACATTAATTTGATTCAAGAACCACCGTAATCCAATGACCCTCCTTATCAACTGATAGTTCAGGGTATTATGTTACGGTAAGTTAACCTTGCTTTCTGGAAAACCCCCAGGAAACTGCTGCCATTAAAACCAGATGTCACCAACTGACGAATTTTCTCACTTTTCCTCTTCATTTGCCTATATCATGATTTTTTTAACAATATACTGTATTTATAGTTTATATTTCATTTTAACACTGAGGGCCCTATTTTAACGATCTGAAACGCAAGTGTCAAGCACAAAGCGCAAGTAACTTTGTGGGCGGGTCTCGGCGCTGTTGCTATTTTCCCGGCGGGATAAATGCCTCTTGCGCCCGGCGCAAATCTAAAAGGGGTTGGTCTGAAGTAGCTTCATTATTCATAGGTGTGGTTTGGGCGTAACGTGAAATAAACCAATCAGAGCGACATCTCACATTCCCTTTAAGAGCAGGCGCGCTTGTTCTAAAGCGGATTCCTATTATAACGGCTGATTTGCCAGGCGCGCGCCAGGAGCAGTTCACAGCCGAGGAGACCGACGTTCTCGTCAGGGACATTGGGGATGGAGAAACCCACCCAAATTAACTTCGGTTAAACAGGCGTATGATAATTTGGGTAAATGTGTAAGCTAGATGTATGCTTTTATACTAAATTGTCTGTCTATCTATCTATCTATCTATCTATCTATCTATCTATCTATCTATCTATCGTAATAATGTATGATTTGCAAAAATGAAAACTGCTGCTTCTGTGTAGATGAGAGAATCAAAGTGCGCGTTGTGCACACGCTACATTGATTATGGCCAAGCATGTGCCCTTAAAATAGCATATGAATAACATGCGCAACGCGCCACTGACTTTAAACTATTTTTTCCTGGTTAGTGGCGCAATTGTTTTCTAAACCTGCAAAATAGCATGAGGGAACGTTTGCGCCGGAACACGCCTCCTCTTTGCGCTGAACCGCCCCCAGGAGCGCAAGTGTATTTCTTAGTTAACCGACGTGCTTCTGTGGAGGGAAAAGTCCGCTTTGCGCGGGTGCAAAATAGGAATGATACATGCGTCGGTGTACAAAGTCAATTGCGCTGGATGCAAGATAGGGCCCTGAGAGTTAGCAAACTACTTTTGAAAAACTTTGGTGAATAGCACTTATTTTCTAAAAAGTTTGGTATTTGTTCTTAGAAAAAGACATTAGTGTGAAGACAGGTATCATATCAAACACACACCACAAGCAGATTAAGGAATGATGTAAGGAATGATGAAATAAGGAACAGTGACAACACACAACATCTCCAATTGTAATATTTTTATTGAAAAATATTTTATTAAAATTGATGGTTTAAGGTTTAATTTAAATTATTGAATGATTGTTCTTATTTTGCTCATGATTGTTCTTTTATCTGTGCTGTTTTTTATGGGGTTCCATTTGTGCCAAAAAAATGAGTCGACTACTTTGTGCTTTGTACAATACATTTGTCCTTGACAACAGTCATTGCCTAGTTGTTCAGAAAGATTAGTATATGTTGATATGCATGTTCTCCGTTAATGTCATCTTGCTCTGTCGTCTGGTTCCGTCATCTATCTAGATGTCGTCTTGTTCTGTCGTCTTAACTGTCGTCTCTTTCTGTCATTTGGTTCTGTCGTCTCTTTCTGTCATCTGGTTCTGTCATCTTAACTGAACTGTCGTCTTGTTCTGTCATCTCTTTCTGTCGTCTTAACTGAACTGTCGTATTGTTCTGGCATCTCTTTCTGTCGTCTTTACTTAAACTTCGTCAGTTGAGTAAAGTTGGCAATAAATTCACAGATTCGAACTTCCCTGATTAATAACTCGTGAGCTAAACATTGTTACTACACAAATAACACCTCTTTTTAATCGTAATAACGTAGACAAGCAGCTTCAACCTAATTTTCCTTGAAACAAGCTTTCCTTCGCAGTGGACAAAATACATTGATCTCTATGCACAGGCTGAGAGACAGATCCGAAGGGACCGTCTGCAAAGTGCAAAACCCAAAAAGCGTTACTACAAAAACGCAGAGCTGCCAACTCTCACGCATTCACCGTGAGACACAGGCAATTGACACTTTTCACACGCTCTCACGCCACACATCCATTTTCTCACGCACAGAAAAATCGCGAAGCAAAGAGGACACGGAGACCGACAGACTAGACAGAGCAGGTTACTTATGATATAAAAAAAATCTCAGCTCTCAGATTCGGTCACTTTTATTACGAAATTCAAACAATAAATACTGTTTTGGCGGTTGTACATGTGCGGCACGTGAACCGATAATCTCTAGCTAATAGTAAATAAACACGAATGAACACTGTTGAAAGATACAGTACAACTTACCGAAATGTATATTCCTCATACATAATATAGACCAATCAATCAAACAAAGGGGTCAATAAACCAGCTGGAGAACAATTATTTACATTTATAATTTATATATAAATCATAACATTTACCTCAGGAAAGCCATTTGATGACCATAATATAGGCTATAGCACGTTAGTTGGCTAGAAAAAAAGAGCTTTGGAGAGTATTTTGCTAAATATGTGTACTAATACTATATTACATATTTATTATATTTTTACTTATATCATTAAATAAAGTTGTTATTATAATAAAAAAAATGCATTGTATTTAATTTGAGTTATTTTTAACCTTAAATAATACTGCCAGCTGATAGGGCTCTCTGTATGTTTACAGCATTAGGTGAGTTGTTTTTTTCTTGAGAAAAATGTATGCCTATCTTGTGTAGCCTACCTAATATTTATCCAAATGAGTCAATATTAAATCAAATCACAATAATTGAATTGAATTGAAATAATAAAAAAGCGTAGCTTACCAGAAATTGTACCTTGTAAACATTGTAACATGTTGTCACTAAACCTAATAAAATTCAGTTTAGTTACTAAAATGTTTTGACAATCACAATACACTTATTGTGATGAAATATTTTTTTTTACATCCCCCCAATCCCCCCTAACAAAATATTCAATAACTTAACTCTAATACATTGCATTGTTGCCAAATTCAGTTCACACATCACTGCTGTCCTGTTGGTTGTACAACAACACTTATTTTGGATAAATATCTTTTTGCATAATTTTGATTATTTTGATTATGAAAGATATTACTCTGCGCATAGAGCTCAATGTATTTTGTATTATGATTAAAAAGAGGTGTTATCTGTGTAGTAACAACGTTTACCTCACGAGTTATTAATCCGGGAAGTTCGAATCTGTGAATTAATTGCCAACTTTACTCAACTGACGAAGATTAAGTAAAGACGACAGAAAGAGACGACAGAACAATACGACAGTTAAGACCACAGAACCAAATGACAGAACAAGACGACAGAACCAAATGACAGAAAGAGACGACAGAACCAAATGACAGAAAGAGACGACAGAACCAAATGACAGAACAAGACGACAGAACCAAATGACAGAAAGAGACGACAGAACCAAATGACAAAAAGAGACGATAGTTAAGATGACAAAACCAAAAAATGACAGAAAAGAGACGATAGTTAAGATGACAGAACCAAAAAATGACAGAAAAGAGACGATAGTTAAGATGACAGAACCAAATGACAGAAAGAGACGGTAGTTAAGATGACAGAACCAAAAAATGACAGAAAGAGAAGACAGAACCAAAAAATTATGGAAAGAGACGACAGAACCAAAAAATGACGGAAAGAGACGACAGAACCAAACGACAGAAAGAGACGACAGAACCAAATGACAGAAAGAGACGACAGAACCAAACGACAGAAAGAGACGATAGTTAAGATGACAGAACCAGACGACAGAACCAAAGGACAGAAAGAGACGACAGAACCAAATGACAGAAAGAGATGACAGAACCAGACGACAGAACCAAATGACAGAAAGAGACGGCAGTTAAGACGACAGATCCAAACGACAGAAAGAGACGACAGAACCAAATGACAGAAAGAGACGACAGTTAAGATGACAGAACCAAACGACAGAAAGAGACGATAGTTAAGATGACAGAACCAGACGACAGAACCAAAGGACAGAAAGAGACGACAGAACCAAACGACAGAAAGAGACGACAGAACCAAATGACAGAAAGAGACGACAGTTAAGATGACAGAACCAAACGACAGAAAGAGACGACAGTTAAGATGACAGAACCAAACGACAGAAAGAGACGATAGTTAAGATGACAGAACCAGACGACAGAACCAAAGGACATAAAGAGACGACAGAAAGAGACGACAGAACCAAACGACAGAAAGAGACGACAAAACCAAACGACAGAAAGAGACGATAGTTAAGATGACAGAACCAGACGACAGAACCAAAGGACAGAAAGAGACGACAGAACCAAATGACAGAAAGAGACGATAGTTAAGATGAGAGAACCAGACGACAGAACCAAACGACAGAAAGAGACGACAGAAAGAGACGACAGAACCAAATGACAGAAAGAGACGACAGTTAAGACGACAGAACCAAATGACAGAAAGAGACGACAGTTAAGACGACAGAACCAAACGACAGAAAGAGACGACAGAACCAAATGACAGAAAGAGACGACAGTTAAGACGACAGAACCAAACGACAGAAAGAGACGACAGAACCCAATGACAGAAAGAGACGATAGTTAAGATGACAGAACCAAATGACAGAAAGAAACGACAGTTAAGATGACAGAACCAAACGACAGAAAGAGACGATAGTTAAGATGACAGAACCAGACGACAGAACCAAAGGACAGAAAGAGACGACAGAACCAAAGGACAGAAAGAGACGACATTTAAGTCGACAGAACCAAAGGACAGAAAGAGACGACAGAACCAAAGGACAGAAAGAGACGACAGTTAAGACGACAGAACCAAAGGACAGAAAGAGACTATAGTTAAGATGACAGAACCAAAGGACAGAAAGAGACGATAGTTAAGATGACAGAACCAAAGGACAGAAAGAGACGACAGTTAAGACGACAGAACCAAAGGATAGAAAGAGACTATAGTTAAGATGACAGAACCAAAGGACAGAAAGAGACGACAGTTAAGATGACAGAACCAAAGGACAGAAAGAGACTATAGTTAAGATGACAGAACCAAAGGACAGAAAGAGACGATAGTTAAGATGACAGAACCAAAGGACAGAAAGAGACGACAGTTAAGATGACAGAACCAAAGGACAGAAAGAGACGATAGTTAAGATGACAGAATCAAAGGACAGAAAGAGACGATAGTTAAGATGACAGAACCAAAGGACAGAAAGAGACAACAGTTAAGACGACAAAACCAAAGGACAGAAAGAGACGAAAGTTAAGATGACAGAACCAAAGGACAGAAAGAGACGACAGTTAAGATGACAGAACCAAAGGACAGAAAGAGACGACAGTTAAGATGACAGAACCAAAGGACAGAAAGAGACTATAGTTAAGACGACAGAACCAAAGGACAGAAAGAGACGATAGTTAAGATGACAGAACCAAAGGACAGAAAGAGACGACAGTTAAGATGACAGAACCAAAGGACAGAAAGAGACGATAGTTAAGAAGACAGAACCAAAGGACAGAAAGAGACGACAGTTAAGATGACAGAACCAAAGGACAGAAAGAGACGATAGTTAAGATGACAGAACCAAAGGACAGAAAGAGACGATAGTTAAGATGACAGAACCAAAGGACAGAAAGAGATGAAAGTTAAGATGACAGAACCAAAGGACAGAAAGAGACGATAGTTAAGATGACAGAACCAAAGGACAGAAAGAGATGACAGTTAAGATGACAGAACCAAAGGACAGAAAGAGACGATAGTTAAGATGACAGAACCAAAGGACAGAAAGAGACTATAGTTAAGACGACAGAACCAAATGACAGAAAGAGACGATAGTTAAGATGACAGAACCAAAGGACAGAAAGAGACGACAGTTAAGATGACAGAACCAAAAGACAGAAAGAGACGATAGTTAAGATGACAGAACCAAAGGACAGAAAGAGACTATAGTTAAGACGACAGAACCAAATGACAGAAAGAGACGATAGTTAAGATGACAGAACCAAAGGACAGAAAGAGACGATAGTTAAGATGACAGAACCAAATGACAGAAAGAGACTATAGTTAAGATGACAGAACCAAAGGACAGAAAGAGACGACAGTTAAGATGACAGAACCAAAGGACAGAAAGAGACTATAGTTAAGATGACAGAACCAAAGGACAGAAAGAGACGATAGTTAAGATGACAGAACCAAAGGACAGAAAGAGACGATAGTTAAGACGACAGAACCAAATGACAGAAAGAGACGATAGTTAAGATGACAGAACCAAAGGACAGAAAGAGACGACAGTTAAGATGACAGAACCAAAGGACAGAAAGAGACGATAGTTAAGATGACAGAACCAAAGGACAGAAAGAGACTATAGTTAAGACGACAGAACCAAATGACAGAAAGAGACGATAGTTAAGATGACAGAACCAAAGGACAGAAAGAGACGAAAGTTAAGATGACAGAACCAAAGGACAGAAAGAGACGATAGTTAAGATGACAGAACCAAAGGACAGAAAGAGACTATAGTTAAGACGACAGAACCAAAGGATGACAGAAAGAGACGATAGTTAAGATGACAGAACCAAATGACAGAAAGAGACGATAGTTAAGACGACAGAACCAAATGACAGAAAGAGACGATAGTTAAGATGACAGAACCAAAGGACAGAAAGAGACGACAGTTAAGATGACAGAACCAAAGGACAGAAAGAGACGATAGTTAAGATGACAGAACCAAAGGACAGAAAGAGACTATAGTTAAGACGACAGAACCAAATGACAGAAAGAGACGATAGTTAAGATGACAGAACCAAAGGACAGAAAGAGACGAAAGTTAAGATGACAGAACCAAAGGACAGAAAGAGACGATAGTTAAGATGACAGAACCAAAGGACAGAAAGAGACTATAGTTAAGACGACAGAACCAAAGGATGACAGAAAGAGACGATAGCAGAACCAGATGACAGAACAAGACGACAGAACCAAATGACAGAAAGAGACGACAGAACCATACGACAGAAAGAGACGACAGAACAAGACGACAGTTCAGTTAAGATGACAGAACCAGATGACAGAACAAGACGACAGAACCAAATGACAGAAAGAGACGACAGAACCAGACGACAGAAAGAGATGACAGAACAAGACGACAGTTCAGTTAAGATGACAGAACCAGATGACAGAAAGAGACGACAGAACCAAATGACAGAAAGAGACGACAGTTAAGATGACAGAACAAGACGACATCTAGATAGATGACGGAACCAGACGACAGAGCAAGATGACATAAACAGAGAACATACATATCAACATATACTAATCTTTCTGAACAACTAGGCAATGACTGTTGTCAAGGACAAATGTATTGTACAAAGCAGTCGACTCATTTTAGGCACAAATGGAACCCCATATTTCTTTTAAAAAAGTGCACAGTAAAAAAATAGAGCAGAGTCTGCCACGATGGACACTCGAGCCGGTGCAGTTATTGCACTTTTTAAAAATCTGATCTGATTTGCACTTAAAAAGTTATCGCACTTACTTCATCATTTTTTTAATATTTGTGATGTCTGTGCGTGAAAACTGTGCATCTTTTCTTAAACAGTGCATACTTTTTAATCGGTGCTCTGCAGCACTTTTTTTCCAGCTGTTTTTTATTATTATTTCCAGCTGTTGTTTTTGTGCACAAGTTCCTCATTGAGGATTTCCAACTGCTTCAGGAAGTCTATGTCGGGCTTGATATATCTTACCTCTATGAGATGATCAATGGCATCCTCCAATGTCATGTAATGGTGGATCATGAGGTATGCCAGAAAAAGAGTAGGGGCGTAGCTGACACCCTCAGTGCAGTGAATGAACACCTTATCTGTGGAAATAAAAACAGAAAGACAGTCAGAAAAAGTCACAAACAGTTTGTCACTCCAGAACACGATAAAAGATCTTACTTTTTGGGTTTTTCTTGGCCTTGTGGATGAATTTGGCAGCTGACACAAAGTATTTGCTGATTTTGGAACTGTGCGTTGTAGGCAAGCCACAATAAGTGATGTTCATGCCTCTGTAGTAACTCGCCCCTGTATTAACGGTTTCACTCGGGTCTTTCTCCCATGGGAACCTCAGCTTCTTCACAGCTGCAGCGTTGAGGATGTGAGTAATACCCAGCTCCTTCATTTTCATTCGGTCCCTTGCTATCTCTCTGCACAAGAACACAACAGCCAAGATTAGTCTTTCACTGCTTAGGATTTACAATGTAGAAATATAATTGTGTTTGATTCCTGTTCCTACTCCTGCATCACATTATTAATCACATGGTTTATATTAGTCAAAACGTGTTGTAGACTTACTCATTTCCAATGAAGATGTTGTCCCAGACCGCAGTGACAGGTGGGAAACAGGTTTCTTCTTGAACTAGCTCCTGCTCGGAAGTGCATGTATAAGGAACGCTTGGACCTGGAACACACGATTCATCTGAATCAACCAAATCCAATTCCGGTTCCAGCTCAGGAACGCTTGGACCTGGAACACACGATTCATCTGAATCAACCAAATCCAATTCCGGTTCCAGCTCAGGAACGCTTGGACCTGGAACACATGATTCAGGTTCGTCGATCCCACTGCTGCTCCCTGCCACTTCTGTTGGTGACACCAACACTGAGAAGACACGTTTAACTTCATTCTCCAGCTGCTCATCTCTCTCTACACACGCTGAGGTTGAGTCGTTCATATCCAAGTCAGCCTGCACAGCGTCGCCCTCTAACAAGCTGTAACTGACTGACATGTCCTCAGGTAAATCAGCCTCCAGCTGGACACCACTGATCACTGCCGAGCTACCGAAACGGTCGTAGATGGCATCGGTGATGGTAAACTCCAACTGCGCATCTTCCTCTTCTGGTACCCAGCAACTGTCACTGCTGTAGATCTCGCCGTTGACGTATACCTCCAGACACACCTCTGTTAAGTTGGTAGACATTGCGAGGTTTGTGTCTAATGCTATCAAATCAAAGACGTACAGTTGTCAAACTATATGCGATAAGTTACACACTGTGCGTGACTTTGTGCAGTTTGAGTCTAAGTTATGAACTGTGAGTATGTAGGCCACACGCTGATAGTCTCCGTCTGTAAAGAATGGCTTCTTATTGCAGTGTTTCTAAAGTTTGTATCCGTAGGTTTTTGCTGTCAAATGTAAATATATTTTTCGCAATATATATTTTTTACTTCTGCTCGGAATATCGCTCAGTGACTGCAAACGAGTCTTGCAGTCTGTGACGTAACCAAACACTGTGACGTCACCAAAAACGATGACGCGCCATGGTTGCCATAGAAACAGATTGTCTGGCAAAAGTAGCGGGCTCAATGGTTTGTTTTCGCTTATTTCCGAATTATATATATATATATATATATATATATATATATATATATATATATATATTATTATTATTATTATTATTATTAATATAAATTCAATAATTTAACACAAATTCCTTTACTCAGATTACCTTTATTAAATCGATTTCAGTCACCTCAGAGGTGGGCAACAATAGATTGGTTATTTCAAATGAATAATAAATGGACTTACTAATGATAATCCCAAGGATATTTCTTGTTTTCAATTTGATAGTAAATTGTATAGTTCAAATAATTAACTAAGTGATGCAGATTGTTTTCTTAGTAATTTATCTACCAGTATTATAAGATTACGTCAGACTACAAAAATTCATGTGATTAAGAATGAAATATTGAGGAAATTACTAATTGAATAAATAGTCTTAAAGAAAATAAATCTTCTGGGAATGATGGCTTGAAAGGGGAGTTTTATAAAACAAATTGTAATGACCGTGCACCCTTTATACTTGAAGTTTTTAAAGAAGCAGTTGATTTGGGAGAAATGCCCGCATCACTAAAACAAGGGGTACGGTAATTACACTTATAGCCAAGCCTAACAAAGATAAATTGTTCTTAGAAAATTGGAGACCAATTAATTTGTTAATAATCATTAAGAAGACTTCAAAACAATTGATAAATTCACTTAATCATACCAATGTAATAAATAGACGCTGAAGCGACAATAACCTTAAGTCAGGGTGACCAAATGTTAGAAGGGGAGTGTCTAATTAAGTGGGGTTAAGACTGTCTCTCTCTCTGTGTGTGTGTGTGTGTGTGTGTGTGTGTGTGTGTGTGTGTGTGTGTGTGTGTGTGTGTGTGTGTGTGTGTGTGTGTGTGTGTGTGTGTGTGTGTGTGTGTGTGTGTGTGTGTGTGTGTGTGTGTGGAAGAGTGCTGGGGCATATTTTGTTGACCGTGCAAACCTGTACAAAAAAAACAAGATGCAAGCTTCAAGGATTGCCGTGTCACGGAAGTGATTCCTGCACTCCGCTCCTTAGCAGTTTTGGACTGTTTTTATGTGCCGCTAGGTGTTATATGATTATTTCTGAGGCACGAGATCCAAACAAAACGCTTCCAGTACTGCATTTATCAGCTTTATTTGTCACAGTTCCGATGCTCAAAAACATTGTAATCCACAAGTTTGCATGTCGTCATACTGACATGGTCCATACTAAATCAAAAACTTCAGCCTTCAGATCTTGTTTAGTAGCCTATGTTCTCTTTAATTGCTATAATATCTTTACATAATAACATACAATTACAGTTACAGTTACGATTTTAAAATTTAAAATGCTATGTTAACTACAGTATGTAATTATTCATAAAATGTGGTGATTTACTTTTAGTGCCTCCAGTTAAAGAATTATTGTGTTAGTGATCATTTAATTCACCATGTAAGTCATGAGCAGTTTTTCCTGAATTATTCACTGAAGGTGTTTGCTGCATAATTCCATCATCATTACTTTTTCCTCATTAGGGAGATGAAGGACTGTGGAATGCCAATTACAATGTGCGTGATGCTGAAACAAAGATTTCTGACTTAACACACCTTCCTGATGCATTATAGCTTTACACACTTAATAATATATAATATATTATAATTTATAATTTATATTCAATATTAAATACAATAATTGTGCATTTTTAAATATTTAAAAAATCTGGTCCATTCATAGAGTTGTCAGTTGTGTAATGGATGTGTTAATGTTGTGGTAATTGTTACTGTGGTTTAATTTTTATTACATCACTTAAGGCTCCATTAACCTCAGAGAGACAACAATATAAATACAGAAACTGTTTTTATACACAGTATTTTAAGAAAATTACTGGTTTATATATCTTTCCACAGACCCCTAGCACTTTCACAGACCACTAGGGGTCTAAAAACAGATGAAAAGCTACTTGTCATTCAGTAATGGGCTTCTAAAATACATTTTTTTTTTCATTCTGTTGGTGCACGTGTGTTTGAGGTTCAGTATTAGTAAATGCTCAGTAAATGCTTATTATAGAAATCCTGCTTATCAGTTAAGAATTTAGTTGAGAAGTTAATGTCTTAATGAAGCAGTTAAAATGTTATGATTATTATCTCTAATTACTCCTCCTTTGACATCATTACAACAAATGAGACCAATCTTAATTTAAGTGACGATTTAAAGGCCATATTTAAATAAGATGTTAAAAATACCTTGTGAGGTTCAACCTCAACAACACAAACATTTCTGTGATGATACATGATGATTCTTCACACTCTTCAGCTCTGATCTGTGGATGGGTGGAGATGAAGATGTGAATATATACATCATGGCTGCTAAGGAGAAACAGTTTTGCCTCCAGACTGAAGTTCAAGTTGTTTAGGTTCAGTTACTCTGTCCAAATAGGAACATACACTCCTCAAATTAATTCAAGGACAAGAACCGCAAACATGTAAGTATTCTATTCTATCAATTTATTTCTTGTGTGTGTGTTTGTGATCTAGTTTAATTTTGCACATAATCCTAATTTAGATTTTTTTTATCCTTATATTTTGATAAGAAAGCCAGAAACATCTTTAGCACTTTCTTTTCTCCACAGTTTTCTGCAGTTAATTCAACTTGTATGAGTGCAAAAAAATGTTAATTCCATTTAAACGTTGTTTTATAAGTAATTATAGCTTTAAGCATAAAGTTTGAAAAATGTCTCTCTCTTCCTCTCAGGGGTCCACATGTAGAAGTGAACGGTAAGAGCGATATATCTTAATACTGCAGTGCAAAATAATATTAAGGTCTGATTATCATTGACAAAGCTTATACTATCCCTCCTGAAATTTTTATTTATTTTTTACAAAATTGTATTTAAAATTCATTTATTTTATACTAACATATTTACTGACATATCGCTTGAGACTTACTGATATAAATATAAATAAACTTTATTTGGAGTACTTCTTTATTTGCACAATGCACATTTCTTAATATTAAGCCTTAAAATGTGTTTAATATCACTATTAGGCTACAGTAGTAAGGATAGTATGATCTCTGAATAATATCTTTAAATATAGGATATTTAAAGTGTACCTAAAGTACTTGCAATAGTTCCACTTTAGCACAATCAAATATACTTAAGTATATCTCTAGTTGAATTTCAGCACTATTTCTGGATAACTAAGTACAAAATTAGTTGCTCCAGTTTAGCAGACTTTAAGTATATCAATTTAGTATACAGAAAGTACAGTTGCTGGGTATTTATATTAAAACACATAAATATGTTAATGTATTTGTACTTGGTATAAAATAAATGTATTTCAAATACATTTTAGTGTATACATTTTTCACTAGGGATTGTATAAGTATTGCAAAATATGTTTGCACTACTACTGTGTGCAGTCCTTCAGCCTATTCTGACTGAGTGTGTAGATCTGTATCATGCGGTTTTTACAAAACTCTGGTTGTAAGCCTAAACTTGATATTAACTGTAAACTTGTCCCTCAAATCTGATTGGTTGTTTGAAATATTGTTTCAGGATCAGCAAATATGTTGATCCAGGATCATGTTGTACTTGGTGAAATCACATTCACCTCAGGGTCAAATGAACCTGAAACCATATACAAGTTTTCTTAAGAAAGATATCGCCAAAACTATACTTAAAAAAAAATATTAATGCATTTTTTTTTTTTTGTCATCATGCTTTCCTTATATGTCTAATTGTTTAGATACAGTACTGCAGGTACGATCTATTGATCTCATCAGGACCAGGAAAGGACAGAATCGACAGGAGCATCACACCGATGGTTTCTTTAGCAGTCATCTCATCGTCCGTAGAGGACAGTGTTTCCAGATGTCTATTGAGCTGTCCAGACCTTTTGTTCCAAACAGAGACCAGCTTCAGCTGGAGCTGAGACTTGGTCAGTCATGGCTTTACTGTACTTACTGTTGCAAACGATGATCCTGTTTACACCTGCCATACAAACCGTCTGGTATCACCTGATAAAAAGATGATTCTTGTATGTGTGTGTTTTGCAGGCAACGACATACCCGTACACAGCGGCAGTTTTGTAATTGTTCCATTAGTGTCGGAATTCAAGAAGGATGCCTGGGAGGTAAAGATCGTTGAACAGGCGAAGACCATAATCAGACTGTCAGTTTACTCCCTTCCAAACGCTTGTATTGGACGGTACAAACTCACTGTGGTCACAAACTGCCCGGCGGGAAAGGCCACTTCACCAGACACACCTGAAAATGACATTTACATGCTGTTCAACCCCTGGTGCAAAGGTATTATTTGAAGAGAGAACAAATAAGCGGATACGGTGTGTGTCTATCAGTACCTAACACACACACATTGTATGATTTTGGGCTGTCCCAGACAAAAGATGACCAATCGTGGCAATTTCTGTGGTCGTGGCTCCTAAACGGTGGTCGTACGTCGTTCAGTGACATGGCCTTGCGCCCAAAGATAGCCTGTGATAATTGTCTGACAGTGTCAGAAATTTAGCATGATCATCTCACAGTGTTTGCTAGCCAATATAAATGCAACATGAAATGTCATGGTGCTATAACTTAATACTTTACTCAAGCTCCATTTGCAAAATTAGCATGCCATATTCTCCTCTTTCGCTTCCTCCTCTATTTTCAGCGCACATAAAAATCACAATTGCCAAAGTGCGATTGATTTTGCTCTATTTATTTACCACTAGCACAACCTGATGACATTTAATTCTTACAACTAACTTGCGTTGTGGCCTATGATTCAATAGGTGTCATCATCGTACAGTCTCTACATACATGTCGTACCCAAGTTTATTAGATCCATGTTGTACAGTGTGATTTGTAATGATCTTATAGGATTGCCGAAATCGCACAGTTTGCATAGCAGGCATAAGACAATTACACTGAATCATGAAATATTAGAATGAACTTACATGTTAATGAAGCTAATCCATTGAAATGACAACTTTCTCTCTCTTTCTGTTCTTAACAGACGACTCTGTGTACATGAATGATGAAGCTGAGAGGTCTGAATATGTACTGAATAATATGGGCAAACTGTACTATGGAACAGAGAAACAGATTGGTACCAGAACCTGGAATTTTGGTCAGGTAAAATTTCAACATTTCAAAAATGGAATGTTTTCAGTAGTTGTTTAAACGTATCAGTAAAATGTAGGTTTCCTGTTATTATCTGGTTATTTTTCAAGAATTCTCATCATCATTCTTGGAATTTTCATTTTCTATGAATTTTTACAATCATAAACTAACATTACTTGCAATTTTGTGTGTGAAAACTTAAGAATGTTTTCAAATGGCTGATTTTAGGAATTATTCTTAATACTGTTCAGCTAATCATTTTTTTTATATTTCAAATGAAAATATATTTGACTTGTTTTAAGAAGGTTTGTTTTATCCTTCCTGGAGCTCAGAGCATTGCATTAACAATGGCAAGGGTTTGATTCTCAGAGAATTAATTATTTGCAAAAACACTGTAAAAAATGTATATGATCAATAAGTTATGACAACCTATGTTTTTACATTGCTTTAACTCATCAAAATAAGATAAGCAATTTTCAACTTTTTTTAAAATACATATAAGTTATTCAAGATTCAACAATTTTTTTTGTAAGTCAGCTGAAATTACTTAAATATCCAAGTTGATTGTACTTAAAAATTTAAGGTAGCAACTTTTCTTTGCAGTGTAGCTCGTAATTTGAATAAAAGTGGCTGCCAAATGTGTGAAAGATTAATTTAACAGTGGATCAGTACAAGCTGATTATTGTTGAAACATTGAATCTTGGTTGCAGAATAGTTCTCCGACTTAAGAGGTAAAAATGGAAAAATGTTCTGAGACCCAAGTCCTAGAACGTCCTGGGAACCTAAACTTAGTTGGGATATATTTCATGCAGATATTCCACTTTAGACATCTGAGCCATATTTCCATGAAGTAGAAAACCTATGTTGCATTATTTTCAAGACAACATTTCAAACTTTTATTTTCTGTAATGTGCTTGTTTCAATCTCCAACCTCTGATCTGTGGTTCTAAGTTTGATGAAGGAGTCTTGGCGGCTTGTTTCTTTGTGTTGGAGAAGAGTGGCAGTCCTTGCTCGGGATGGGGAGACCCTGTTAACATAGTCAGAGTGGCATCTGCCATGGTAGGTCTAGACTCTCTTTTTACCAACATTGGATTTTTCCATGCTCTGTTGTTGTGTAAGGACGACTGATAGGTCTGCAGCTCAGTGATGATCAATGAATCGTGATGACGTGAAGCAGATAACATCATTTTGTCAATGTGTCAGGTTAATTCCAACGACGAACAAGGTGTGCTGATGGGTAACTGGAAAAATACCAATGAGGGAGGACTTTCTCCAACAGCCTGGAGTGGAAGCAGTGCCATACTGAAACAATACCACAACAGTAAAGGAATACCTGTCAAATATGGACAGTGCTGGGTCTTTGCTGGAGTCACCAACACACGTAATATTTTATTGAGCATTATTGAAAATGATACAGAATAGGGGCCTAAAAATTAGGATAGAAGAAGGATAGAACCAGGAGGATAGAACCAGCTTGCCTACAAGTGTTGTCTAACATAGAGAGTGAAGGATTGCAATTGAGAAGAGTCTTTAATAAAATCATGTATTTATATATAGCAATTCTGCATAGTACCAAAAGGTTAATCGAATTGAATCATGGCCATAGTTTAGTAAAGAAATATAATCAAAGTGTTGTCACTTACACCCTTAAAAGAGGCCCTGTTTACACTTGGCATTAACATGTGATCATGACACAATGTTTATCCATATAATGTTGCTTCTGTATCTAGAAAACAGATCATTGGATATATTTTCCCCACACAATATTTACATTAGCGATGTACAATTAATGAAAAAAGTGCAATTACACCTGACCTGCTAACAAAAATATGTTCTAAGAACCATTAATGGAAACGTTATTTCTTAATGTTCCATGAATGTTCAAATCATCCAGTTTTTTTAAAAAGTTTTATGTGATTATGTGAGCATTATTCATTTTGCAAACATTTATGGGAACGTAACTTTTGAATGTTTTCTGAATGTTGTGAAGTAAGTAGCATTACAAAAATGTTAAATGAACGTCCAACTAAAACAAGTCGGAAAAAAACATTCCATGAATGATGTATTAATAATGTAGGCCAATTAAACGCAGGTGAATTGTTCTTGTTCCAGATTTTTTTTTTTTTATGCTGGATGAAAGTCTCTTATAGCAATTATAAATATATATATTATTGTAATGTTATGTGCTTTGAGACATGAGGTAGTTTAACACTGCTTTGGTTTGCTCCCTGCTGTGTGTGTTCATGTGTTTTGAAGGAGCCGTGGCTTTGGAGTGAAGGGATGGCGGGATCTTATGCTAGCTCGCTATTGCTAGCCTCTCCGAAAATGACAGGATAGGCTGATCAGAACGAATTCCATTCACAAACGAGTTTACATTGTCTTTTTTGCGTATCAACATCCAGACACAAATCGCATTTTCACGCTAAATGGAAACGGGACCAGAGAGGATGGGAAATATGAAATGTTGGGCACTTTGTTAATGTTTCTCTCTTTTTCTCTCAGTGTGTCGGTGTTTTGGCATTCCCACGCGTCCAGTCTCCAACTTCAGCTCTGCTCATGACACTGACAGTTCCTTGACAACAGATGTTTATTTAGACGAGAATCTTGAAGAGATTAAACACCTTAACCGGGATATAATCTGGTAAGATCGTGTCTTTAAGTATTCACGTGCTATTTTACTATCGTCGCGATGCTAAAAAATAGTTTTTATTTTCTGTTTTTTTTTTTGTTTTTTTTATATAGTTTAATTAAAGTAGTTTAATTGAGTTCAAATAGCCTAATTTTATTTATTTTCGAAATGTCTATACAGTTTTTATACATTTTTATTTTGGTAGGCCTACATCAATTTAAACTATTAGAATGGGAAATGTGGCAACTAGCAGAAATAAAATAAGTTTAACGGTTTTTATGTTTTATTTTAAGTAACATATGGCTTTAGTTGCATTACCACCCATTTTCCTTTTTCCATGATACTGCAGTTTCATGCAGGACTCCTCAGGAAGTAGGCTATTTGTGATTTCATAGAAGTTGTATCATGTTAATTATTGTTTTAATAATTTGACAACATTGAAGGAATAGTTTAGTTCACCCAAAAATGAAAATGTAACCATAATTTACTCATCCTCAATCCATCCTAGGTGTATGTCTTTCTTCTTTCAGTCAAACACAATCGGAGTTAGGCTATACCAACCCGATCTTACGGGAAAACGTACAAATTCTACGAGGTGGCTAATTCGTACGAATTCATACGACCTCACTCGTACGAATTCGTACGATTTTTGCAAAATCGTACATATTTTACGAATTGCCCAATTCGTATGAATTCATACGAATGACCTATCCCTGACCCCGCCCCTAAACCTACCCATCACGTGGGTTTAGACAAATCGTACAAATTCGTACGAGTGAGGTCGTACGAATTCGTACGATTTAGCCATCTTTTTATCATTCGTACGAATTCGTACGAATTGGTCGTGAGATAGTGTTGGCTATACTAAACAACATCCATGCTTTGAAATGACATTGAATAGTGCCCAAGTTTTTGAAGCTCCAAAAAGCTCCATCATAAAAGTAATCCGTATGACTCAAGTGGCTTAATAAATGCCTTCTGTAGCAAAGCGATGGGTTTTTGTAAGAAAAATATTCATATTTATAACTTTAGAAACAATAATCCCTGGCTTCCAGAGTTGAAACTCGGTTACTATTCAATGCCGTTACAAAGCCATCAAGGATGGCTTGAGGGTGAGTACATTATGGGATAATTTTTTTTTTTTTTTGGTGAACTATTCCTTTAAAGTTGCTGCTTTTCTCTCTATGTAGGAACTACCACGTGTGGAATGAGGCCTGGATGGCTCGTCCCGACCTGCCATCTGGTTTTGGAGGGTGGCAGGTGGTTGATTCGACTCCTCAGGAGACCAGCCAGGGCGTCTTCCGCTGCGGCCCAACACCTGTTGCTGCGGTCCGCAGTGGACAGACCTTCCTCAAATATGACACGGGCTTCGTTTTTGCTGAAGTATGCTAATTACTTTCCTGTAATTTAAGATTACATCATAAAGAGTTTCATATTTAATGATGTCTAATGTTTTATGAGCATATCTGCCTCACCTGTTGCACATAATCTCACCACATAGATTTATAATATGGTGTGCTAAATATTTGGCTCTTTGTGTTGTAGGTGAACAGCGATAAAGTCTACTGGCAGCGCAAAACTAACGGGACCTTCGATGTGATTCGGGTAGACAAGAGCGCAGTGGGTCACTGCATCAGCACCAAGGCTGTCGGCTCAGACAAACGTGTGGATATCACACACCTCTACAAACACCCAGAAGGTGAAAATCCACATTAAATAATGATGTGACAGTTGTGATAAGGTTTGCACTTACATGTGACAAAAACGTTTACATGCTTTTGAAATGCTTAATTTTAAAAATACATCATTATTTTATAATCAAAATATTTTTTTCTTGTACTAAATAGGTATAAAATTAAATATATTTATATATATCAATTTCACAAAACATTTTATTGTGTTTGAATAAAATCAAAATGCATTTGTGGGGAAAAAAACTCTCAAAATTCCAATTTGGTACTGAAGAGTTTTGGTAATCCAGATGTGTAAACTACACATCATGTTTTTGCTCACATCATTATTATTATTATTTTAAGTGTATCTGTATCAAATTCAAATGTATTTATAAAGCACAATTTAAAAATGTACTTCAAAAATGTAAAACTTTATACAAAAAGTAGTGCTATAAAATTTATCGCTATACATATATTTACATTTATTGTGTGTGTGTGTGTGTGTATATATATATATATATATATATAAATGTGTATATATGTGTGTGTGTGTGTGTGTGTGTGTATTTACAAACTTTTATGTTAGATGTGATTAATCAATGATTATTTGATTTGACAGCACTAAAATAAAGCATTGTGAAAATTCAAAAACTATAGTAACATTTAGTAACATGACTGATGAATTTGCACATGGTTTGTTTTAAAGCATATTAAAAACACCACATAGACAAATAAACAACATTAAAAACTTTATTTTCACCACAGAAGGACTTTAAATGTGCTTATATAATGATCCCTGCCCTCTCGTTTCCCCGTCATTGATCAGGTTCGGCGGAGGAGCGCACCGCTGTGGAAACGGCCTGTAGCTTCGGCTCCAAGCGATCCGTCTACTCTCCCACCAGTGCCAGTGAAGTGACTGTTGATGTGTCCATGCTGGGTGATGGACCATGTGTTGGTCAGGATGCTGAGCTGTCCATCCTTCTGAAGAACGACAGCGGCGCTCCTCGCAGTGTTGACCTCTACAGCCAGGTGACGGCCAACAAGACCGTCCTGATGAAGGACCAGACCAGTGTTGAGCTCAAGCCCCATGAGGGTGAGAGATGATGATCTCATCAGCAGAACGACACATTTGTGATATTTGTGATACTGAACAATTGTTAGTCATTTTTTGGTAATTGAAATAAAGTTGAAACATAAATATTAGATGAAACACTAAATTACAACTACAATAACACTGAATTAAAGCTATAGAAAAAAAACAATAACAATGAAAAGGCACACAACAATTTTTTTTTTTTTTACTGAAGTACTAAACTACAACTGCAATAACACTTAATTAAAGCTGGATAACTTACTGTAAATATCTAAATAATATCAAAGAAAAACCACAACAAAGAACTTAATTTTTTTTTTATAATAATTATTAAATATTACAAATTTTAATACATACTATAATAGTATGTAAATAATACTAAAGTAACACTGGTAGAGTGTTGCATACTAGTAAAATAGGACTAAACCTTTTTTAATTCTACTAACATTCCATTTAATTCAATAACCCAGATCATACTAGTAACTAAATGTTATTATCATTATTAATAATAAAATATAAATATTAGATGAAAAACTTATCAATCAAACAAAAAAAAACCAAATAAAAAGGACAAAAGCACACAACAAAACTTTTAAAACTTTGAAAATATAAAAATACGAGCTAATTAAAAACAGCAAATACTATAGAAGTATGTTAATAATACTAAACTAACACTGGTATTGTTGTCTACTTGTAAATAAGATGAAACCAAATTAATTATATTTTTATTCAATTTAATTCAATAACTCATATGGTACTTGTAACCAAATATTGTTATTATTATTATTATTATTATTATTAATATGATAACACTTTACTATATTAATACAATACAATTACCATTAATGTTACCATTGTGTTAATACAATATAAATATTAGATAAACATAAAAAACTTAAATGAAAATTAACTGAAATCATTTTAAATTGAAGTACTAAAATTACAGTTAATTTAACCTATATAAAAATATTTTAAAACACAAATTACTAAAACAAAAAGTTACATTAAAAATGCAAAATATACAAATTAAAGTAATAAATTCTATAATAGTATATACCTATAAATAATACTAAAATAAAAAGTATTACACTGGTATAGAACTTGTAAATAAGACAAATCCAATGTAATTCAATAACTGATATGGTATTGTAACCAATTGTTCTTATTAATATAGTCCATTTGAAATGTTGATGTGTATTTGGAGCCTCATGAATGTTTTGGCTGTGTAGTGCGGTCTCTGGAGTGGACCCTACACTATGAGGACTATAAGGAGAAGCTGCTGGGTCAGTCGGATCTGGTGCTCACTCTCTCGGGACGGGTCACTGAGACTAGACAAACTCTGGCCAAACAGTTCAGCTTCAGACTGCGCACACCAGACCTCATCATCACTGTGAGTTTCAGTGACTCCACCCACTGATAACATTACCCAGCAGGCTATGTTGCATTAATCCAGCTTGTGTGTGTGATTTTCTCTCTCAGCCTGTATGTGATGCTGTAGTGGGCAGAGAGCTGAAAGTCAAGATCAAATTCCAGAACCCACTGCCCCGTGTGCTGAAGAACGTCATAATCCGGATCGAGGGACTGGGAATGCAGCATGTCAAAACCATTCACTACGGGTAAGACGTTCATTTGCAATGACTGAACCAAACTCTTTTCTGATGAAGTGTTTTTTAACAATGAATGTTCACAATGATTTTGCCGGTTAAAAAAAAGGGGTGGTTGATTATGATTTAACTTTTCTAACTTTAGTTAGTGTGTAATGTTGCTGTTTGAGCATAAACAACATCTGCAAAGTTACGAAGCTCAAAGTTCAAAGCAAAGGGAGATATTTGCTTTTAAAGAAATTGCTTTTTAAGGACTACAACAAACGGCTGGTAGAGACTACACCACATTCCTCCCGGGTTAGTGACATCACAAACCCTAAAATTTACATAAACCCCGTCCCCGGGAACGCGATTTATAGATTATCATGACAGAATATGCTAATCAATGACTAGAAGATAACTACACATAAGCTACATAAATTCACCAACTAACCATTCAGAAATGTCCTGTTGCTTCTACATGTTGTCACTTCTTCTTGAGTCTCTCCATCTGACTCCGGTTTGAACATAAAAGGCTGAAAGTTTTTTACATTTTCAGTGCATGTCTGTGTGAGGTAAAAGAACACAAGCTGTTGAAGCTCCGCCCCCTGTGCTGGGAGCAGCAGCTCATTTGCATTTAAAGGAACACACACAAAAACAGTGCGTTTTTGCTCACCCTCAAAAAGTGACAATTTTTAACTTTTAACTTTTAACTTTAATTGTATATAAAAATATCTGTGGGGTATTTTGAGCTAAAACTTCACATACACACTCTGGAGACATCAAATACTTATTTTACATCTTGTGAAAAGGGCATTACCACCCCCTTTAAAAAAATAAAGGTTAGGTTACACATTGTACTTGCTCGTAATATTAATGAACTACATGTACTTACTATAGAGTTACGGTTAGGTTTAGGGTTAGTTACTTGTAATTATGCATAATGTACTATTATTACAATAGAAAGCACACACCTTGTTACACCTTCATTTATTTGACTAAATTTAAGAAAAATCAGTTTTCTAAAGAAGATTAGTTTTACAATCCGAACAGTATTAAGACATAATGTTTTACTGGTTTCTCTGATTTAAACTTCAATAGCAAAAAAATGGTTTCCGAAGTTTTAATAATTTTTGTGAATTAGTTCACCAAAGTCAATTATTGATATTTAAATGATTATTATATATATATATATATATTTTTTTTTTTTTTTTTACTAACTACCAATATACATTAGTGGCCAAAGGTGATGTCAGTAGAGGATATTTGATTTTAATGACCGTAAAAGTTCAATGAAACCCTCAAAATATGAGAAAAATATTTTATATTTTTTAAATATGAGGGAAGAACAAAACACTAAAGTTGGTTAAGGTACTATTTATCCAGCAACTACGCAATATGCTGATAAATTATGTAACAAATTTTTCATACTATTTTATGAAAAGTGAGGATGACCATCACTTGGCCACTATCAAATAACTATCTTTCATCCTTTCTCTCAGTGATATCTCAGGCCAAGCCACAGTGTGTCTGACAGAGACATTAGTTCCCAAACGCTCCGGCTCACAGAAGCTTCTGGCAACACTTGACTGTCCTCAGCTCACTCAGGTGCATGGAGTCGCAGACATCTTGGTCAAAGACCGCTGAGAAACCTTGACTTCATCTAGTGAGCGCAAACATCTACATTCTCAAGACATTGATAACTACACTGAGGCTTCAGCCTTGTCTTAACCTACACAATTCAAACATGGTGCTTTTCAAGGTGCATATTATCATGGATTTTTAGAGGGAGTGTGAACGTTTCAGTGTCACATTTAAATTACGTCCTTGTATAAGATGTTATACTTATGGGCAATATTCGTCCCACTTGAACAAAAGGTTTGGGTTTGAAGGTTCGGCTGGTTAGCAGATCCCAGTTAGCCTCTGCTGGTAGATCTGTACCAAACAATAAACGCAAAAACAAAATAACTCCCGTTGTTGTTTTTTTGGTCACACAATCATACTATCAATAGTCATACTCATTCCTTCAATACTTTTACACTTAAAGTGGTAACACTTTAATTAAAGCCTCTATGTATAATACATTATAGAGGTGTTCATAATTAATGCTATAATGCATTATATCCTTTCATAAATAATTGTAATCAAAGTTAAAATGCATTATAATATATGCAGATTCCTTGTTACATCTGAAATTGGTGGTTTGTCATGTTTTAATGCATTACTTTCTAAAGGTGTGTACAATGAATAAATTATAATGTATTATAACTGTGTTTACAATTATTCGAGAGACCATGCATTGCATTACAAGGCATAATTAATGCATTAAAATAATTGTATAATGCATTATATATAAAGACTTTAAGTGTTACTGCAAGGCTACACATTAAAATTCTTTCTCCGTCACTGGTGCGCCTCGAGCCGAGGGTGTAACCTGTAACACCTGTCTTTACTAATTGACCAAAACCACATGAATTAACTCATTAGTGAGTTACAAGGCTCACACACAACTAAAACATGTAGTAAAAAGTTTCAAAACTGAAAACTACAAACACACCTGTCAAAGTGAGGCATGTAAGAGCAGCTTCTTAACACTTCATTGACAAAAGGCACAACATCTCGAACTCACTTTTGAAACCACTGCATTTTTGAGTTTTAAATGAACTGTTTAAATGTGTCATGATTTACCAGACTTCATTTAATTCAGCATATTCATCTGTCTTGATAAATGAACATTTACACACACACACACACACACACAGACGTGTTTAGGTGTTTAAAGCAGTCACATTTATTGGCCTCTTCTATGCACATTTACTAAACAGCCAGACAAGCTGGCAAACGGTTTTCGAGACATTTTACAATGGGACTTTCCACAAAGTTTACTAAAAAATAAATACAAGACTCAAAAGTGTTGCACAGATCAAAAATATACAAAGGCTTATAATTAATGTAAACTTTGAAAACATTTTACATAAGAAACACCCTGGAAACAATTTTAAAAGGTATTATATTTACAAATGTGTACAAAAAAACAAAACAAAAAAACCATTAGTTGCTTGAAGACTTCAGTCGAGTACCAGGAGAGACGTCACATAACTGTGTGTTCAGTACAGTGTTTGTCCAACTCTGAAATCCTTTGGTACACAAATCTTTGCATGTTACCATTCACCAAGCATGCTTTAACAATATTAGAATTTTTTTTTCTCAACTCATAACTGATTGTGTTAACTATTCCTGTTTAAATAGCCTTAGGTACAGCAATAGACAATGTGAAAACCTTCACAAACATACTACATCAGTGCAAATTTTAAGGTTAGACTTTACATTGTTGGAATGGTAGCTTACAAAATCGTTTACCTCTGTCTTAGAGATGGATAGTGATGGAAGTCTTAAGATTGCTTAGATTTGTAGTTGTGTTTTTCCCTTTGTATAACATCTTTACCTAAAGCTAGATAGTTGTGGGTAGCTGTTAGTGATCAAATAGCTGAAGACAGCTCAAATACTTGGTCCTGTAAATGATCCAAAGACACCAATAGCAAGGTAAGTCGCAAAAACACCAGGCGGTCAATGGTACAAAGGAGAGAAATGCCAAATACACCACTGGACATCATTAGGTTTCAAAGGTTCATTAACACGGTAGCTTATGTCATTAGTATTTTTTATATTATTTATAAGTGGTTTTATTTTCTGTATTAGATTAATCTCTTTTAAAACCAGTGTTTTCCCAATAAAGCTTAACCTCTGAAAGAAAAAGTCCATAAATAAATCTGCAGGCATGAATTGATAAAAGCCCAATATTTCATAGACACTAGTTAACTCTTACACTTTCGTACCAAAATGAAAAGCATGAGGTGAGTCTTGGAAACTGATTTAAAAAAACGATAACCAAAACAGTAGTGCAAATCCACGTTCAATCTTTTTTACAACCTTTCTTCTTTGATTCGCACCATTTTCAGCACATCCTCATACACACAGGTTTACTGATCCAGCAAAGAAATATTGTCTATGTATGACTTTAAGACGCAAACCCCTCTTACTGCAGACTTGCTCTGTCTCAGTCTGACGTGACTCTCTACATCTCTGTAGTCTTTCTTTGGATATTTTTTTTTTATTGTCTGTGCTACTTGTTTTCCATCAGTGTCTAGGACGATACCCAACTTAAAGTCCTTCTAGTAACTTTCCTCATTGCCCTCTCAACATCGCAAATTCAAACCCAAAGCAACACAAACTGCAAAAGCCTCCTGACCAAAAGCACTTTCACTACACACTTCTACAAACTTCTACTTGTCCTTCTACACGTTATTCTGCCAGTCCATTTTACTACATATAAACGTCTTTGAAAAAGATTGTCAACAGTGTTTCGATCTGATATATTAGGACAAAAACAGATCATATTTGACATAATGATGATGCAAATTCATTGATGCTCTCAAAAAATGATGTACCAATATCGGCTCCGCTCTGAAGTTTTATTGCATGCAGTTAAGTCGATCTATTAAAGTGAAATATATAAAAGCTACAACAACTGCGGTAGAGGCATAATTTCAAGTTGGCTGTAAAAAGCTTGCACAGTATTTGTCCTGCTTTGTGGGTCAGTGATCAATAACCAAAAACTTCACTTTACAATGAGCAGAATCATTAATATATGAGAAACGATTGGTACGGTATTCACAGAATACATCTAGTGCCCGTGTTGTAGCTGTTGTTGTTTTTCTTAGATCAATTCATTGATATTGAAACAATGGGTTGATTCATTTATTTATTTTTTAAGAAATTTGCTTAAAAAATATAAATATTGAATGGAAGGGAAGAATCATGTGGTCATTCAATTGCTTTAAAATTAGATGTCACATTAAAAGTCTTTCAGTATCTTAAAAATGCCAAAAGGGACAATTTTCCAGATCGTAAATCTCATTAAAATACATTTTTAAAAATCCTATTCTATTTGTAGATATTTATTTGTATGTCACTTTTTCTTTTGTGGCATTTTATACGATTTCTCAAAAATGTCTGATATTTTCTCAGTACCAAAAGAAGTGCAAAATAGTGGTTGGCCATCAGGATAATCCAACTCAGCTACATCTCTTGCCCAATAAGATCCAGTTGCTGGCTAACTCAGAAGTACTTAGCCCATTTATGCTACAGCTATCTATACAAAAGGCCACTCTTTGATTGTCCCAAGCTGTTTGCCATAAACAGTATGTTTTTAAGGTACAAGAAAGATTTTCCCTTCTTTTAACATCTTCTGGACCCATTTTCACAGTTACCCCTGTACAGTACTGTTTCTAGACAATGCTAAATGTCTGTGACAGAAACATCCGTGAATAATTACAAAGTGATGGATTTTTAGCATGTAGTTTTCTCTACTCTCATTCTCAAATGAATGGTACACAAACAAAGCATTTACATAAAATAAATATGCTCATGGAAGTTATTGGAACACCACCACTGAAACCATCATCAGAATGATTTGTTCTTTTTGATACAAAAGGGTACAGACACTATGTAGTTTGTCTATGGTTTACGGTCTTCTTAGGAACAGATACTTAAAAAATATATAGTATGCCAAGAGCCCAGCATTATTGACTTAATATCAAAGATTGTGTCTAGACTTAGTTGATGCTCAAATTCTAAGATGCATTTTTCAGGAGGAACGGTCATCGTGTGGGCTTCCATCTGAGTTTTCTGTTTCCCCTTCTGATATGGCCTGCATGGGAGCAGTGTACAGCCGACTGCGTGTACTGTAGCGGCTACTATTTGCAGCTGGTGGCATCCTTGACCGGCCTTGTCTAGATGAGGCAGATGTGGGAAAAGCTTTTGTGGAGAAGCCCTCAGCATATGATTTTGGAAAGGGGCTGTGGATTTGCTCATGATTTCCCTCTGGAAACTGCTGTTGTAAAGGAGAAAGTGGCTCCTCAAGTGGTCTAGAACCCTCCATCAGGAGCTCACCGGGGCTTTTGGGCGCAATTGGGCTCTTTAGGATCTCCGTAGCTGACATGCGATAACTGGAGTCAGACCGACTTCCCTTTTTCAACAGCAGCAATTTGAACTCTTCATTTGAGGTACTGGACTTTTTGGCACTCCTATAAATTGGACCTGGGGTTCGCTGAGTTTGGATAGATGGACTTGCAGGCACGTTTGGAGTGCTTGGCGAAGTTGCAGGATTAATTGCAGAGCCATTCCCAGCGACAATGGCTAAACGGCTCCGCACTGATTCTCCAGAATCTTTCCTGCCCAGCATTTTTCTTTTTGACCTGAGATGGAAAAACACAAATAAGAGACAATAAGAATTTTGGGATTTTTTACTCTCCCCGCCATTGACAGAATTTTCCGGCTTTCCGTGTTTTCACTGTTGTATGGTAGGGGGCGCTATTAGGCATCTTCTGAAAGAGTACTGAATCTCCAGATCAAAACACAAGCGAAGATGAAGCAGAAACAAGCGATAGCATATGTAAGCAGATGCATAAAATAACGCAATCGTCGACAATAAACAGCATATAAATCAAAACTGCCTACTGTTACCGCATGAAATGTCGACCTAGGACAAGCTATAGGACTGTGAAAGCATTAGGGGAGTTGATGGACTTGATCTACTCCATATATGTTTTGATCATTGTTCTGAATCCGATCAAGATGTAGTCTTTGATTTTTTTTGATTTTCTCAGCTTTTTGCTCAAAATGTCTTTCGTATTCGTATTTCGTATTCGTTTCGTATTGATAAAAATGGAGCTAGAATAAAACAGGTTTTTGTTTAAAAGCAGAGGGTCTGTTTCTTTTGATAAAATGTAAGTTAAGATATTTATACAACAAAACAAACTGGGGGCCATGAAACTTTTGTGAAAATTATCAAAAGTGCTGGTGCTGGCAAGCAACGTTTTTCAAAAACGCTGGCGGGGAAGGAGTTAATATTTTTTTCTGATCATCAAAAATATACCAAACTTGAAACACACCTGTGAATCATGGCAAAGAGATCCTCTGTTGTGCGACTTTTACTTGGTGAAAGAAAAACGCTATCATCCTCAGATTTGGATTCGTCTGTCAGAGGGGACACTGTTGGATCGCTTGGTGTGGACTCTGAAATAGAAACTCTGAAACTCATTCCAATTCAAAATGTCTGAAATATTAAGGAACATGGCAGCTAGTTTACATAGTAATGGAAAGATTACACAAACATACCTCTGCTAAAATAGTCTTCTGTGTCTGGTGTTGACCCTTCCTCTACATGTTCCTGTGAGGCACTTCTGGTTGGAACACCTGATGTTACAGATTCTTCTTCAGCACCGCTAATTGGAAAAGCTTGCAATGTCTCTGATCTTTGCTTGACAATTTCAGGCACTTGGTCAAGAATATCTGACCTCTTTTCTAGACCATTCTGACCAGGGCTTCCCTCGTTTGGCTCAGATCTCAATGGCTGGTTTTGCTCTACTTCCAGACTACTCTGGGGAAAGAAACTATTTGAGGTGCTCATCTTTTCTGCAACTTCTCGAGAATTCCCCAATGTCAGTTCATCCATGTTCTCCTCATCAGACTGGGCCTTAAAAGCAGTCATGCTCCAAAGAGGGGATGGGGCTAATCGGTCATATCTATTTCTTGCACCAAAATGGTTTGCTATATTCTTACCAGCTAGTCCATCTACTGGGGTAAACAGTGATTCACAATTGTCCTGAGAGGAAGGTTCTGTGAGAAGGGGTCTATAGGGTGGAGGTTTCCTAGTTTCATGGGTTTTATTGTGAGTAGGAGGGGTGATGATAGTCACAGTGGGACACTTAGGCCTAGTGGCAGTATCAGTGCTAAGTCGATCGTAGCTCCCTTCTCCAGATTTGCCAACTGAACGTAGTTGAACTGAACGAAGAACTGTAGGAGTGATGGCCAAAGGACTAGTGATTGCCAGCTCATCACTTGAAAGACTCTCACGCTTGGTTTCTGCTGAAGCTGCTGCCTTGTGTTTGCTCTGGTGCAGGATGTGCATCTGTTTTTTGTGAATTGAAGGCTTGCTGACATTGGGAAGGGCACTTAGGTTAAGGTGGGTGGGAGGAATGATAGGCAATTCAAGGTCCCTTTTGGATGAGTACTGCTGCAAAGAAGCAAGTGAGGACTTCCTTTCTGGGACTTTGGGTTTCCTCTTACCACCAGGAGGGGACATTGGGTGAGCGTTCGGGAAGAAAGCCGATGGAAGAGAAGATGTTGGTGTCTCCGACTGGCTTGAGTAGCCACTGGAAGGTGATGCTAGACCCACCAGCTTTTCTGGTGAAGGCAATCTAAACTCGCTTTCCACCGATGGTAGTGAAGGAGTGGTGGCCCTCGATCCTGACTGGGAAGTCTGGGATTCTGAGCTCTCCTGTGATTTAATGCATTCAATGACTGTGGTACCCGTAGCTGTGCTGGAATTTGACAATGATCTGTAAGGATCATTGGATTTCAAGTCATTAAGAAGCCAGAGATCTGCATAGTCTGACTGGACAGCTCCCTCATCCTTGAAGGAATGTGTTTCTGTGGAGCCAAACAAAGCAACTTCTGGAATCTCTGTAGAACTCTCAACACCCCAAGCCCCCAGTGGCTCCTCACTCTCCAGCTGACTCGAGGAGCCTCCGTTTAATCCCACATGCTGAGTTCTCTCCCTGGAAGACGTTGATTTGTTCTGACCACCAGCAATCTTTGGTTCGTTCTTGTCAGTAGGAGGTCCAACATGGCTGCTTATTGTCCTCAAGGATGAGCTACGTTTTGGCGGGGATGGCTTCACCTTTGGTTTCCTTAGAGAGAGACTATTTCTCCCAAGTGTGTTTGCTTGATGTCCATATTCTGCCTGCTGCTGGTCTACAGATGCATAGTTATAAGTGAAGCTTTTGCTACCTTTAAGACCACAGTCAAAGTGCATGGAGGTATAGTAGCCCTCTGCATCTACAGAATAGTGTGAGGCGGTGTCTGCCTTTTCAGAAGGTGGCCTTTCTGTTAAACTTTCAAAAGTGGCTATGCTAGCAAAACTGGGACATTCTAGGATGTTCTCTGCCCTAGAGTGCTCAGGACTGAAGTCAGGCTGGCAAGGCATGTTGTGCCTGTAGAGGGGATAGCTCCACTCACCCTCACTGGCAGTGCTGACTCCAGCATCATCAAGCATGTCAGTTGCAGTGGAAGTGAATGAACCTGTCCTATGGCTACGGAAGCCTTGCGATCGGTCTCCAGGATAAGGATCAATAATGAAACCTGTGGAATCATCATTAGTATTAGTAGCTGCATTCAACGATAGCTCTGAATCACAGTGGGATGATCCGGTGAGTGGGGGTGAGGCTGCAGGTGGAATGGTCTCTGATGTCTGGGAGGGACATGTAGAACTACTACCACTCCAGTTGCCACTTGAGGACTGGTGATCTTCCTTGTGGTCCATCTGGCTAGTCAGCACACCAGCGTTGGAAACGGAGTGAATGGGGCTACTGAACGTATCAGAACTTGACGAAATCTCACAGCTACCCATGTCAGCTTTACGAGGCAGACGGGATCGACCCCTCTCCATCCAGTCATGCTCTGTAGTTCCAGCATGTTGCTTGAATTTCAAACTGTTATGTTGGCCCTCTGGGATTGCCTGGTCATCAGTGCTTTCTTCATCATCTTTTAGAATATGTTCCCCTGGGACTGGTAGGAAGTCCTCTGCCTCAAACGGGGACAGTTCTTCCTCATCCTCATCATCATCCTCATCACTGTCATCATGACCTTCATCCACCAGTCGCCCTCCCTCACGTGGGAGGCTTCGGGAACGCAGACGGGATCCTACTGAGGCGGTGAACATTGTGTCAGAGTTGTCAGGCAGAGAAGATATGTTCCCCGTGGAATGGGACAGTGACACAGTCACGCCCTGCCCCCTTTGTGCTCTGATCCGTCTACGTGAGGGTGCAGCCCCAACAATCAGCAATTCTTCTGTCTGGCAACCAGAGTCCTTAGTGTTGAGGCGAGAGAGCGTGAGATCCTCTTGGCAAAGTTCAGGGTTGGTGTGGACTATCACAGTACGTTCTCTGGCCACTGGAGACTCGTCAGAATCTAAAAAGTGATGAAAGATGTTTTTAGTAATACATTTTATTTTTGTGACATTTACTATTATCACATTTAAATACAATTAATAAACAAGTAATGAGAACAAAAAGAGTGATAAGAGAATACTTCACACACCCAAATCCTGCTGCACACGTCTGGGAATGCCAGTGATCGTTTTCCGTCTCCTTAGCTTCCTCCGCCGTTGAAGAACTGACTGCGAATGGACTAGTGAGCAGCGCACACTGGCCTCTCTGTCGAACCCAACCCCTGCAAAGAGCAACAGACATGTGAGAGGGTGTTGGGAGCAAGCCACTTTTTTTTTGCTTCTCCATACCATGTTTCTCACACTCATTTTTTATTTTATTTATTTACCCATAATAATTATTAAATGAACACATTTATAAATTAATATAATTATTTCTTTAACAATAAATTCTTTAATATATTTAACATATTATATAAATATTATAAATGTAATACTTTTTTATGTTTATAATATTTCACAGTATATAACAGTACTTTAACATACCACAAAAAAAATCTATATTTCTGCATGTTATGCAAGTTTAAAATCTCAGAAGAAAAAATGCATGTATTATAAAATCATAAATGTAACAAAAAAAGATGGTTTCAGTCATGTTAAAATATTTTAACTGACACAAAAATACATCAGACAACAATACGCAATGCCATGCAAGGTGAAAGGAGCGACATATTCAGGACGTCAGAACAGAAAACAACCAGGGTTGAAAATGGGAGTATATCTGTCCTACCCGACCCCAGCCTTACTCTCTAGACTGCAGCATGCTGCGGTTCTCTTTATTTGAAGCTTTATTTGTTTGGATGTTTGTCCAGTGTCATGCATCATGACTCTCATGTGATTGCAGGCTTGGCCCTTTGAGCACCAATTACACCACTGCGCCTGTGATGTGCAATTTCCAGTCGACACTGTCTTTGATTCAATCCATGCTGACACGCACTGCAAAAGTCCTGTTCCAGTCAAGCCTGGAGTAGATATATTCGGCCTCTTTGTAATTCTAATGCAACTGATTAGCATGCACAAAACGCTTTCTTGACTCTTTGCATTACCTGGCACAAAGAAAGTAACCAAGACAACTAAGAACTTTTTTGTTTCAAATTTTATGACTTGCAGATTTTAGCCTACTTTCCAGTGTGTCTAATTTTAATGGATCTGGGTGATTCTTCAGTTTGGACACTTTTGACAACTTGAAAATTAAACTTCTTCAAACCATGTTTCATCTATGTTAAAACATTTATCACATGCCATGGAATAAAGAAGATCTGATCATGGCCTTGTTTAACCTTCAACTAGCAAATGGTATAAAAGTCTAAAATGGAAAAAGTTTAAAGCAATTATTTTTTACACTTTTAAAAGAGAATGAGGTTTTAAAAGTTCCCCTAACTGAAAAAAATCACCCGTTTACTTTATCCAACTATGTTTCAGAACTACTAACCTTTTATTTATTAAATTAATGGCCACTTAACACCAGCTTACAGTAGCATGAGCTAGTAATGTGAATAATCAATTTCCGTAACTGCTTTTTGCATTAAATTAAGAAGAAACAACAGCCAAAATGAGTGTTTATAAAGCTAAGATGCCAACCCCTTTGCTCTCTCTCTCTCTCTCTCTCTCTCTCTCTCTCCACATGTTGTTCTAAATGGTGATGGTTAGGGAATGAAGTGGCACTGAGACTGAAGAGGGAAACTTAATGGACATGTAAAAGATCTCTCACTTAGCAAAGCTGATATCGCTGAGGGGGAAGTAGCGTTGGCGCCCTCCTCTGAAAACAATACACGCAAAATTCAGCGTTCTCACAAGGTGATCCTTCTGTTCATTGATGCCAGAGGAGAACTTTGGTCAAAAATGTTCATGCTTTCATATGCATTTAGTTATGAGATGCAACATATACTGTTCCTGAGTTATGCTAGCACTAGCAAAACTATCACAGCAAAAATATAGACAGGTAAAAGCCAATATCTTGTCATTTCTGATCTGATACAGGGATTAAGAAAGGACCAAGAGAACCTGAACTACAAGTGTGAACACACCCTTAATCAAGAATTGGCACACAAGCTCCTGGCATTATTTGTTATTATCATTTCTCTTTACATACTAAATGTGCAAATTTTTACAACATCACTAGATCCTAACGGACCAAAGTTCTCCTTCAGTAGTGACAACTTCACCAGACTTGAGCCACATGTAGTTGAGCAATAAAAGAATGAAAGTAGCTTTTCTTTAATTTAAACTTTCCTTTATAACTGCTATGAACAACCATTTAAGTGTCAGACTCAGTTCTGACTCAGCATGCATTATCACCAGGAAACACTAGAGGCATTTACCTGTTACGTTAATGGGAACGATGCATGAGGTGATGACTCCAGACTCCGTCTTCATCTTCTCTTCTGGGGTGGGTAATGGTAAGATTCCAGCCCAGTTTGTCTGTTTGTCCAACGTTGAGGGCACGTTTGGGATCGGGCACTTCGGCCAGTGGCCCAGACCCACTGCCTCTGAATCCGAATCGACTGGAGGAGCAACCTAGAAGAACATTACGGCAAAGAATGTCAGAATGAGGTTTCTGCGGTTGAATGTGTCTATCAAATGAATGATGTTTCCAGTGTTGTTGACAGTGAACTTCAAGACCCCATGAATTCACTTGATTAGAGCAGTTAAAGGGTTTGTTCAGCCAAAAATTCTGTCATTATTACTCGCCCTCATGTCATTTCAAACCCGTAAGACTTTCAGTCATCTTCAGAACACAAATGAAGATCTTTCGATTAAATCTGAGAGCTTTCTGTCCCCTCCATTGACAGCATACGCAACTACCACTTTCAAGCCCCAGAAAGGTAGTAAATATATATTTTTTAAGTAATCCATGTGACTCCAGTGGTTTAACCTAAGTTTTATGAAGCAACGCAAGTCCTTTGCGCAAAAAACCCATGCGTGTTGTGTTGATGCGAGAGTGGACGTTGTTGCATTAATGCACATTGTTTTTTTAGCGCAAACAAAGCACTCGTGTCGCTTCATAAAATTGAGGTTAAACCACTGGTTTCACATGGATTACTTTAATGACGTCTTTACTACCTTTCCGGGGCTTGAAAGCGGTAGTTGCTTAGGCTGTCAATGGAGGGACAGAAAGCTCTCAGATTTCATCAAAAGATCTTCATTTGTGTTCCGAAGATGAACGAAAGTCTTACGGATTTAGAAAGACATGAGGGTGAGTAATTAATGACAGAATTTTCATTTTTGTGTGAACTAACCCTTTAATGTTCCTATGACGTATTTCCCAATAAAACAAGAAGTTGGACCTGTTTTCTTTTAAATGGCCAATGGTCTTTATTTATGTCAGTCATAATCTGCTAGCGACTTTTTGCTAGTAAGTGGCTATAGCAATATTTCAAAGTTGGATACTTTTGGTCCATATTTCTTGGAAAAGAAGACTAAATTATGTCTGCTAAAAGTTAACTTTCAACTTGCTGTAGAATGCTTCAATGCTAACCGACATAAACTAAAAGCAACAAAAATCCTATTTTGATTTCATGAAGTCTGTGAAACTTGACTTCAAATTGTAGAACATTTATATTTTTTGTTACAAAAGCTACATGCACATGCATAAAGAAGCATTGACACATGCAAATGACAATGAAGATGCATTTGTGTGAAACAGTTTCAGGAAAAAGTTAAACAACCCAAGATACATATCTACATGAAGCATGCAACACAACACTTCAGTGTTCAATTCCCACTTTTCAGCTGTCATCCACTGTACCAGCTGAAGTAAACTTACTAAATCCTGTCAGATAGTTAACTTTGTAGCTAATCTAATGAGTTAAAGCTACTGTACAAACTTACCTTGTGGAGTTTACAGAGTGTAAAAAGGTTTGAAGTGTTTAGGGCTGTCACCCAGCCACATATGAACGTGCAGTGTTAAAGAGAGCTGTGATATTGAGTCTATGTGTGTCGCTTTCCCAGCCGCCCAATGAGGATCTCACATTAAACAGCAGCCAAAAAAAAAGTGTTACCACGGAAACTTCTCCCAAAACCATAGGAGGAGGAGGAGGGAAAGAAAGAGGGAAGAGGCACAAAAACAGACGGACAGAATCAAAGGGAGTTTATGGCCTTTTTGTTTGCCGGCGCTGAAACGAGGGGCAAGGGGTGAAGTGGAGTACTGGAAAGCATGGGATCAAAGCAGAAAAAAGAAAAGGAGAAAAGGAGGGTATGGAGCCAAAAATGAGCAGGAGAAGAGGGAAAGTAGGGGGCTGGGAATGAGCCAAATGTGACGGTTTGATTTCTCCATCTGGCTTGCGTTCAAAGGGCTATTTTGATTAGAAAAGAAACGAGACATCAGGGGAATGAAAGAATGCCATTCATGAAGTTCGAGACCAGAAAAAGAAAGATGGAGCGCGAGGAAACTTGAGAAAGTGGAAGTTATAGTATGTCTAAAAGACCTATGTTTAGGGTCCAAAATGTACATTTTGGCAATCTTCCAATGGCAAGTGATTAAAAAAATAGTAAAAATAAATAAATAAGTACAATACTGGTCAAAGGTTTCGAATATTTTTTTTTAAATGTTTTTAAAAGAAGTCTCTTCTGCTCTACATTTATTTGATAAAAAATACAGTAAAAACACTAATATTGTGAAATATTATTATAATTTAAAATAACTGCTTTCTATTTGAATATATTTTAGATGTTAATTTATTCCTGTGATCAAAGCTGAATTTTCAGCATCATTACTCCAGTCTTCAGAGTCACATGATCCTTCAGAAATCATTCCAATATGATGATTTGCTGCTCAAATATTTTTGGTGCTCAATAATGGATTCGTCGAACAGGGTCAGATTATTGTTTTTATCATTCGACTTAGAAGAAGCATTTCCACGTTACCAGCCTGTAACTCAAACTGACACATCATAGATCTGAACATAGCCTTTTTTTTTACTTGCATTAATTTTGGATGCTGCATATGCCTTAAAATTTATCAGAAAAGATAGATGTGAATCAAAGACAAAATTTCAAAAGGGAAGTCATGATGGAGTGCCTCTGTTCTCTTGTTCACTCTCTAAAGCATCTATCTTGGAGTCAGGCACTCAGGCAGGGGTTTGTGGGTAAGCCACAGTGCGGGGAGTTGATGGGCAATTATATTTTTCTGCCACAGACACACACACGCAGTCAGACAGCAGCTCTACACTGGAAACCCTGTCATTAGGAAACCTCAGACTAGCGCACTTCCGTGTGTGTGTGTGTGTGTGTGTGTGTGCGTGTGTGCGTGTGTGTGTGTCCCGGAAGACATTCCTCACATACTGTTTTCTGAAGCATAATGCTGGAGAGGGTATGAGAAGGACAATGTTTTATTAGTCGGTGCAAATTTTGATTTATAGCATTACTAGCAGGGCTTGACATTAACTTTTTTGCTCACCAGCCACTGTGGCTAGTGGTTTCCAAAGTTACCAGCCACTCAGCATTTTCACTGGCCACAATTTTGACATCGATACCATGGGGAAAAACTGCAATATAGATATTTTTAATATTATCTCATAATTTGGCAGCAGGAATATTAGGCTGCTGTCACTTTAAGACCTGACACACTGATCCATTATACTGATACACATGCGTTTCTTTCTCAACTGTTTACATTCACTTAACATAGCTGACTGTGTTTACGTAAATACTTGCCAAGACCGGCATTTTGACCTTATTTAGTGTGTATTTGACTGATAAAGCGCAATAAGCAGCAAAAAAGTACTCGATTTAGTACTGAGAGGCGGCTTTATGTGTCTCACTTTGGGTGTGATCACACTATCTGCGGGAATGAGTAAAATGATACGCAATACGTACAATCCTACGCCGAAAGTGAGTGAGGGGAGGCGGGTTTGTGTGTCACTCGCTGTCGGAGAGATGAGAGAGAGAGAAAACGCAGCTGGTATCTTGTATCTATTCTGCGGGACATAAGTATTGGAAGCATTTCAGATTCTATTTTTTGTTTTGTTTTTGTCAAATCTATATTTTTGACAACATTACATTGCACTCAGTTTATTATTTCAGATGCCTTTTTAAAAGACTACAACTGAAACATTTATAAATTGTATATAAAATTAAACCCGCCAAAGTGGCTAGTAGAAGTGACTGCAGTAGAAGTGACTGCAGTAAACACCACTGCTGAAATACACCGCATTTGGGGAAATGGCGGGTGTTCATATCAAGCCTGATACTTGTTTTATACCAGGGTTATAATATCTTTGTAGTGAATTTTAGAGAGATTTGGTTTTTATTTGAGTATTTAAAGTCAGTGCAGAAACTGTAGATACAGTATATAATAAAGGTCATTCAAAAACATTCAGATGTGCAAAAATATAATTCGATTATTTTAATGATTTTATTTGGCCAATTACCTAAAATGCACTCTAGAAGTGCATTTATTGTGTTACAATTTTTTTTTTGTGAATTATTTACAGCTACTTCTGAGTTAAATTGTATAGATGAAAATCTATAAAACGAAGTAAACATTGAGATGTGGTTATATTATGTAATCAATTGAAGTATTTGACATAAATGGAAGACATAATGAGTTCTTTTATATGCTTCGGAAAAATACACTATCATTAAAAAATATGAAATATTATTACAATTAAAAATTGTAATTCTATTTGAATATATTCTATTCTATTTGAATATATTTTAAAATGTAATGTATTCCTGTGATCAAAGCTGAATTTTCAGCATCATTACTCCAGTCTTCAGTGTCACATGATCCTTCAGAAATCATTCTAATATGATGATTTGATGCTCAAGAAGCATTTCTAATTGTCAATGTTGACAACATTTTTGCTTCTTCATATTTTTGTAAAATGCCCCCGAAAATCAATTCCCCCCTTAATAAGTTTCTGCCACTGGTCTATACCCATTTTCTTTCATTCAGACATGCACACACATGCACAGGAGATTATATTGACGTTGGCATATCCAGATGTTAGGTCAGGCGTTCTGGAACTACAGAAGGTAGTAGCGTCAGAAGAGAAGTTTTAAAGAATGATAGATGTTAGATAAAACACAAAGAGCCCTGTTAAGATTTGGTTTTCATTCAGAAGTTAATGATTAAACATCTAAGTTCATAAATGTTAAAAACTTGTCTTATTTTTGTCAAAGGATCTGATCTGGAAGCAGTTTTGGCCTCATGATTATGATTTGATTAGGGATGTAAAACAGCGTGAAAGTAGGATATAGGAGACATTTGGGGGTAAAATACCTTTCTGCTCCATGGGGAAAAATGACAACACTCAGTAGGGGAGGAGGACCGGGTGCTTTGGAACTACAACACACACAAACAAACAAACAAACACAAAGATGGACATGAATATGAGGATGAATATGAACACAATGAGGGAATCACAGTCTGGTGCAGATGCTTCTGCAAAACTGTTAACGTCACTCAAACTAACAGAACACCCGTGACTCATTGTGCTTGTCAAAACATGACGTGATGATATAGATGTAGGTGATTATATATAATTAAGAAGTCATCTGCAGTGCTGAAACTTTTATAACACCAGCTGCGTCTCGATTCGCATACATATATAGTGTGCACTAAAAGCAAGCTCTGCTGGTGATGGAAAAGTACATGCTTGCACGGTGCAGTTTGGTTCAAGAAGTATTTTCCCATTCATCACAAAAATTTAGCATGCTATTTTCAACATACTATAATTTGAGACTCACTAATTCTATTCTTGCACACTATGTAGGATGGATGGTATGCAAACTTGGCATGTGTCCTAAACAGGTGCAATGCATTTCAGAAGCACATAACTTTTAGGTCACAGCAAATAAAAACTTGCTGTTTAATATGCAGTCACGTTGAGCAAGATTTTGGACCAATCAGAAGTGACAGTGGGCGGGACTACCCAGTGCAACACAGAAGGATGGCGTATTTTTGTAGACCAAAACCTGGAAAACCCGGAAATAAGGTCTGTGGTTCAATCAAGCTCAAGATATATTCATGTTTTATTCTACGACATTAAATACATCTTGAGATTTTTCGAAGCTTTTACTTGTCTTGAAAAATGCGGTTTAGTGATGGTTGGTGACATTGAAGTCATGTGACTGTAGTGTAAGTTCATTTATAGCTTACATTTAGCTTCTTCTGGAGATTGTATTTAGGCTTCAAAATTCATAAAAGATGTGTTCATTTGTGAAGATTATCACGATCATAAATCATAAACTTTTGTTGGTAACAGAGCTTATTTACTGCAATAATCCAAAGGAAAAATCCTATAGTGTTTTTGTCGAGGGAAACAGTGTGATGCAAACTCACAGGTTGGCCTACAAAAATACATCAGCACTCTATAGATCCAAAGCGATCAGCAATGTGTATGTGAAAAACAAGTCAAATGAACATGAACAAGATGGAATCATGTGTAATCATCTGATGGTTAGATCACAGTGTAGTAAGCAAAGATATACATAATCCAACACTGAACGTCTGTTATAACGTCCTGAAATAAATAGTGTTATGATACAATGTTAAACAAAGAAATGAATGTTGTTTGTCCTCACGGCTGCACGGTTGGCTGCAAAAGAGGAGTTATTTTCATAATGATCGGCCTGGTATACAAATAAGGTCCTTACAGCACGACATCCAGAGAGATGCTCCCTGCTTTCGGATCAGCTGGATCAAAATAAACATTAAATAATCATTCAACTAAAATGACCACTTAAAAAAAAAAACTAATGAACTGGCAACCTGGCTAATATAGTTATTTATCTGCTTCTGCTTTATTCACAATGAGTCACAATATGCAAACTATGAGACTGAAAAATGAATTAATAATCTCTAGAACCATCATGACTTCATGAACATACTCTATTGCTGTCAGGAACATGTTGATGACATGCTTCACAAGGTATATGACCCTTCTTAAAAAAGAAGTGTGCTTAATGTGCACTTTTAGGGCTCTTTATATGTTAAAATAATATTTTAAAAGAACTTTACTTGCAGATAATATAATATTAATGAAATAAAATGAAGTGTACTTAAAGAGAGAAGCCAATGCACTTTCAGGACTGTTTCTTAAAGGGATAGTTCACCCAAAAATAAAAATTCTGTCATCATTTTCTCACCCTCAAGTTTTTTTAAACCTGTATGACTTTCTTTGTTCTGTGGAGCTTAAAATAATATATTTGAAAGAATATGGGTAACCAATCAGTTTCTGTTCCCCATTGACTTCCATAGTATATATTTTTTCCCAAACTATGGAAGGTCAATGGGGACCAGCAAATGTTTACCCATATTCTTTCAAATATCTTCTTTCATGTTCAGCAGAAGAGGTTTAAGTGGAGAACAATGTAAAGTATTGTTTCATATTATTTCATAATTTTTTTAGTAAGGCTACACAGGGCTTGACATTAACTTTTTTGCTCACCAGCCACTGTGGCTAATGGTTTTCCAAAGTTACCAGCCACTCAGCATTTTCACTGGCCACAATTTTGACATGATACCATGAGGAAAAACTGCCATATAGATATATTTCATAATTTGGCAGCAGAAATATTAGGCTCCTGTCACTTTAAGCCCCGACGCACTGATCCATCATACTGTTACACATGCGTTTCTTTCTCAACTGTTTACATTCACTTAAAACATAACTGACTGTGTTTGTGTGAACACTTGCCAAGACCGGCATTTTGACATTATTTTGTGTGTGTATTTGACTGTTTAAGCGCAATAAGCAGTACAAAATAACTCAATTTAGTACTGAGAGGCGGCTTTATGTGCCACACTTTGAGTGTGAGCACACTATCTGCGGGAATGAGTAAAATGATGCACAATACGCGCAAACCCGTCGAAATGCAAGCCCTGCAACACCAACAATATTCATCCGGAGCAAATGAAACGAGTGAGTGACGGGAGGCGGGTTTGTGTGTCGGAGAGACGAGAGAGAGCGCAGCTGTTATCGTGTATCTATGGAAAATGAGTATCGGAAGAGTTCCAGATATATTTCAATATCGATATGTATCGAAAAATCTATATTTTTTACAAAAATGTGTATATTATATAGCTTATAAATTTCAAACCGCCAAGATGACTAGTAGGAGTGACTGCGTTACACTCCACTGCTGAAATCTGCGATATAATAAAGCAGGGTTAGGTTATGTTTCTGACACCATTTTGATATATATGAATGGTGAATTGAAACGAGGTGTTAATTTATTTACTTTGTCTCACATGTTTGCTTTAAACCATCATATGCTTTTAAAGTGTATTATTTCCACAAGAAGCACTAAAAAAATCATACTAAAGTGTAGCCTACTTCTTTTCCACGAGGGGATATTTGAAGGAAAACATACACAAATAAAGGACAACAATGGTGGACTGATTTAGCTAAAACATGAATCTCCATGCAGTGCGGCGTGTCGGTTTTGCGTGACACACAGGCGTGTGTTTACCTGTGTTTGTGTTGTCTGAGTTTCTATGTCTCTCTCTGTCCTTTCCTAAACACACAGACACACTATCATCATCATCATCATCATCATCATCACACCGTCTACATGAACTCCCACTATAGATCAGGTCTGCAGTAGCAGGGCAGATGTTTACCGTGGTCAGGTGTCTCTCTCTCTGCTGGCGTGTCCTGTGGGCGCGGGGCGACGGGTAACTGGGCATGATGGGCGGAGCCATGGAGATGGAGATGGTGACCCTCCGCTGCCTCTCGCTGACCTCCTGCCTCTGCTGCTGGTCTGATGATGTGCAGTTACACGAACACAAGGCAAATCCATCCGTAAGTCATTTATATCAACAACACACGTGATTTGAGGAATCATGATGTCTGGAGCACAAATAGTGAGGTATATACACTCTGAAGTTTAATACTTAAGAGTTAGGTGTTTGTTCAAATCACTAACCTTAACCAAGAGCAATATAATAACAGTGATGCTTGCAACTCAAGCACCACTAGTAATCAGAAATAGCATAGTGTGAGTTATATAAAATCATAATTCACACGTTTGAACTTATAATCATGATGTTTGGTAGCCCTTTTTCATATTGTTTTTATTGATATGGAGATTTAATGGTTTAAATTGTATTATAGCGTGTAGCTAATTATTACATCGTCTGACATTCTTTTGCCATTTTTCACTTTTTCTTATACATTACAAATAAATAAAATTTGTTTTAAGAATTAAAATTTTCATTTTAGAGTTTTAATAGTTATATCTAATCATGTACAGTGTGGTTATGAAAACTAAAACTATTAAAATCATTTTCGATAATTGAAATAAAGCTGAAATAAAATTAAATATTTAAATATTAGATGGAAAACTTAACCAAAAATTTGATATGTTGCCTTGGCAAGTAACTAAAAAATAAAATAAAAGACTGTTGAAAGCACTAAATTTAGTAAAACTAAAACTGAAACAAACAAAAAATTAAATCTACATAGAGAAACTTTAAATAAACTTAAATAAAACTAAAATTACATTGAAAACTGAAAATATGAAAATAAAGCTAATTCAAAATATTTACAAATACTATAATATATTACTATACTATATTAAATGTATATAAACTGAGCATTTATCACAGATCACATCATTGAGACGTGACGTTTCCATCTTCCTCCACTAGAGGGCGGTCAGTGTCTGAATGGAGGATCATGAATAACCCAAACAACTTTTCTTAGATGAGATGTGATTGTCAGAAGGTATTCTCAGGATGAATAAATATGATGATTGATAATGGAGCGGTAGTGATTATAGGTCTCTAACCTCTGTACAGCGCCCGCAGGCTCTGTTTGGCATGTCGATGCAGCTCCTGGACGCAGGCGGGCCGGGTCGAGGGCAGGAACACGTTCCTCTGCAGGAGCCAAGGGGCCTGGTAGTGTCCACTCAGCTTACTCTCAATGTCCAGATTAGACAGCGCTGCAGAGAGAAGGACAAATATCTTACACAGACATCATTCACACATTAGTGGCCATATGTTTATGCTGACATAGTAACTAGACTGCGTTACTTAATACTGATTAATTAGCCTTTTTTTAAGTAAAAAATGACAGGAAAATAATAAGAAAGATCAGTGACATCATGATTTTTTTTTTTAATATTAGGTACTTTTTAAAAATGTGATTTCTATACCTCCACTAAATTGTTAGATGCTTCATTGCACATTCTCTTGACTTTATAAGATTCCCCCAAGACAGTCTGTCAACACAAAGTAGGTCTAGCTGCTCCGATTGAGACCTTTAACTCTTAGCATTGCCTATAAACCTGCTCTGATCACTTCCTCAAACGCTCTCAGAGAAGCTGCAGCTGGTGTGAAGTGCAAATAACCTCAGTGCTGATCAAACAGCCAAACATTAGCAAAACAATGCTGCAATCTGCCAGTGGCTAATGGATCAGTGTGTGAGAAACAAAAGGATTTAATGACAGCAAACACCTGATTCATGAGCCTGAAGCAAACATAAGCAGTCTACAGTGTCTATTTCAAACTAGTTCTGCATCCAAAATCACATACTTTCAGTGGGCGGAAAACAGTATGTGCAACTGATGCTGGAATCACACATGATAATGACAACATGGCGAATGCAGTGCATCTGAGTTACATTCATACTACACACATTAATACTATATAGAACATATTTTTTTAACGGTTGCAAACCTATACTCAACAGTATGCGATTCCAGACGCAGCCCATGACTATAGATTTGGCCTGCAGATCCAGTTAGCCCTGGCTGGTAAATGCCATACCTACACCATTCACCTTTCTTTCCATTGACAGACATTCAAAATGAGCTGATTCAGACTAAACCATTTGTAAGAAACGTTTAAATCACAAATATTATCATATTACTTAATTCTTGTTCGCAAGCTCATAAAAACAGGAATACACATAAATAATAGATATTTTTCATGCATGCGCACACACACACACACACACACACACACGCCTCAGTTCTGAATAGACACAGAGGGTCTGTCTGGCTGGGATGCTGCCGGCAGTTTTCGCTGTAATGCGAGTGAATAGACGTACAGCTCTTCTTTATGAGACGCTCCTGTCACCAGCATTAATGCAGAGCAATCTAGGTCACAAACTCAATAGAGCACAACTCTGTGTCTGTTATCTCGGTTATCACACACACACACACACACACACACACACACGCACACACATATTTTGCACACTTTTACACCAAAATTATGATGCAAGTAAATAACAATAAAATGTGCTTTCTATAAAGTCTACAAGGGTAAATTTTGTTAATATTAATATTAATATTTGTTAATAATACTATAGTGACATTGCATAAAATGCAAAATAAATATTTTATTCTTATTTTTAATCAAAAAATATTTTGTGACAATATTTAATATAATTTTTCCTTGGCAGAGGAACATTTACATTTAAATGTATGCATTTTCTGGATTTTTTTTTTTCTTTTTTCTGAAATGGATTAAATTTAATTCAAGGTATATGTTTCATTAGTTTTATTCATTCTATGTCACCATTTTTAACATTGATAATAATCAGAAATGTTTCTTGAGCATCAAATCATCATATTAGAATGATTTGTGAAGGATCATGTGACGCTGAAGACTGGAGTAATGCTGAACATTCAGCTTTGATCACAGGAATAAATTACATTTGAACATATATTCACTTTGAAAACTGTTATTTGTAATAATATTTCAAAATTTTTACTGCATCAAATAAAAGCAGCCTTGGTGAGCATAAGAGACTTCTATCAAAAACATAAAAAAACGTACTGATCCCAACTTTCAAACAGTGGTGTAGATTAAGATGAAGAGTAATTGTCACTATTTAAAAGTTTGTCCCCACATTAACAGCAAATATAATGTTTAAACACACTGTTTATTATCCCAAAAATGGCACACATCATCTTTAAAGATGATCCACTGCAACAGAAACATGCAGAATGATCTCCTCCTCACTCCAAGAGCATGACCTCACCACAACCAAACCTATTCCAGAGACCTCTTCCGAGATAATGCATCATGGGCCTTGTGTTTACCAGACAAAAGAGGTCTGCTAAGCATTTCCGCCCCGCTCCTGCTCTGTGACGTCCTGGATTTGGCTTTCAGCTCATGTGCCTGTTCTGCAGACCACCTCTGCCATCCCATACCCCGCTCTCTTCTGTAGTTATGCCAGATTATTCCTCTCGTTTCTGATTTCTCCCATCTGGGACTAGATTCAAAGGTAGAATATGTGTCTGGAAGCGAGCTGGACCGGTGTCCTGGGCCAGTTCTGAGTCTGGATCAAAGACTTTTGACATGTGAAGATGAACCGGCCCTTAGATGTAATAGCTGCCCTTCACTCTGAAAAATAACGCTTCCAAAAAAACGATTTCACAGCTTTATGTCATAGGAGAAGCTGTGGTTCAGAGAAAAATCTGAAGAATTTAACATCAAGAACCTTTTTCCAAAAAAACTAATATACTCAAGAATCCTGTGCAGTGAAAAGTGTTCTTAATTAAACTATGGTTCTGTGGTGAGCACATTGAAAACCTGTGTGTGCCTGGCTCCACGGATTCTACAAGAGGAGATCTGAACTGAATCCAGTTCGTTTGCATCCACCATTAGACCCAGTTAAATCAGTTTTGGGATGCTTGTTTAAGATGTGAAACCTTAGATGTGAAACTATAAACCAACTTGTTTGGCATCACATACTGTATACCACTGTTTAAATTTTTTGGGGGTTTTTTTATGACTTTTTATGACTGAAAGAAGACTTTTCTGCTCACCAAGGCTGCATTTATTTGTTAAAAAATACAGTAAAATCAAGAATATTGTGACATATTATTGCTATTTAAAATAAGTGTTTTCTATTTGAATATATTGTAAAATGTAATTTATTCTTGTGATCAAAGCTGAATTTTCAGCATCATTACTCCAGTGTCACATGCATGATCCCTCAGAAATCATTCTAATATGATGATTTGCTGCTCAAGAAACATTTCTGATTATTATTCATGTTGAAAACAGTTGTGCTGATTCATATTTATGAGAAAACTGTGATACATTTTGTTTCTAATAAATATAAAGTTAAAAAGAGCCGTTTTTATTTGAAATAGAAATATTTTGTAACATTGTAAATATTTTTGATCAATTTAATGCATCTTTGCTGAATAGAAGTATTAATTTTTTATTTTATTTTTTTATCTTACTGACCCCAAACTTTTGCACAATAATGTATTTTTCTTCCAAATTTGTTACAATCTCCATCAAAGTTCACCATTAATTGAATCAAACTAGAGATCATAAGTCAAGTCAAAAGATCTAACCTCTATACTTTGTACTGATTTATAATGCCGAACATCCTCAGTGACCTTGAAAAGATGCTTAGTGACCACTGTTTGAACTTACACTACTGGGACTAATCTGACAAATCTCCAACAGCACATTAGTTTCTGCTGTTTAATTGCAACTGCCTATATGGAAGAGTTGAAAAATGTTGCTCGATTTAACTGAATTGACCATTGAAATTCACGTTTATTTACAGTGCAACGTGAAATTTAGGGATGAAATGTTTCCATCCATTAGTCCAAGGCTGACACTTAAATCAGACTGCCAGCAAAAATCATATTTTTTGCTTTTAAAAGGCGCTTTATAAAATAAAGTTTATTATTATTTTTATCATATCCAGATTTTATCCAGATGGTTTCTGAAAGTCTGGACAGCAAAAACAAACAAATAAACTTCAGAGCATCTCTAAAGCCACGCCTCCTCCAAAACACATAAACGCACACTGCAGGGAGCAAACAAAAGCGTCACGAGAGACGGCGTTAAACTACCTCATGTCTCAAACATTACTGTAATAATCAACATAAACAACTTAAAGAGCTCTGACCTGTACCACCTGACAGCTGCAGATTAATTTCACTGTGCAATTGAAACGCATAAATTCGAGTCACAAACCGCTCCGAAATATAACATCACAGGTTTCCATCTCTTCCAAATTACAGTAGTTATGGTGTGAACGCGGCATAAGCTCGTTGTTTTGGTTCAGGAGGAACTGTAAAGATGGCTGCTGTTTCGTTTGTGCTGCTCGGTGACTGACGTCTGTCTAACTCATAGCATGAAACACATCTCTTCCAAATTACAGTAGTTATGGTGTGAACGCGGCATAAGCTCGTTGTTTTGGTTCAGGAGGAACTGTAAAGATGGCTGCTGTTTCGTTTGTGCTGCTCGGTGACTGACGTCTGTCTAACTCATAGCATGAAACACACTGTGTGATGTCTGTGCGAGCAGGTGCGCAGAGGTATGGAAATACATCCATTGACAGGCAGGTAGGACAATATATTTAAATGTAGATGACAAATTTACATATAAATACATTTAGACCATTTAACTTAGTGATTGGTATCAGGATGTGAAGAGACTTTCAGACAGCATAACAAAAAAACATTCTGGAACAAATCACTTACCCTGCCTTTAATAGTGCGGACAGTCTGCCTGAAAAGATCTGATTTGAGAAAAAAAGCCGATTTGCCTGCATTTTAAAAGGCCTTTAGTGTGGTGGAAAGCATTATGAAGGTTTAAAGTAGGGTTTCCAAGTGTGACCCCCGCTGAGGACTGAACTCTTGCCCTTCTCGGTTCCCTTTACTCAGACAGACACGGCTCCAGTCAACCGTGGTGATGTAGCATCGTCGCAGCCCATCAACTCACAATCAAGATGAAAACCACCGAATCACGCCATGCAACTATACACAAGGTTGAGTGCCATGCCAATTGGTCATCAATCTCTGAGAATTTTTTTTTTATATATATATATATATTATATTATTATTATTAATATATAAAATCTGAAATATATCAAGTGAAAATTTGACATCACAAAATTAGCAATTTTGAAGTTTTATGCTGACATGCACATTTTTTATAAAGAATTTTTTTTATTTACAAATTATTTAATTAGCAAAAAAACATTGTTGAATTTATCACATTAGATAATAGGGGACTGCCCTTTTGATCAATTTAATAAATAACAATAAAATAAAGGTTCAATAAAGTTAATACATAAAAACAAAAATAAAAAATAAAATAAAATACATTAAATTAATACAAATTAAAACAATGATTCTATAAAGTTAAAAATAATATATATTTATATTATCTGTATATATATATATATATATATATATATATATATATATATATATATATATATATATATATATATATATTTAATTATTTAAAAATATATAATTATATATAATGTAATATTTTTATTAAATATCTATATTCTCTATACATTTAAAATAAATTTAAATCCCAAATGAATGTTTTGCATGTTTTTGTGGTGAAAATACAGACTTGGTGTTAACATTCCTTTAAACTAAAATAGAATCTACAAACAGAATATTTAATTATGTTTGGTACTATGGGTGGGGTCAAATGGGGACATTGCATAAATAATAAAGTGCATTATTGAATGCATTAAAAACTAATGACAACAATGGTGAATATGACCCAGAATCATTTGAATGAAATCCATTAGTACCATTATAGTAACAGTATGGATCTCACAAGACCTTTTAACCTACACAATCTGAAAAGACAAAGCCATATTGATTCTCATTCTAAGACTTATAGGTGCTGAAATGTTTTTTTTTTTGTTTTTTTTGTCAAGCATTTCTCAAGCTCAGTCAGTCGGTTGATTCAAGACAGGGTAGTTGTGTGGAAGGGGGGCTGGGATATCTCTTCCTTATAGAGCTGTTTGGTTGTTAGTTGTTTAGCAGCATGGGGTAAAGAGCAACCCAGCAGTGATCTCTAACTGGAATAACAACTATTTCTTTCTATCCCTCCACAGTCCGAACACCTCAGAGAGAGAAGGGCATTTGTCTACATGGGTCTCTTCAGCAGCTGTTGCACCTAACTGATAAACACCCTAAAGTGTTTCCACACTAAACTGAGAAAAAGAAACAACGGGGGTTTCAACACTTTTGAAAACAGCAGTGCAAAGGTAATTCAAAAGAGTCTCTCTCTGTACATTGTCTAGTGATCATGGCAGCAGTTATTCATAAAACTATGATAGAGATGAACATTAACTAATCCATTCATTCATTTTAGGGAATCGAGCATTAAACAAGAAAAGAAAATGTGCAAATAAACCACTATTAACAGGCACTATTAATTCTTGGTGAATTCCCCCTCGTCCACACAAATCAGAGAAATCTCAAAGGTGGTAAAAACGGGCCATCTCCAATGCCTCTGTTCCACAATGACAGAAGTAAACAACTCCCAAAAACAATAGAGATGGTTTGTGGAGACCGCTTGTCTACTGATTGTATCATCCGAGATAAGCCAACAGGCTTATTCTGGCATGAAAAGTGGAGATGGGAAACAGAACAGACTTTATCATTGAACCTTTTCCTTTCCTGGTCCTGGTCCTGTTCTCTGTTTTCTTTACTATCTTTCCAAAGTCAGTGCTATTCTTCTATCATCAATGCTATCTGTAGATTAAACATGTAAAATGGCATTTTTTTAACACCACAGTTGGAAAGCGAAGCCGAAGTTGGAGGCCTTGGCGCCAAATCATTGCAGATATTCCAAAACCTCAAACATTCAAATTGAATTGATACTTTAACTACAACAGAACATTCTGTCTGAACATTTAATAGTTACAGTGTTGGATTTCATCTGAGCTCTTTTACTTTAAAAATCAAGGGTGCGGAATCAGTGATTTGCATCAACAAAGTGACAGCAATGCAACTAAATTGAGCCCAATTTTATGCAAATGTATAATGTCATGCAATACATCAACTCCAAATGAGAATGTAAAGAGTGGTGTGATCATTTTAAATGCAAGTACATTTACATTATAATGTAAAGTATGAAAAAATTGATATTAATTTTGAAATTTGCTTAAGATTACATTTAACGGTGTTATTAAATTACTAGAGTTTTTTAAACACTGTTATTAAATCCTAAAGCCTTTAGGAGAGCGTTAGATTATGGCAAAGGTAATATAAATGTAAAAATGGATGAAACAAGCATGTACAATTAAATATCCAGTATTGGCCATACCAATATATCATGCATCCTAGTACAAACTACTTGCAAGAAAAAGTATAGTGACCCCCAGCTATTTTAACTGCTGTCAGTGTGAATGTACTTTAAGGCTGTCCTGTTTCCCAAGCTCAAACCCACCATCTTCAGTCTACAATCACCCTCTAATCACCAGCCACTGGTTGAGACAGGAACCCTGAGCCAAACCCCGACCACTGACATTCCCCAATCCAAACACACACACACACCTTCCGACGTGGGAAAGTCTAGTCCTCCAAATGTTAGCCATCTCATTCCAATGACACCACACCTCACTGAAGTCCACCTTCCGTCCCCACAGGTCACAGCACATTTGGTATTACCACAAGTCAAATGTTTGGTTTAGCCTAAAGAGTGTGCCAATCTGGCAAATCTTCCAGATACACAACATCACAACCATACAACGCGGTTAATAAGTCCATTGGGTCACCAAAGAAGTGAAGTAATTCACATTTCACATTGTACAAATTATGCAAAAGTAGACTTAGTAACATTCAAATGACATGAGTTCACTTAAGTCAGAGTTTCTAGGCTATAAATCAAATTACATCCAGGGATAAGATTGCAAAACGGAATTTAAAAAGCTATGGATCAACTGGACAGCCATAGAAAGCTACAAAGTGTAGCATTCAAGATGTCACTATGACAGGAGACATCTACTGTACCTTTAGACCTCAGCGGCATGCAGCATCCAAGAGCCATTACCGTGGTGGAGTGTCTCAGCCGAGATGGTCAGCAAGGGATGAGTGTGTCTCTATCTTCCTCCTTGGTTTTGTTCTCATGTTTTCATTTGCCTTTCTGCTTCAGCCCCCTGGGGCTTGTTCATCACCCCATGGAATCACAGCACACTTCTTTCTCTCCCTCTCTCTCTCTCTCTGACTGACTGAGACCTCAGGCTACTTTCAGCTCAGCTTTGCTGCAACATCTGCAACCCCCCCAATCTCCAGCCTTTTACCCTAGATATCCTTTACCCCCTATTGCTGGTGCACATGGTTCAGTCCGGCCACAACTTGGGCCAATGTAATCCTGTTATGCTTCACTGTGCAGTCCAAAGGAAGGAAGCACAGGGTCACTAATCCACACCACTCCTGGTGGGACTCTGGTCAGTTAATGCTGCTAGTTGCACAGACTCATGTATGCATGATCGATTCACACTAATCAGCAATTCAAGGCAACTTAAAAATCAATATCAAAGAAGTTTAATATGCAGAAACAATGATAACTAAGCCGACAATTACAAAGCATGAAAACACTAGGTGCCCTTTTAAAACGTTCTGTTTGACTGGACGGTCTGACATGTCAATTTCTGGCTCAACCAAAGTTGTGAGTTTGAGGGTGGTATTACCTGTTTGTCCAGATAATTGTAGACAGAGGTGTTTGGGAAACCTGGGAAGCCATCAGTCTTGTGATTTCTTTAGTGGCGCAGTAATTTCAGACTTCCATAGACTTCCATTGCCCTTTGCTAGTGAAGCTGGAAGAGCTAAGTTTGTTTAGATGACTGGGGACACCAGTACTTCATCAGGGTAACCCCATCCAAAACACATTCCCTACATAAAACAATTAGATCTGTAACCTTTTCTTGGGCACTAGACTCAGTATAATAGCTGCATCCTGTCTATTGACAAATAGTCCAATACTGTCAATGAGGCTACAATTAAACGACCCATAAAACAAGGACTTGTGCTGTAAGATCTTCTTACCGTTCTGAAGAAACCAATATGCAATTTACAACCTATTGTTTTCAGACACAATGTTGAAATGGCTCAGTTACTACAGTAAATAGGATGTCTTTACTGTGAGTTGTGGCTGGTGTACTAACAGACTTGCATATAGGCCTGTGTATGTGTGTGTGTGTGTGTGTGTGTGTGTGTGTGTGTGTGTGTGTGTGTGTGTGTGTGTGTGTGTGTGTGTGTGTGTGTGTGTGTGTGTGTGTGTGTGTGTGTGTGTGTGTGTGTGTGTGTGTGTGTGTGTGTGTGTGTGTGTGTGTGTGTGTGTGTGTTATGTTAGCTGGCACACTAATCACTGCTGTGTCATGGTGGTGTAGTAGAGTCAGATGGTAAACTACAGATCAGCTCTTTAACCTGGTCCATAACAGAGAGAAAAAACCCCACAAATAACATCTCCTTAGTGTCTCAATTGTTTCTCATACACCGGTCGGATTAAATCGAGAGCAAATGGAGACTTTTTCCTGCTTCCCTTGGGCAATAATCTCACATGTGTCCGTTTGAGTGCCAGAATACATCTAAACAATGTCTCAAACTCAAATGACCATAGTCTGCAATAGAAATCCAGAGATTGACTATAAAGTAATCATTAAACAAATCTACACGATCCAAATGAACTGTATAGCTCTATACGACTATGCCAAATGAATTTAATTTTAGAAAAAAACATCTGAGACAAAGTAAAAACTAAACTACGATTATTCTTTTTTAAGTGCAACCTTTGAGCAATGACATTTCCCTTTGGAGGTTCTCATTTGCATAAGTATTGTTGACTAAATGAGAGGAGATTTCATATGCAAGGCTTTGAGACATGTCTCAGAAAGACAAGGACACTTATTCTATGTTGATTACAAACACAATTATAGACGAAGGGAGCAACAGAGAGAGAGAGAGAGAGAGAGAGAGAGAGAGAGAGAGAGAGAGAGAGAGAGAGAGAGAAATACCAGCCTCCGTCTTAATCTCCTCTAATCCGACCCACTCTCAGCCTCTGCTGACCTTGGCGCCATCATGACCAAATGCTGGAGTGAGACCACAAGAACAGTGTTTAAACACACAAAGACCTTACTGGGCTGTTAACACCTGAGACGAGAGAGGTGGATGTGTGTTTATAGTAGTTCAAAATTCTGTGCATTAGCATAAAACACTTTTGCAGCACTTCACAACATTGCATTTTGGTTGCAGACAGGTTACACTGCTGAGTAATGTTGAAAACATGCTATAAACCACACCATAAAAACCCACCAAAGTGGCATTTATTTGATCAAAATATCAGCAATATTGTGAAATATTATTGCAATTTAAAATAACTATTTTCTATGTGAATACATTTTAAAATGTAATTTATTCCTGTGATCAAAGCTGAATTTTCAGCATCATTTACTCCAGTCTTCAGTGTCACATGATCCTTCAGAAATCATTCTAATGATGATTTGATGCTCAAGAAACATTTATGATTATTATTAGTAGTGTTAATATATACCGATGTGCAGCTTCATATTTTGGTGGAAAATGTGATACTTTTTTTCGAGATTCTTTGATGAATAGAAAGTTCAGAAGAACAGCATTTATTTGAAATATATGTTTTTGTAAACTTATAAATGTCTTTACTGACACTTCTGATCAATTTAATGTGTTCTTGCTGAATACAATAATTATATTTCTTAAACACTTTTGAACATTAGTGTGCAAGTCAAATAAAACAGTTTGGAAATGTTATGATAAAAGTTTTCAAATCTGAAAGGTTTCTGTAGGTAGCCTCAATATATCAATATAAAAGTTATATTTTTAAAAACAAAAACACAATGTTCCTTATTTATATCTCTCTAAAATGCATTTAATGTTATTGATAAACACTTTATTTTTTAAAGAAAGTGGCAAAAATATTTTGGTGATGCTGAATGTAGGACGAGGTTTGATGTGATAATGTGCTTTATAAAACATTCAAAAGGGATGTGCTAACAACACCAAAGCAATGTTTCTGCAAAGTTATGAAAATACTTTAAAAACAATATCAGTCATATTAAGTATGTAGGATGAAAATCTTTTATCACAACCTCTTCCCAACGTAAAAAAAAAAAAAAAAAAAAAGTTTTTACAATAAAGCTGTGCTTTAGCTGGGTATTATATTTAGTTTTCCTTTCCAGTATGGTAATAAATGATTCATCTGCAATGCATGCATGGACACACTGAAGACTGAATGAGTGAGAAGGAGGGAAGGGAGGAGCTTTAGTCTCAGACAGCAGGTAGACGTCCAAAAATAACACGTCTAATAAGTCAGCTATAATTTGGCTGGGTTACCCTTAGTCTGAAACGAAGCCAAGAGCGCACACACACACACACACACACACACGCGCGCACACACGCACACACACGCACACACACACACACGAGACATAAGGCTGTTGGGTCAGTGGATCTGTTATAAGTGCTAATTCATCACTGTAACCAAAGTGTGATTAACTTTTCAACACTCTTGACACTTAAAAGTGTCCTAAAGTCAGCATGTTTATATTTAGCTGGACATTTGAAGGTAACTCTATCGCCTCCTTGAGGTTTGTTACTGCACACTTGCGATTTGCTGGTTAAAGCAGCGCTATGCAGTTTTGGCAATTTCTTTGCTTTTTGCTCGCAGGTTTCTCTATAGAGCTCCCCCTACAGCTTCGGAATAGATATTTGACAACACTGTCGTCTCCCTCTGGTCATGTGCATTTGTTTTCAAAGAAGCCGGAGAACGCACAGAGCCATTTCCACTGAGGTATGTGTGATACACAGAAGGCTAGCGTATAAACGTGTATGTGTGCAGTGCCGTAAAGCAATTCGTTACATCGCGAGACCTGATATCACGCGATACTTCCTGACGCTGAGGCTCGCCGGCCCGAAGTTGCAAGGGTGGTTTTTCCGCTCATAGACACTATGGGGAAGCGAGACGGCCACCTTTCAACCTGTAAAAAGTCATATAACCATTCCAATGACTCCGAAGCTGTTCAGTTAAGGTAAATTAAAGGACAAGTTCGGTATTTTACACTTAAAGCCCTGTTTACAGATCGTATCTGATGAAATAGAACGGTTAAGATAAAAATTTGGACACATGCTCCTGTCCCGAGAATTTTAGGTTTATTTCGCTTTCCCCCCCCCCACCCCCACCCCCACCCCCACAATGGTTGTCTATATGCACTGGAAGATTCCTTCCTAAAAACACATTATACTTTCGTTTACAAAGACGTGAAACTCACCGAGTGGTCAGGGGTGTTCACTGATATATTCCCTCAAAAATCGCTGAAAAAGATGCATTCCAACAGGTTTTATCATAGTTTTTGTCCAACTCCATTGACTTAATAGGACGTGCTGTGAGACCTTTACGGTATTACGCAGCACCTTTACGGTATTACTCCGCCGCTTCTTCTTCTGCTTCTTCTGTGTATTCAATGAAATGCCCGTGGTTTGCTTGCAATTGGCAAAGGTGCATTATCGCCACCAACTGGGCTGGAGTGTCTATTATTCAAGCTCTCAACGGAAGAATCACGGGTGTGACGCGTTTGGCAAAATAGGTCCACAAAAGCTAAATAAACCTAAAATTCTCGGGACAGGAGCATGTGTCCAAATTTTAATCTTAACCGTTCTATTTCATCAGATACGATCTGTAAACAGGGCTTTAAGTGTAAAATACCGAACTTGTCCTTTAAGCTAAAAAAAAACTGCATAGTTCCCCTTTAAGTATTTGTGCACTTGCAGGTTATAGCCGTATTTTTTTATTATTATTGAATATCTCCACTATGATCTCAGCACAGGAAGAAAAGCTTTCCCTCTAATTCTCTCTGTCTTTCTTTCTCCTGATCTTTGGCTCCTTCCTCTGCGATGAAGCTCTTTGATCTGGTCTCAGTAGGTGGAGCTCATAGATCATCCAGGAATGTGATTGTAGGTTTTATTAAGCCTGCGTCTGCCATCCGCTTCCATGACCACTACAGCCGCTGCTGCCCCGCAGGTAAAACTACACTCATCATCATTCCACGGCTTTCAGTCATAGCTTCCTTAAAGGGATGGTTCACCCCAAAAATCACTTACTCACCCTCAAGTTGTTCCAAACCTTGATGGAGTTTCTTTTTTCTACCAAATACAAAAGAAGGTATTTTGAAGAATGTTGGTAAAAAAAAATACTATGGAAGTCAATGGGGTCCATAAACTGTCTGGTCACCAACATTCTTCAAAATATCTTCCACAGAAGAAAGAAATTCATACAGGTTTGGAACAGGTTTGGGTGAGTAAATGTTGACAGAATTTTCATTTTGGGGTGAACCATCCCTTTAAGACTACAACATTTATTTAGAATTAAAAAATAAACCAAAAGAAAATATGGTAGAAAGTTCGTAAGATAACAAGATTTTTGATGCGAGTAGATTTATGTATGCTATTTTTTAGTATATGAAACACTATGCATTAGGACAGTAAGATTTCAAAGACTATTGTTGTCACATGACCTCTGATAAAAAAAGGCAATATTTTTTGCCAATATTAATGTATAAAAAATGTGTGTAGTGATTCCTGTAATTTTTTTCAGCATCATTACTCCAGTCTTCAGTGTCACATGATCCTTCAGAAATCATTATGATATGCTGATTTGCTGAAATATATATACCTTCTATTAAAAAAAAAATATATATATATATATATATATATATATATATATAATCTGAAATTTATCAAGTGAAAATTTGACATGACAAAATTAGCAATTTAAAGTTTTATGCTGACATGCACAATTTTTTATAAAGAATTTTTTCTTTTTTTACAAATTATTTAATTGGCAAAAAACGTTGAATTTATCACATTAGATAATAGGGGACTGCACTTTTGATACATTTAATAAATAACAATAAAATAAATGTTCAATAAAGTTAATAAATAAAAAAAATATATATATTGTTTTTAAATTGTACACATACATTTTCCAAAATAGAAGGTCTTGTTACATTTATTTTATTTAAAACAGCCTTGTTATATTGATTCCATTCAATTCTCAAATAGTCGATTCAACTTCCCATCTGTGTCTGAAATCGGCCGATAAGGAAGCACAGGACGTCTTTTCTCCTCTCTCTTAAACTGACACTGGATCAGGCGACCTGGTTCTTCTATCCAGCGCTGAATTGCAGTGGTTTAGTGTGTGACACAGCGCCTGACCGCTACAGCTAAGAGCACACATGGATGGTATTTGTGTGCTCAGTGAGAATGAATTAGACCAAAACTGTGCGTAACGCTGACTGGATTAAACTATATCCCCACAGCGTCTTGTTTTCATTAGCGGGACGCCCGTACCGAATCATTAAAGAATCAAGTGATGTGGTTTAAAAGACATTCCCTTTCCAAACCAGAGCCTGTAACACAGCAAACTAAACTCTGACATTTTACTCAGAACCGTCAAAGCGCATCAGCATCAACTTGTTTTGAATTGTGTGTCTTTTACCACCATGAAAGTCAATTAAAAATGTGGTATTTTAGAAAGTGTGTCTCTATGTTTAAAATACCTATAATGAAGAAGTCTGTTTGCATTTTTTTTTCCTGCATAACATTTTTCTCCCTTTAATAAAACAAATTCAACACATTTATATATTACAATATTTTCTATTCATTTATGTATTATAATATTCTCTATTCAAGAATATGTACATTTCTATACAATGATATACTGAATTTACAGTTAGATGTCAAACACTACGCCAAGGTCATGGTTGATTCCTTGAAGTCACTTTGAATGCGTCTGCCAAATGCATGAATGTAAATGTAATTTTTTTCCCCCAACACAACTAGATTCAAGTCTGAAGTTATTAAATCCAGAATACGTCGGTTTTTCAAGTTATTGAACACATTTACTATGACAATGCACTGTGACGTCTCAAGGTAATTGCATACCTCCTGCAATTTGGCTATTAAATGAGACTAATACTTTAGTAATTTTCAGATTTATTTAGTTAAATACTTAATTGGACTTATAATTACATATAATTGCATTTACAGAGGTGAAAATGCTCCTATTTGATGAGCTTTAAAAGAATCCAGGAAAGGAAAATTCTGGGCTAAATGTGTTCAAAATATGCATGTGTTTGCGTGTATATATATATATATATATATATATATATATATATATATATATATATATATATATATATATGCATTCGAAAAATCTAAGAATCAATCCAGAATCATTTCTTGATTCACGATGCATCGATTTATTGTCCCAGCCCTAATATCGGTATCGGCCGATATATATTAATTTTTAATGTTATCGTTATCGACCCGATAAGAAAATTTAGCCAATATACTGTATTAAAGCAAATTAATAATGGATTATTTCCTTCAGATGCACACTGTTCACCATGATGGTTTTGAATTGCTTGAAATATGATTGGAATCACTTCAAAAAAAGGAAAATATACGGCACGAGTCTGTCATATGCAACATAAAATTATAATGAGAACATCATAATTGTGTGCTTCATGGGACATTTTAATGGTGAGACTTGTTTTTGTTATCAGGCTCTCAAAATTTGTATACAAATTTGGATTTAGATTTATCAGCCGATATATCGGTTATCGGCTTTCAAATATAAAGAGTTATCGGTATCGAACAAAATTTTCATATCGGTGCAACCCTAATATATGTCTATTTAAAGTTTGTATTATTTTTTAACTTCAGTTTTAGTCATTTCAGTACATTAAGTTTTGATAAATATTTCCTAGTTGAAATAAAATAACAACATGAAGTTAATTTTCATGGTTTTAGTTTTATTATCTTACTATAATAACCCTGTTATCAGGGTGTTGCTATGCGGTTTCTAAGGTGCTCTGGATGGTTGCTAGGTGGTTTCTTACTGTCTTCCCTCAAGTCTCTGTGATATTCCTCTGTGATGTTCTGGTCAATGTTATTTCATGACATTTCTGCACTCATTCTTTCATCTGTCAGGCAAAAATCAGTCTGATGGTCTGTTTGACAGGGGTCTGGTCTCTGTAACTGCAGACTTGCATAGCAGCTCACGCTCAGATCCGGACCTGAGGAGCACAAACCCAAACTCATCAAGAAGCTCTTATCCAGCAGCCCATGGGAACACGTTCCTAAACCTAAGATCTGTGCATATGTCTTTAAAAACTCCCTGAAAACAGCAGGTCCGCTGGATGCTTTCATTTTCTAAGCAAAAAAACAACAGATATCCTTTACAAAGTCACAAATCAGCAGAAAGCGACTCAAGATGAGACTGTCTAATTTCAGAAGTGAACGCAAACCCCAGAGTCCCAGAGAAAAACATCTTCAAAGGCTGACGGAAGAGTAGAGCAGTGTTCGCTGAAGTTTACACACAGAACTTTTGTTTAGCCAGCTGTGATGTATTACTCTGGAATATTTTCATGACTGCACTTCCCTAGTACTATTGCTCATACTGTACTTACGGTTAGTGATGTGACCGAACGCCTGACACTAATTTAACTTAGGCGTGTAACCAGTGTCATACAGGTGTGCAGATGCATCATATATTTTGCTTGACGATAGAACAGGTGAAACAAACTCCACAGACCTGTATTGTAGGAGGGACCCAAACATGTAAAATACTACTTTACCACATTCATTTTGCAGTGAATCAAATAAAATACCACGGCATCATAAAGGCATATTCTGTGTTCAGGACAGGAGATGTAATGCCCTCTAGTGGTGTATAAGGTAATAACTAGTTCCAGATACTAAACGTCATTGAATCTCCACAGCCAGGTAATAACAATATCTCAAACTGTATCTGAAAATAAGTTAGTAATGGTTATTGTAGATAAAGTATTAAAAAATGAGAGGACACTTACAATAGTTGTGTTCAAAATGTCCACCGAAGACATTTTGACCATGAACTGAGTTGGGTTTCTCCCAAGGTTTTTTTTCCCCATTCTGTCATCTGATGGAGTTTGGGTTCTTTGCCCAATTTATAGGTCAAAATAGTTTGGGAACCCTGATTATTACATTCAGTCTCCACTTAACGCTGTGCTATACTCACTGTACCTTTAAGAAATGGTTTTATTTCGCATTGCGTCTCTCTCTCTGTCTGATTCCCGCAGTCATTCTCCTGCGCTCTGGGTCAAAACACACGGATGCACACACTGGACCTCCCACTGGCCATTTATCTGCACCGCCAGGGGTCACAGACATCACCACCTACTTTCACAGACTCGACCTTTGACCCCCAGCCACCTCATTACAGCACTCCTAACAGACCCAGAGGTCTCTGATCTGACTCAAGGGGAAAGGTCAACTACCGGCCATGGTGATTTTCCTGTTATTAGGCTCAACGCTGGAGACCCTTTTGAATTCAACAAAGCAAAGGTCGAGTTTCAGCCAATCACCATTAAGCTCATCACCACCTGAATACCTCATTCAGCCAAACAAGGGTCCAAGTGTGTGTGGGGGGGGGGGGACTAGGAGAAAAAAACCCCATGGAAGTCAATGGGGTCCATCAACTGTTTGGTTACAGACATTTTTCAAAATATCTTCTTTTGAGTTCAGCAGAAAAAAGAAATTCATACAGGTTTGAAACAACTTGAGGGTGAGTAAATGATGACAGAATTTTCATTTTTGGGTGAACTATCCCTTAAAGGACCAATCAGCCGCCGCCATCTAGAGTTTTTAATGTCAGAACTTTGTATACATCACAATTATATCTCAAAATGTTTTGTGTTTGGGTTCTAATTATTAGCTAACTGCATTTGCTTACAACTCAGGTTGCGCAATCTGAAACTGAACAGAAAATCTGCACGTATCTGGATATTCACAGGCGAGGCCTTTGAGTCAAAGTAGCAGAATTTACAGATGCTGACGGAGATCCATTTGGCTCGAGGTCTGGTGGAGTTGTTTTGGAAAGGAGACATTATTGAGAGCAGACCTCAGTCACTGCTTTACATCCATTCATACAGACAGCCTGCCAATCCTGGAACTGCTGTGTTGTGTGAGCACTGCGAGGTTGGCGGGATCAAGGGGGTTTTAGTTCTGTGTGAAGCTCTTCTAAGTGTGTGTTCTCCACAAAAAAATAAAAAGCTAATTTTAAAAATGATTTTTATGACTCATGAAATGTTGAACAGTCCATGAGAAAGAAACTCATTTGGCCTTACAAGCTCCAAAAACAACTTGCTAATCTCAGCGCAGTTATGCTAACACAATGGCCACGAAAAACAAACGCAGCCCTCGTGAATGAATAAAGCATTAGCATTGGCTTGAAACAACACAAACATTCTGTTTCTAAAGGTGGAAAATCATCAATGAATCATAAGCTTCGTCAAAAAGTCAACAAAGCAATGATTGATTATACTCATTTAAATTGCATAGTGAATTGCATAATTATGAATGCTGGCTAACCAAGAATACTAAATATTAAAATTGAGTGTGCTACAGACCTCAAAACAGAGATGCAGCTGACATCGTTGGCCACATGGTCTCTCACACACACACACACAACTTAAACCTGCTCTCATGCGCTTGTAATGGATCTCCCAGAGAGTTCTGGCCTGGATACACTGCTCTCCACTGCCTTTGAAGTCCACAACACACACTCAATAAGTGATGTTGTGCGATATAAACCCTTTTTTATCATGCCAATAAAACTTGATCATGAGAGAGATATAGTTGATTGCCCATGTTTCACTTTCCTCTCTAACACTAACTTTTTTTTTTTTACACAAGGTATCATGGTAAAATCATGTCATGTCTCATACCAACTCTAAAAAAACCTATTATTATATTTTTTTGACATGTGCCATTGTATTATCATTGAAGTACCTAATTCATTTTAAAGTACTTTTTGCAGTGGAAGTTTTGTGTGTCATGCTGATACCATGTTTTTTGGACACGGTACCATGGTAATGCAATGTTTTTTAGACATGTGCCACTTTTAAAAAGGCACCAAAAAGTACTATGGTATAATTGGAAGTACCTTGGATTACAATATATGAATAAATACCATTGGACATTAATTATACTGAAATTATAATTATGGCATTCCAACATACTTTCAAGAATTCCATGGTATTACCAATGTTATTTTAGTATTATTTATATACTATTATAGTATTTATTCATATTTTGAATTAGCTTTTATTTTTATCATTTTAGTTTTCATGATAATTTTAGTTTAAGTTTTTTAGTAATTTTGTTGTTCTTTTCTCATTTTTATTAGTTTTTGTTGTCGTTTTTTATTAAATTTTATTATAATATAATATTTTTATACGTTATTTCAGTTTTGTTTTTTGTAATTTTAGTTTACACTTATTAATCTCGGTTAGTTGCAAAGTCAACATTGAATTATTATTTTTTTAAGTTTACATTTTCACGTAATATTTATATTTTATATTATTTCAGCTTTATTTCAATTACTGGAAACTATTTTTTATATTATTTGGCTTTAGTTTTAGTAGACAATAAAAAATACTTGATATTACCATGGTACATGTCCAAAAGATATGGTAGAACTATGTTACTTTTTTGATGCTTTCTTTTGAATGTTGTGTTATTTATGTGTGTTGGATTTTGAGAACTCCCAAAACCTCCACTTCACCTCCGTGGAGTAATAGTAATATTTATAAAAGTAATATTTTTGGGATAGTTAAATTTGAGAGGCGATTGTAAATTTGGGGAGTCCCCATCTCTAGCAGGTGTGAGTTTCTCTTCCTTGAAAAATCACGGGCGAACAAAGACCCCGCTGTTACGAAGAGAATCCGAGAGATCCCAACAACAACGCTTCAATTGAGACTTCACCATCCCGGGCTGGGAAAGTTTCTGCTCGACTAAACAAGCCCAACCTGAGACCATCTCTCCATCACGCCATCCACAATAGAAAAAAAGTCACTTGTCTCAGAGCAAATCAAACATGCTTATCCTGGTGAAACAGGGAGGAGGAAAGAGAACGATTACGGTTCGCCTGCATGAAGGACCTGCCAACTAAAACAAGGAAGAGAATAATACAATAAATCTTTCATCACACAGTTCGAGCGCCAAACAAGCCCACCTCAACGCCAGTTCTGTTCTCTGATGTCATCTGTGATGATTTATGGGAAAGATGTACTTCATGTCGGATGAATTTGGAGTTTAATGGAATAACGAAACCCGGCGTGACAGAGGAATACTAAGTTCTGATTGGAGGAGCTGCGTTCAAACCTGCACTGCACATTCAACTGTAGCAACTGTAAACGTTAATTATGCCAATAAGACATTTTATTTTGCATTTATTCTGTGCATTAATATTAATAAATGTAATATTGTTGAACATGGATGTCTTTTATCATATTGCTGTCACCGGCGTTGTATAAAAGCTATCAGCCACTTGGGTAAAACTGTTGATAGATAGATAGATAGATAGATAGATAGATAGATAGATAGATAGATAGATAGATAGATAGATAGATAGATAGATAGATAGATAGATAGATAGATAGATAGATAGATAGATAGATAGATAGATACCGAACGCTGTGAGTGTGTGTTAGAAATCACCCACTATCTCAAAACTTTAAACACAACATCTTCAAACTACATTCAGAGAACATCTGACTGTTCTGGCAAAATCAAACAATTGCCTCCATGTTATCTGTGCTCAAATAATGCTTTCAGATCTTACAAACATCAGTCAATAATATAAACACTACAGATCATTCATTGGACACCATGTCAAGAAATAGAGAACACAGCATCCAAAGCATGCAGTTACAGAAAAAAGTGTATTGTAACACAGTAAACAGCATTTTGCATTTACCGTAAATAGGATAGTAATCACAACTAAGTAAGGTGAATAAATTGTATACTGAACTGCAAGTATAGTATTGAACTGAATATTGTATATTACTGAATTTCTGTATATTCAGCACTGTAAAAATACAGCAGTCCAACCTCAAAATGCAATGCAGCGTCAGGCAAGTGTTTTTCGCTAGTTTCAGCCCGACGCAGTTATTATTTTCACGTCCTGCGCCACGTTGTTTAAATAGCAAATGCATTTGCGCCCGTTTGTGCGCCCATGGGTCTGCTGTTCTGAAAACGAGGTGTGTTCTGGCGCATTGTTGGACCGTTGCTATTTTGAGGCAACAGAAATAGACTGCACCATTGACCAACTAAAACCTAGCCTACCCGGCTTGCCCCGTAGATGGTCTGCTTGCGCACTTTAACCTCTCAAGGCAAGGGAAGGCAAGTTTATTTATATAGCACATTTCAATTCAAAGTGCTTTACATAGAAGAAATTAAAATAATGAAAAGAAATAAGAATAATTAAAACAGTTTAGAAAAATAAAATAAAATACAGTACTTTAAAAAAAAAAAAAAAAAGAATATTATTATAGATCTTTCCTTCAAAGGATTCCCTTAAGACTTAAATCTTTCAACCTTCTTTTAACCTTCAATCTTCTTACGACTTCCATCTATCAACTTTCCTTTAACTTTCTTTTCTCCCTCATTTACTCACACGTTCTTTTCACTTTCTTTAGCACTTTAGCACTGCGTTCACATTCTTTCTCAGACGAAAACTTTAATATCGTCATTTAAATACTGTTCTACTTTCAAACCCACATTAATACACGTCACTTTCACATTATCACCTTCTGAGTGGGCATTTACAGTTACGGGCTAAATGCCCTGCTGGCATAGGAGAAATTAAAATAATTAAAAGAAATAAGAATAATTAAAACAGTTTAGAAAAATTGAGTAAAATACAGTACAGTACAAACAGTCGGACGAACAGCGGCACAGTGCTCATTCAGTAAATGCACAGCTAAACAGAAGTGTTTTGAGTCTGGATTTGAATGTGACCACTGTAGGAGCACATCTGATCTCTTCTGGAAGCTGGTTCCAGCTGTGGCTGGCATAGCTAAAAGCAGACTCACCATGTTTAGAGTGAACCCTTGGTATTTCTAGCTGATATGATCCTAATGATCTGAGTGATCTGTTGGGTTTATATTCAGTGAGCATATCTGCAATGTATTGAGGTCCTAGGCCATTGAATGATTTATATACCAGTAATAATACTTTAAAATCAATCCTAAATCTAACTGGGAGCCAGTGTAAAGACCTGAGGACTGGTGTGATATGTTCATATTTTCTGGTTCTGCTCAGAATCCTGGCGGCAGCGTTCTGTATGAGCTGCAACTGTCTTATGGTCTTTTTGGGAAGGCCAGTGAGGAGTCCATTACAATAATCCACCCTGCTGGTGATGAAAGCATGCACAAGTTTCTCTAAGTCTTGTCTGGAAACAAAGCATCTAATTCTTGCAATATTTTTCAGATGATAGTATGCTGATTTAGTTATTGCTTTGACATGACTACTGAAACTAAGGTCTGACTGTAGTGTCACACCAAGATTCCTGACTTGATGTTTAGTTGTTTGACCCCTAGAGTGAAGGTATGCGTTCACTTTGAGAACTTCATCTTTGTTTCCAAACGCAATAACTTCAGTTTTGTCTTTGTTTAATTGAAGAAAGTTTTGACACATCCAACTGTTGACTTCGTCAATGCATCGGCACAAGGAGTCAATGGGGCTGTAATCATTAGGCGATAGGGCTAAGTACAGCTGTGTGTCGTCTGCATAGCTGTGGTAAGCAATTTGGTTATTTCTCATTATTTGGCTCATTGGGAGCATATACAGGTTGAACAGGAGTGGCGCAAGAATTGAGCCTTGAGGGACTCCGCATGTCATGGATGTCCACTCAGACTTATGGTCTCCTATACTAACATGATAACCTCTCCCATCTAAGTATGACCTGAACCATTTTAGGACTATCCCAGAAAGCCCCACCCAGTTTTCCAGCCTGTCAAGAAGTATGTTGTGATCGACAGTGTCAAATGCAGCACTGAGGTCGAGTAGTACCAGCACTGATAATTTGCCTGAATCAGTATTTAAGCGAATATCGTTTATTATCTTTATGAGCGCTGTCTCTGTGCTGTGGTGCGGTCGGAAACCAGATTGAAAATTGTCAAAGTATCCATTCGAGCTTAAGAATTTGTTCAGCTGATTGAAGATAACTTTTTCAATGATCTTGCCTATGAAAGGAAGATTTGAGATCGGTCTATAGTTGCTTAATATGGTCTTATCCAGATTGCTCTTTTTCAGGAGGGGCTTGACAACTGCAGTTGTCAAGCCCACACAAGTAGTTCCGTTTGTGCTCTGGAGAAGCGTTCAGTTTTTCCGCTTGTAAATTTCGGCATGTAAATAGCGAATCCGCCATGGCGCTAGTGCAACTGGCTTTTAAAGGGAATGGGAGATAAGACTCTGGTTGGTTTATTGCGCGTTACGCCCAAAACACACCCATTACTCATTAAGAGAATAGGGACGACCCTTTTAGAGCATGCGCCGGGTGCACCGACCATTTTTCCGGTCGTTAAACTAGCAAAAGTGGATTCAGACACGCCCTGAGTGCATGTGCGCTTTAGACCACACGCAAAAGAGTTGTGCAACTGCAAAATCAAGGTCAGTGAGAGATTCGTTATGCCTCAGCATCACGTCTTCATGTTGGTCCGGCCTGAGGTCTCTGTTCACGTCACAGGCAGTGTCGTCTCAGGCCAGGAAAAGGGAAAAGCCCTCTAGTGTGCTGGATCCAGCCTGGACAACACTGTCCACACCTTTCTCATCCTCATCCTCTTCCTCCTCGTCCACCACCTCTTACACACACTCTTCCTCCTCTCGCTCTCAGAATGTAGAGAACAAATAATAAGTGAAGTGGCTAAACTTAACTTTATCTAGTCAAACTAAAACAACAGACCAATTAAGAAATCAGCATCAAAATGAAGTGATCTAATCAATAACTCAAATCAAGCGTTCAATCCCACTTCCCTTTTATGAGCCTCGTTCTGCAACCCACAAATCACACCGCAGTGTTTACATCCAGACATAACTTCAACACAAGAAAAAAGGCCTGAGTTGATTGGCTGGAGAAGACAGAGGAACGGATTTACGTGCGAGTGCAGTGTATCAGCCGGCGCGTGCCGTGTGAGATACACGTGATTTGAGAGCCTCCCTTTGATTCAGGTTCTCCAGACTGCAGATCGACGGCCAAAATCAGCTCAGATGAAGGAGCCTGTTACGCAACCATCTCATAGTGAGCCCTGAGTAAACACACACACACACACACACACATCTAGTTTCAACCATTCCCACAGTTGTCACTCAGCAGCTCATTGCACGCCCACAAACATGAGGCTCGGTCCAGGTAAAAAGTTTGAAGGAAGGTGAGAGCGAGTTAAGAAAGTGAGGGAAAAAAGACTTATTTAGCGCACTCCAGAGGGCCTTTACATCACTCCGTTTCATCATATTCATCGCACAAGCTGCCGTCTACTTCTGAGGAAATGTCAGAATCCCCAAACCTCACGGACTGCCTACAGCAGAAGAGGCACGACACGCATGGGAAAGCCATCATAACTCTGTCAGTCAGTCAGAGAAATGAGCCCAACGTGGAAAAATGCCGCCTGATATGGAAGCTTGTTTCTGCCACAGAATAAAACATTTTAAAAGATAATTGCGACTTTTTAACTTTATTTCTCAGAATTGGGAGATATATGGCCCTATTTTAAGGATCTAAGCGCATGGTCTAAAGCGCACGTGCACTCAGGGCGTGTCTGAATCCACTTTTGCTAGTTTAACGACGGGAAAAATGGTCGGCGTGCCAGGTGTATAGTCTAAAAGGCTTGTCCCTATTCTCTTAATGAGTAATGGGTGTGTTTTGGGTGTAATGTGCAACAAAACAATTAGAGTGTAATTTCCTATTCCCTTTAAAAGCCAGTTGCACTAGCGCCTGGGTGGATTGCTATTTATTTGGCGGAATTTGCAAGCGGAAAAACTGAACGCGTCTCCAGAGAGCAAACGGATCTGCTCGTGCGCGAGGTTAAAGTGAGAAAGCAGACCATCTACGGGACAAGCCGATTTCCACCATATCTTTATGTACACAATAATAATCTTTTACATTGTAATCCTTTTATTTTTATATAGCATGTTTGTGTGCTGCTCTGCATCCCTGTGTGTGTAATAAGCAGAGTGTACAGTGTTGTGGACCCGCCTATAAGCGCACATTACTAACGCGCTCTTTAAATAACAAAAAAAATATTGCTCCATTGACTTTAGACCAGGTTTCTGTTGGTCAGCGCAGTCTATTTCAGTTCTTCAAAATAGCAACGGTCCAACAATGCGCCAGAACACACCTCGTTTTCAGACCAGCAGCCCATGGGCGCACAAATGGGCGCAAATGCTATTTAAACAACGTGGCGCAGGACGTGAAAATGATAACTGCGTCGGGCTGAAACTAGCAAACAACACTTGCATCGCACTTGGCGCTGCATTGCGCTGGGTGTATGATAGGGCCCATAAAGTCAACATTGCGTGATATAAATTCGCAATTGCTTGTTATAAAGTCAGAATTCCAAGAATAAACTCGCAATTCATACTTTTGTTCGCGCATTTTGACTTTAAAACACACAATTGCGACTTTATATTATGCAATTGTGACTTTATATCTCCCAATTGCATGTTATAAAGTCAGAATTGAGAGATATAAACGTAATTCTGAGAAAAAAGACAGAATTGTGAGTTTATTTCTCGCAATTGCGAGTTTATATCTCACAATTCTGACTTTATAACTCGCATGTAGATGTAAACTGGCAATTGTGAGATAAAAAGTCGTAATGACACATTAGCAGACAGGGGGTTGACGCTGTGATACTATCAACATACAAACTGAATGACTTGAAATAGTACACGCCACGGTAAAAAATTGTTCCGGAGTTGTAAATAAAACAAGAAATTATTGGAGTATGATTTACAAGAAAATACTATTTTAGTTTTTCTAATTCAAAACTTCACATTTAATTCAATGTGTTACTTGTGTGTAACAACTACACTTTGTAGTTATTTGTGAAATTTACTTGTAAAATTGTTGCAACAATCCACCAACAATTTTTTTTAGTGTAAGAATCTAGAAAATTAACACAACTTTGTTATTTTTAACAGAGCTAGAAGAGAATGAAGGTACCAATGATGCTTCATAGGTCATGTGACCAAAAGAGAGATTATTTGGTAACACTTCAGCTTACGGTTCAGTTCTCACAAACTAGTTGCTTATTAGCATGCATATTTACTTGGATATTGGTTGTTTATTAGTATTTATAAAGCATACATTAATGCCTTATTCTGCATGATCATATTCTACATCCCTTAATCTATACCCAACACCTAAACTTTACAACTACCTTACTAACTATTAATAAGCAGTAATTAGGAGTTTATTAAGGCAAAAGTCATAGTTAATAGTTAGTTAATAGTGATAATTGGACCCAAATCTAAAGTGTGACTGCTAATTTCAAAAATGTCAATATGAACATTATTTAACATATATTATATTATTATATAAACATATTTCCAAGTCCATGTCTGTGTTGATCAGGTCATGAAAAGTGGACTGGATCACACAATTGTGACAATTGTGTATACAATTTATAACAATTGTGAGTAGCTCCAGTTGGCAGCTCACTCATTTCTCTCTCTTTAATATGGTTTTCTGCTGCTTTTCTACACATTCGGAGTGTTTCTCCACAGTCCTAAATCAGAGGATGTGGTCAGACGTTTTTGCAGACAGCTGGGTTTAAAAATAAACTCACTGGACCTTCCTGCGTTCATCACCCCACACTACGTCACAGCGTGCGTGTGTGTGTGTGTGTGTGTGTTACGTCCTCCGAGCGCATCATAACATTCGGTGGTTGCGGTGCCAGCAAATGGCACGGGAAAGCCGTCTCTGCCGTTATTTTTAACCCGTTGTCTCCATGGAAACTGCCACATATGAGAAGACCCACACACTCCTGCCAACTTACATGGGAGTGTGTAAATCTTCTGCATGGGAGTGTATGTCTGATTCTAGGCCACATCTGTAAAGGGTCATATATTGTATCTGGATCCGTGCATTTAAATAATCTATAGATATAATATATTCACCATAGTGATTATTTTGGGGCTGGTGTTGCAGGAATTCATCATGGTACAAAAGTACAAAGTATTAAGTTTCCCTCCATGTACATTCTCAGATTCAACAACAGCAAAAACATGTAAACAAACTGATTTTTTCAGCAAAATCAACTTGTATTATTCGCTTTAGACACAATAAACAGGATTTGAAGCATTAGAATTGTTACTTACCTGGAGAAGATGAAGAAACAGAATTGATGGAGCGACAACATGAAAGAGAAAAAGAGACATATATTTAGTCAAAGTGTGTTTATACATTACCGTTCAAAAGTTTGGGGTCAGGAAGTGTTTTTTTTAAAGAAATGAATACTTTGATTCAGCAAGGATGCATTGAATTTATCAATATTGAAAGTCTTTTGTGATATTTCAAATAAAATCTGTTCTTTTGAAATTTCTATTAATCAAAGAAATTAATTATCACGGTTTCCACCAAAATATGAAGCAGCACAACTTTGCACATTGATAATAATAATAAATGTTAAACAAATCAGCAGTCATCAATCATATTAGAATGATTTCTGAAGGATCATGTGACACTGAAGACTGGAGAAAAGATGCTGAAAATTCAGCTCTGATCACAAAAAAAATGACATTTTAAAATATATTCACATAAAAAACAGTTATTTTAAATTAAAATAGTATTTTATTGTTTTTGCTGTATTTTTGATCAAATAAATATAGTCTTTATAAGAGGTTTCTTTAAAAAAAAATTCTTCCTCCCCCAAACTATGCAAAATAATGCATTTGAAATGTTATTTATCAATATGTCCACTTAAATTATTTAACCATCAACGTGGTATGGACTTTAAAAAAAAAAGACTTTAAGGCCTGCGTTCAGTTTGAGGTTTAAGTAACCTTTAAAATAGCCGCTCCAGGGATTGAAACATGCACTTTTCCCCATTACATGCGAGCGGTGTCCTGTACTATAGTGTTTGCCGTCAGTATCTGTAATGTCTGACAATGCATGAGCTCAAAGAAGCCATTTAAAAGCTCATAAAGGGAAACCCTCCGCCGGAGTCTCTAATGTGAGGTCATTCATTTCAGGTCAACTGCACTTCATTGCATGTGACAGAATTTATGTGAGAAACCCAATATGTGCTCTTTTTTTTTTTTTATAACATACTATAAAGTGTGCAAACAGCAGATTTTAAAAAGACCACTCACTGCGAGCGAATCGAAGTTTGAATCGGATTCAGTCAAACTTTCATGTAATACAGTATATACATATATACATTATAAAATACTATTGGTTATTATTAAATATTTGTGTATTTTAAAAATAATATCTACTGCTCGTCATAAATCAGATTAAATGGAGACTAAAAACAGACTTCAGCTTAAGTCTCCCACTTCTCAGATGGATTTCTTAAGCAAAAGATTCCACTAATGTCGCTTATATATCAAAAGTTATAGAGATCTCAATATAAACTCAAACATTTCTCATCACAGTTTCTGCAAGACCTGATCTGAGCTCCATTCATTTTATAGCTCTGTATCAACAATCATCTTGTTTTTATTTCTCCTACAGTCTTGAAAGTAAAAGTTCTTTATAGTTCCATAAAGAACCTTTAGCATCCACGGAATCTTTCCATTCCATAAAAGACTCCTTATAGTGAAAAGAAGGTTCTTTAGTTCATATTTTTGAAATGCTCTTCACATTGTGAGAAAAGGGTTCTTTTAAGAACGGTTCAAAGAATTCTTCTATGGCATTGGTGTGAAAACCCATTTTTGGAACCTTTAGAAAGAGAAGAACAAATTCTGAGACAAAGTTTCTACAGTATATGCACCACAATAGAGAACTCCATTAAGTCTCCTGAGATATAAAAGAGCAAAAACATTTTCCTCTGGGACCCTTCATTCAAAAAATATCTGATGTGCTGAGAGAGCATGCAGACAGTTTCTCTCTCACACACACACGCACACACACACGCTGCAGCACACACATCCCAGAGGCAAAGACACACACACACACACACTCGCTCGTAAGCCACATCATTACTCGTTCTGGATTCGCTGTCTGTGATTGGTCGAGAGGGAATGGATGGGTAGCAACAACACAGACTGGCACACGTGGTCGGCCCTCTACGACACACTCACACACACACTTTCTGTCTCTCGCAGGCAAACACGAAAACATTCATCCTCCCTGTCTTCAACAAATACACTCATTCACTGCACCATCTTTGTTTCTCTCTCTCCATCACTCTGCGTGATGTTGTCGTGCTGCGGGAGAGAATGAGCAGGAGCAGCCAATGCTGGGACGGCCTGTCATTCACACACACACACACACACACACTGACCAGCCTCATGCTACTCAAAGCCTACGAGAATGTAGGTCAATTTTTTTTTCCTCTTGATAGTAGTTAAAGAAAGATATCTTCTCTGTTAGAAACACAGTACAGCGTTCAGCCAGCATGTGTAGCATTACAATGAGTGACACCGGATCATATTAAAGGGATATTTCACCAAAAATACAAATTCTGCCATTGCCTTCTCATCCTCACGTCGTTCTGAACCTGAATACAAAAGAACATGTTTTGAAGAATGTCCATGCTGCTCTTTCTATATAATAAAAGTCAATGGGAAACAGGGGCTGTCAAGATCCAAAAAGGGCAAATAGCACAATATAAAAAGACCATATGATTCATGCAATATATTTGACAAATAGAACCATAAAAGAAGTCCATATGAAAACTCTCTAAATAGTTTTAGCATGTTATTGAATATGGCAATGTTAATGGTCTCGGTGGCCTAGATCTGATACACTGATGCTGCTGCGGAGCAATATGGACTTATATATACACTCGCTGCTGTAAACATGTAAAGACATACATAAATCCTGTAGCAGATCTAGACAGGTGGAGCTGGGGGAGGTGGAGGGGTTCAGAGGAACTCTACAGGACTAGCTTACAGCAAACAATAAACCAGACTATTTAAATGTTGAGCAAGCAATCTCATTGGCTGCAGGATCAGCAGAGGCCAATCAGCTTGTGCCATGCTGTAATGATGTGATTGCTTGCAGATTGCATGTGTGTGTGCGTGTGTGTGTGTGTGTGTGTGTGTGTGTGTGTGTGTGTGTGTGTGTGTGTGTGTGTGTGTTTAATAATAATAGAGCAAGTATTACCAGCTAACTCGAATTCCTTCATCAAAATGTTGACATTGAAGCAATATCAATAACAGAAAGTAATAAGCATAACAGAATGATGAGAAAAACAAAACAGCAAGATGTGATATGGCTCATGATTCCCACGGTGTTGTTTTGTCGCCCCGGGGCAGAAAACCAAACAATCCACCTGTGGGTCAGGAAACGGCTTAAAACAACAAGAAATATGGGTGTTGTTTGAAACGCGAATCTGTCAGTACTTTCATTAAATGTTTGAGAATGTGACACCAAAACATCTATTAATCATCTTATGCTAAATTATTGCACGTTATAGATCCACAAATGTCACAAGTTCTAGTAAGTGTCATAAAATATGTACTGTACATCATTCAGATTTCAGATATGTGCAATGTTCATCCACTAGCTTTGCACTGCTAAACATCCGTCTCACTACTTTTTGTTTTTTGTGGAAGCAGGTCAATGTAACACAGCTCTTCTCTGCATGCATTAAAGAAGACTGGCACGACGTCAGTGAACTCGCCCACACACACACACAGAGTCAGGATCATATCGGACCACCATGACGGCACACATAGCAGGAGGAGTGTGTTTCTCAATCCCAAAAGCTTTTATATCAGGCGTAATCTGCAAGTTTCTGAAGTCTTATCAAACGGTTGGTTCTGTGACGGTCAACAGAAAGTCAAATGCAATGCAGTTTTTTAGGCCCTGATTATGAGACGGACAATATTTCTAAAGGCACTGCACCATTTGGAATAGAATTGAGAAAGTTTTTTAAATTCAAATTCTATTTGACTTGAGGTAGCAAACAGATTGCGAGTTCTAAGAAATTCATATAGCAGTAATGTTCAACTAAGGAAAGTTTATCGTGGCACAATATTAAATAATGGCTTGAAAAAGCTTTTGGGGGGAAACCTTCAAGTTTAAAGGAATTCAAAGAAAACACAGCTGATGCATTCTGGGAAATTAAGTTTAAGTTAATTCATTACATATGAAGAGATATATAAACTAATTTGTATATATTTTATCGATCTGCTCGTCCATCCATAAGGCCTATAAACCTTCAAACTTCATGGATTTTTCAAAACTTTCAAGATGTAACATTTGTCATGACAAACAGTGCTTTTCTAGTTAACAAGTTAGACGAATTTCTTAGTTCATATTTTAATTTACTCCCTTACATTTGAATTGCGAATCACTCTCCTATTTAATTCAACTTCAATCCAAATTCAGCAGCTGAACTGGAATTTAAAATGCTTTCTAAATTCAGTTCTGAATGGCAGTCGGCCCTTGAGTCTCCTGGTCTTCTTTGAAATGCATCCGGCACAGATTAAAAACCACCGTTTGAGGACCTCATTACCAATTCAAAACATCCCTGAGTGTATTCTACGGAAACCAAGAGCTGAACGCTTCCTCGAGGTTTGACATCGGCTTTAGACTGGATAGAAGACTACAGGAAGTCCAGGTTTGGACGCTTGACAGGTCCACGAGTCGAGCTCACGAAGAGGCACCTGTGGGACAATAAAAACACGGCAAGCCACTAAATCTGCTCTCCATTAGTTCCCGATAGTGCAGAAGAATGCGAGTGGCTGCATCTGCGTGCCGAGACCTGTGGTCTTTGAGTGACCCTCCCTCAAGGCCGGCTCGCCCTCGGCCCGTAAATCCTGGGTGGAATAGGTGGTGTCATCCCAACCCTCATCAGTCCACCCTCAGGATCCCTTATTTCCCAGCTAAGAAAACATTCAGAGCGTGCCGGATTGACCCGGGGTGAGGGTGTGTCGGCGAACGTGTGTGTGTTTTACTGGCATTGTTTCAGGCGTACCCCATTTTACTGCATTCTTAAAAACACACGTGCACTCAGCGAATAAACATCCTGATTGTTTCCGCGTGTTTAATGGTTTTTCACTGGACGTGACCGCGAATATCGTCCGATTTCCCTGAAGCAACGGTTAAAACGTCCCAGAAGACTTCTTAAAATGAAGCACCTTCCTGCTTTTCGCCCTGGTGAGGTAATCGCTCGCTCGAGTTTTGATTCGTTACTCTGATCTCAAAGATATCGGGTGACAGTTTTGGATGAGGGAACACATCCGTAATCTGCTTTCAATTAGACCTCCCTCTCTCGTACAATTCCACGCAATCCCAATCGTAGTAGAACTTAACCGCATAACGTGTGTTGTGTAGAAAAGCGCAGTACAGTCGCTGCACATGGAGGGAATTAGGGAGAGTCTGGTGCTTGTGGATCTACACGTGCTCTAGTTACAGTCTGGCATTCGGACAACAGCTAAAAGGCACCGCATTCATCTAAAAGTGATGGAGGTATTTTTGCGAGCCCTAATGGTGAGTATTGCTAAAACACAAGGGCGGAAAAGAGTAACTAAATACATCTGCCGCCACTAGCAATTCTGGGGTCTGTCGAGGGGTCTGTCTGTGACTTTGGACAAGGTTTTGGCACACTGGTACTCATTTGAGTGGGGCTTTTTATTTAAAGGGATAGTGCATCCAAAAAAATAAATAAATCTGTCAACATTCATTCACCCTGATGTCATTCAGAGCCCTGCTTTTTTCTATCCACCTTATTTTTCAGTGTAGTAATATGCAGTACTCTTATATATAACAGTGCATTAAACTGTAAAACTATTTGCTCTGCTTGTGTTTACTGTATTTCCATTAAAACACTATAGTCCATGTTGCTTGTACACTATATTTTAAAGATGCAATACCTAAATTTAAAGGAAAAGAGCGCGGAAAAATGAAGTGAACTACCATTCGAAGTAAAATGTTGCCCTTTACTGTAGCTCTTTTGTATTTGCACAAAACACAAAAGAAGATATTTTGAAGAATGTTGGTAACCAAACAGTTAATGATCCCCATTGACTTCCATAGTATTTGTTCCCCATACTATGGAAGTCAATGGTGTCCTGCATTTACCAACAAATGTCTTCAAAATATCTTCTTTTGTGCTCAACTGGACAAAGAAACTTATACAGGTTTGGAACAACTTGAGGGTGAGTAAATGATGACAGAATTTTCATTTTTAAGTGAACTATCCCTTTAAGCCAAAAATCGCCATATTAGGCCACTGAAACAAACCAGTCAATGTGTTCAATGTGCCACATAGCGCTCACAATCTTCCAGAGGTAAACCTACTGGTAGAATAAAGCATTAGCTATACCATCAAAAACTTCCAAGAGTACTCCCAGCACACTTTTGTTTATAAGGACGGGGTTGTATGTTCCTTCTCAGCGAAGAAGAGCTTCGTCCCTGTACGGTGCGAATGACATTTCTCTCACAGTGAGGATGACATCATTTGTCACACCGTGGGCCGAACACCAGCGCCGAGGCTCCTGGGACAGTGAATCATTTCTACATCCATGAGTCTCCACAGACATCACACACACTGACCCAGTTAAAAGCCTCCGACTCAACGCAGGGCAACAACATGTCAGCTTCAACAAACACCATGAAAACAAAGCCAACAAAAAGACAAACTGTCTCAATTCTGGGTTTTTACAGAGCGCTGAATTGATAATAAACAAAACCAATATACAACATATTTTGATGAGAAATGATTCTTATTAAAAACAGTTAAAGATGTGACAGACTCAACAATGCATCAGGAAAAGGGACGTTTCATTCACGCAGGAGGTGAACAGTCTCATCCGGCCCTCCAGGAAAACTACAGTATCTTCATGGAGACAATTGCTGTTATCTTACAGTCATGTGAGACAGGCCTCTGATTTGATTGGCTAAGCAGATTCCACGTTAACCAATGAGGATGCACTTAAAAGTTCCTCATCTCATCTCATCCCTTTCTCAGCAGAACACCACAGAAAAACAGTGCACTTCTGAGTAGGGATGGGAATCGTGAGGAGTTTAACATTTATGTATATTTGGCAGATGCTTCATTTCATTTTATAAGTTCATGCATTGACTGGGAATCAAATCCATAAGCTTGGAGTTACTAGTGCCATGCTTTATGGTGTGAGAGGAATTAAAGTCCCCCTGTGGTGAAAATCAAGCTTTTAATGTTGTTTATATGCCTATGTGGTGTTTTTAATATGCTTTAAGACAAACCATGTGTAACTTCATGTCAACACCATTGCTGAGCATTTTCTCTTTAAAACTGCAGTGAAACAAAGACAGTCTCAAAAACACAGTTTGAAATCGCTGGTGTTTCTGACGTCACAACCAATCAGATCAAGGTGTGATCGTCAACGAGTGGATCTCTGAGCTGGTGTGAGTGAGTGGAGGCGGGGCTCATTAGCATATTCATAGAATAGAGTATGCTACACAAGAGTATACTAAATGAGGTAAGGGTGTAGTTTTACATTCAAGCTATTTTGATGCATAAAGAAAAATTTCAAGGGAAAAAAACGCTTATATATGTCATTTTGGTGTTCAAATATGAGTTTTAAGGGATACAATTATTGACTACAGGGAGACTTTAACACTGAACAGTTATGGTTTAATCCCATTATTGATTATTTTAGTTTCTGGATTATTTGAGTATGTTAAGAAAATGCTCTTTCAGTTCTTCAAAATTCCATGTTTAATTCAATGCCTTGCTGGGGTTTTTTGGGGTTTTTTTTGGTAATTATTTGTGACATTTACTAGCAACTTCTGAGTAAAAAATTTTTATGGAAGAATATGTTTGGTACAATTGATTATGTTTCTTTAACTACTCTTTGGTTCAGTAAAAGCTTAAGCATAGCATAACACGGTTACAGTCCTCATCTGATTTCCAGTTGGACATCAAAAAAAGCAATGGCGTGCAGTTTAGTGATTCAGGAATCACTCCATATGAATCAGTTTCAGATTCACAATGAGTGATTTTTGAGTCTGGGAGCCAGATGAGACGGTTTACTTCTTGTGTGAATAAAATGTGTTTGCTTGATGCATTGTCAGGTCATGTTTAAAATACTCACGTAACCCTTCAGTCGCACTGGATAGAAACAGTCATTTGTTCGAGAGTCAAAACTGTTTGCAAATTCTTGCTTGCGACCAGCAAGACGTCTCAATACAAAACAAGGATATCTATTTATTTATTTGTTCTATTTCGCACAGCTCAACTAAAACATTTATTTTTCTTCTAAGAAATGACATATAGGCTTGAACATCAAAGCTCAGCCTAGATACTTCACTCATGTTGTTCTTTCATATTTCTCTACTTTTATCTTCAAATCACAACAATCCTTTTTACCTTATATAGATAACCTTGTCTCTCTCTCTCTCTCTCTCTCTCTCTCTCTCTCTCTCTCTCTCTCTCTCTCTCTCTCTCTCTCTCTCTCTCCCTGTTGTTTTTCACTTGGGCAAAATGTTGGACAAAACCTCTGTAAATCCTTCCAGCAGGTTCCCATATGAGGCAGCTGTGAAAATCTGCCTGGAATTTAACAAAGGAGAGGGAAAGCACTTCTTAAAATATTTGCAAAAGACATACAAAGTTGCCGTACACTAGGTATACGGTGTTAAATAAAACGTGACAGGACTAAAGGTTAGTTATGGTGAGTTTGTCTCCCAGTGTTTATTTTAGCCTGCTAACCCTCTCATCATTCTTCTTCACATGTCGACGTCGACCCGCGCTTGTTTACTTGTTTTCTGTGATGCTTGCGTGTGGGGAAGCCGTAGATAAAACCTCAAGTCACTTTCATTTGACCATACAAGGTTAAGCAGCGAGCGCTGTTAAATCTCGCCCACGTTGTTATGGGTAACCCCGTCTTTGGTTTGGGTTAGTGCTAAACACTCTTTAGCCCACAATGAACCGCTCAAAGTCAAAGTGCAAAGTCGACTGGGTTTTTAAATATACAAAGTTGGCTGTTACCATGACAGTGTTTGCTAAGGAGCTTCTATGAGTTTCACAGGGTGTTACAACCGGAAAACCCAGACTGTGGAATTTGGGAGTTTTAATAGTGTTTCAAACTCCTCTAAAACAAAACATGAATGTGCTCTAGGTACAGTTTGCTGTGCAATTCGCTTATAACAGTCATTGTAATAAAATAAAATTAAAATTAAAAAAAATATGCATAATCACTTTATTTTCATTGCATGACTTTAAAAACATAATGAGACGCTATCAAACCAAAATAAATAAATTCTAATCCACTTTTAAGGCCAGGTATGGTGTGAATGCAAAAAGATCTGGTTTCTTTTTTACTCGTTGGTCCACTTAAAGAGGTCTGAGGTTATTTTATAGTGGACTAATGTGTGAAAACACTCTTATTTTCTTCTTCTGAATGCATTGTTTTTTGTGGAAGCTTAATTTTTTATGCCACTTTAATATATCACAATGTGAAGTTTTACCTCAAAATGTAATACTCATAATTGCAACTTTTTTATTGTAAATGCAACTTCATGGTTTTTGGGTGCACCTTCTGTTAATGTGAATGAATGAATAATGTATGGAAGAATTTTTCAGCCCGGAGTTAAAAAATAACAATTAATTAATAATTTTATTTCTCATAATTGCAACTCCCAATCCCAAAATGTATTTACAGTTTGTAAAGTGAAAGAAAAGGAGGAAAATACTGTTTTTCCCACACTGCCGCAAGATCCCAGAAGGCAACATATGGAAGTCAATCTGTGGAATCATTCAACTCCAAAAAAAGTACATTGAAGAGAGTTCAGTAAAACCAGTAAGCGCACACCTGCCCGGCTTTAGATCCTCTTAAAGGTCTTTCTGTGCAGCCCTGCAGCTTAGAGAAGAGCCGAGCTTCAGGAATTATCATGGAAAATATGTGGCAGTGAAAAAAAGGATTTACATACCAAGAGCCCGACAGAAAGACTAACAATCCTGCAATGAGCGCACCTACGGGTGAGAGAAACCAGAAACGGGGCAACATTACAGTAAATATGCTGAAACGCCCTGATTTCCCAGTGATATCAGTTGCATCTGCCATCTACAGTAAGTCGGTGAAAGAGAAGAAAGAAGAAAAAACACAATACACCGTTACACAACTCATATCTGGATTATAATATATCTTTCTTAAACTTAAAGAGGTTGTATTATGCCCTTTTCAGTCATGATTTTGTTTTTGGACTCTACTAGAGAATAGATTTTCATGCTTGAATGTTGAAAAACACATTATTTTTCACATATTTTACATTGTTGCAGCTCCTCTCTTCCAGTCTGTCAGTAACACTCTGTTAATTTCTGTCTCTATGAAGCCCCTCCTTCTGAAAAGCACAATGTGCTCTGATTGGTCGTCTGGACCGGTGTGTTGTGATTGGTCAAGCGCTTCTAGTGTGTTTGTGAAATGTCCCGCCCCTTACCATAACTGCCAGTTTCAACACACTACTAACTAACTCAACCAGGCCCCGCCCCTTTATTTAGTATTATGCCTAGGGTGGGAATTATTTAAATGAGGAATACTGACAGTTGGTGTGAGGTATTATATTTAGTAAAAGTTTTCAAAGACAAACATGTTTCCTTTGGAATAACTTCCAATGAAATGGCATTGATGAATCGTTCACAATAAGACCAATTACAGCTCAATTTTGGAAAATGACAAACTCAAACTGAGATTGTGGGTTTTTGACTCGCGCCAGTGAAGGTCTGGTTAGGCTAATACGCCTCTATAGGAGATGGATGTGCTGAAATTACAGATGCCCTCCGACCCAATCCATTAAACCAGATTAAAACCAGATGAGCGTGAGTGTTGCACGTGTGCTACATGTGTCTGTGCGAGTCTATCTACACGATTCGATTTGACAACGTGCAATCAAAGTGAGCTTGTAAGTGAGATGACCTGTTTTACATCCGAATGCAACAGTAAACATTCAAAAATCCAATTGTTTTAACACTTTAAACAAATGCTGGGTTGCTTCAAGCCTTGTTTGGGTCAAATATGGACAAACCCAAATGTTGTGTTTAAAAGTTGAATTTAAAAATGTAATCCAACGGTTGGGTTTGTCCGTATGTGATTGTGACCCAAACATGGGTTGAAACAACCCAGTGTTAAAGGTATAAATTCATCCACTTTACCAAAACTGCTTGGATATGCATTTGAAGTAAGTAATGAAATCTAAATTGGCAGTTTTTTGCTCCTTATTCTTTATGATTCATTAATGCATGTTAGTCCCAACAACAATTAGTCTTCATAATGTTTTATCAAAATGTAAGAACTTGATCCAGTTTATCATCATCTCTCTCCAAGTCTTTTGTGACCCTATTTTTTTCCCCTCATACCTTCTTTAACTTGGAGATCCGAAAGTCAGAAATAATTACAAAACTAAAATCTGTAAAGTCAGTAAACTAAGAAATACTGTTTTTAATAATATTTCTGGCTATCAATTGATGAAAACCTTCAGTTTTGACAGACAAGGTGTGATTACCACATTTAGAAGCTCTCCGAGTCTCCAGGCCTGGATTCTGCTCATTTAACACCGCCATAAAAAAAACTGCAAATGTGATTATTATTACTAAGCTCTGAATAAACAGGTTTTACATACTTCAGGGACTCCAGGACCTGCCAAGTGTTCAATAGGTTAATAAGAAATTCCTGTGATCTTAAAGGCTTAAAGGGAGAAAAACAGAGACAACACAAACAGTTCTGAGAAACCAAGAGAATGAGAATTTTTGTAATGAAAATGATTATGCTATTTTTCATATTTTTATTCAGCAAAAATGCATTCAATTAATCAAAAGTAACAGTATTTTGATCTTTCTAGCCAACATTGATGATAATAATCAGAAATGTTTCTTGAGGATCAAATCATCATATTAAACTGATTTCTGAAGTACAGGATCATGTGACACTGAAGACTGGAGTAATGATGCTGAAAGTTCAGCTTTGATCTTTTACAATATATATTCAAATAGAAAACAGATCTTTTAAATTGTAATAATATTTCATAATCTTACTGTATTTTGAACCAAATAAATGCATCCGATTAAGAGACTTATTTCACATGGATTGTACCAATGGACTCAATCAGTTCTGGAAATGGCAGAGGAAATACAAAGAGGTACAGATGACGACTAAACATCTGTGACTAAAAGAGCACAATCATCTCTTCAAAGTCGACATGACAACTCAATTGACCGTTTGCTTTCTTAAAGGCACAATTCACCCCAAAATGAAACTTGTCATCATTTTACATGTCATCAAACGGAATTCAAATGGATTGTGAACACCCTTTTTATGATGACTTTAATGTTATAAAGCATCTAAAAATACAAATGATGCTTTAAAAACAGATGCTCAAGCAGACACAACACTACCCAGGCGAATCAAAACAACACAGAAAGGGGAAGCTCCTATTGGACGAGGCTGGATTACACGCATGCAGCGTGTGTATTGTGATTCAAAACAGGCTGTGATTGGATGGAGAAGCATGTGCTGGCAGCCAATGGCCTCGTTTTGCATTGTTTGTTTGTGTTTGTGTGTGTGTGTGCGTGTGTGTGTGTGCGTGTGTGTCGTCTGTCTGTCAGAGCCCAGATTATTCCGAACCTTCTGTTAACAGTCGCACAAAGTCTGTCAGGGATTCGTCTGGTTTTCTCACCGTCTCTCTGGCTTCCAAACAAACTTTCTCTTGTGGTATTCCAGTGTGTTCCTGTGTGGTATTCCAGTGTGTTCCTGTGTCTGTCTCTTTCTCCCTGTTTTAAAGAGGTCTGAATGGACTGGTTCCGGAATATTCCAGTGAAACTATCCAAGCAAAATGATTTCATTGTTTAGTCCCATCCATTCTCCCTGGTGCCCTCATTACGATACAACCCTCACACACACACACACACACACACACACACACACACACACACACACACACACATACACACAAACACACACACACTAACACACACAAACAATGCAAAACGAGGCCATTGGCTGCCAGCACATGCACATCATATATGAAAGCACTTGAATTTATCCGAATGTTGTTTGAAATATAAAGTCCACTTAATATTTCAACCCAAAATCAAAAGAAATAAATTATAAATTATATTTTGCATAAAGGCAAAATATAAAATATATATAAGATATATAAAAAGCAGATATTTATTATTTATTACTTTAACGACAATTAAGCAAATTCTTATTAATGAAATGTGACACAATAATAATAATAATAATGATGATAATAATGGTAGTTTTGTTGTCCTGTATATAATTTATGCTGAAATAAAAAAAAATCAATTTAATTCACATTACATATTTTTAGTGTGATAGATTACAAAAATATTGTTTTACAGTAAATTAAATGATAAAGTAAATAAATAATAATTATTATTATTATTATTATATTTTATTACAATATTAATAACAATTAAATAATAGTAATATTAATAAAATATAAAATGTTCAGATAATGTAACAGTGATGAGAATTTGGGATGAAATGAGTCATAAAATAATATCAGAATCTAAAAACTTAAATAAGCTTCATTAACCAAGGCAAAATATCATTTCACTTTTTTTTTCTTTTTTTTTTTTTTGATTTTGGGATGAAATATGACACAGACATGTTCCTTTCATGTTACATTTGTTTTTTTGAGATTCATCTCTTCAGTCCTTGACATATGACATTTTAACAAAACTAATCATTCTATTTTACATAAAGGATATACAGAGAGGTCATTTTCTTAAAAGGTTAAAGAGGTCGAACAGGAAAGGTATTAAGAGATCAGCTGTCAATATAATCAACAGATATAGAACAACAGAGTTATGCTTTATCCTAAAGATGATTCATTTTAATATAAATGGATAATAATGGATTTCAGTGTGTGTTGTAAAAAAAAAAAAAACATCTCTCACTCTCTCTCTCTTTCTCTCTCTCTCTCTCTCTCTCTCTCTCTCTCTCTCTCTCTCTCTCTCTCTCTCCACTCTGAAGCGGCAAAAATGCGACTTGGCAGCCTGGGCGCTTCTTGCCTGGCAACACAGAGGGCAGTGAATCCGCTCCGCAATCCCAGCCAGGGTTTGTGTCCCGCTCCGCTCGTGGCAGCACAACTGACTCGGCAACAGTGCGAAGCTCCCAGACTAAACTGTGACAGGTTGAGTCAAGGTAGCCGACGGCCCAATCTGGCTGCAATTATGCCTACCACCTTCATCTGAAAATGAGCTGCTTTAACAAGGGCACTTATCATTTGAAAGAGCCTCCTACCTTCAAACGACGTCGACAAACATCTGCCCAGACCTTTAAAAATAAATTGTGAGGTTTGGTCCAATTACAATCTGATTTCACCTTATTTGCCTGCACCCTTGAACAGGCGTTTTATGGGTCTGCTTTTCTCCCTCATAACTTTCCAAGTTTATCTTTTTTTTTTTTTTTAAACAAAAACTGCTGATTTTTCCCATCAAAACAGAGACGTCTGAAGGAAGTTTGAACATTGGTCTGTTTTTAAAGGTACGGGGTTTTGTGTAATCTGGCACAAAGGTCTGCAGACGGTCAATTTAGCATGAGGAAACTTGAGGCACGAAGACCTTGGTGAGGAGGAGATCTTTAAACACGGTGGTTGGCGCACAAAAATGTTTGAATGACTTGAAAAGACCAGCTCTACTGTTTCCTGAGGAGATATCTGATTAGTTTAGATTAGTTTAAAAGTTTCAAGTTGGCTAGATTATCTTTTGGCGTTGGATAATCAGCTGACTCACTGATTTAGAGAGGTTTCTGGGTGGTTTCTACAGTAAACGTGTGTCTGTACTTTCACCACAGGCTAATGGAAGTTAAAGTGAGAGCTCAGGAGCGTATCTGCCAAAAAAAGAAGAAGAGGATTACAGATGAGACTATAAGAGACAGAAGCGAGAGCGAGAGAGAAAGAGAGATTGTGTGAAGAAAGAAATCTGTGGATTATTTTCATGCTCCAACACACTAAAAATACTTTCAAAAATGAATTTTGTTCTTAAAACACACTATTATCAGAACATAAAAGAAAGTTTGCAAGTGTTATCGTAAAATTGCTTCACACCATAAGCTAAAAGGGACCATAAAAAATATAAAATGACATTTACAAAAATGCAAAAAAAAAAATTTGTTTGCACTTTACACATTATTTTTTCATATATTATAATATATATAAAATGATGCATTGTTATGCAATATTGAATATTATATATAATAATTTAAAACAAAATAATATATTTGAAAAAATGTAAAGCATGCATGCATTTTGCATGAACATTCGAATAATGCATGAAATAATGTATATTTTCTGGGCAAAAAAAAAAAATCATATCAACACTGTACATCATTTTGTGTGTATATATATGAGCTAAAAAATATTATTAGGCTTATATGTTGTCTGTATACAATAGCATGTCCAATTTATTATTAATGGTCATCTTGCTTTCTAGACTTTCACATTGCCATGAAAACATGCATATCGGTCGATCACTACTTGAATTTAACAGGAACACAATGAATTCCCATACTGGTTTATATTGGTTTAGTTAGTGGACCTGTATAGCCTGTACACATAAAACTTAGCTGGAGAATCGTCCACAGTGTTAAAGCTGGTTTACTATGGAAGTCTTGGTAGTGCAGGTTTGGTGCTGGTCTAGCTGGTAGACCAGTGAAAGATGTCTGACTAAATGGTTAAAGCGATGCTGTTTTGTTTCACAGAAGAATTACAAACCATAAAGGTTTGAAGCAACATGGTAGTGAGTAAATGATTCGAGTGCACTGTTCCTTTAAGATACTCAAGCATGCACACTTCAAACCACCTCTCACAGCCACAGCGCTCCGCTCGAGGAGAATTCAGAGAAAGGTAAATATTTGATGCCTGAACGGCTTGTTACTTCTCCTCCACGAGAACAGACATCTTGTGTGGGCCACCATGAGTTCCAGCAGAAACACCACAGCCACAAACGCTTCTCAACCGCTGCTTTAAGTCTGTGGAGACTCTTCACTCTTAGAAGAAAAGTTCTATATAGAACCTTGAAGAGTTCCGTCAGGCACATCATATATAGAACATTTTAGAGGATCTTATCATGGGATCATTTTATGGATTTAGTTTTAATTAATTAAAATAAATGTCATTTAATTTAATTAAGTGTTATGAGTTAAGCAGCTTGTATGCATTTTTATTTTTATTTTTTTTACACATTTTAAGACATTTCTCGTTATATAAAACCTTTTTTGGGGGGGGGGGGGGGGGGGGGGCATAAAGGGGTTCTTTAATATTGAGTCAAGAGCCCTAGGGTTCTATATAGACCCCCAATTAAACTTTTTTCTTTCTTTCTAAGAGTGTAAGGTTGGGAAGCAAAACATGATCAAGTCATCTGACCAATCAGAGCAGAGTAGACCAATCACAACAGACTGGGTCATCTGACCAATCAGAGCAGAGTAGACCAATCACAACAGACTGGGTCATCTGACCAATTTAGAAAATAGTAGTCCAATCACAACAGACTGAGCCATCTGACCAATCAGAGAAGAGTAGACCAATCACAACAGACTGGGCCATCTGACCAATCACAACAGAGTAGACCAATCACAACAGACTGAGCAATCTGACCAATCAGAGCAGAGTAGACCAATCACAACAGACTGGGTCATCTAACCAATCACAACAGACTGAGCCATCTGACCACTCATAACAGACTGGGCCATCTGATCAATTTACAAAATAGTAGACCAATCACAACAGACTTGGTCATCTGACCAATCAGAGCAGAGCAGACCAATCACAACAGACTGGGTCATCTGACCAATCAGAGCAGAGCAGACTCTCAAAAAGGAGGGGTTTAGAGAGACTGAATCTGTGAACAAACCATTTCAGACACTTTGAGAATCGAGGTGATGTGCAATGTATTTTATGAGAAAATGAAAGTGTTTATTTTTTATTCATTTTTTTATCTTGGATGCATGTAACCTGTTGTAGGAGACAAAATCAGGAGCCTTTAAAATAGCATAATAGGAGCACTTTAACATTACTGGAAGAACGTTTGTTCAGAATAAAGTTCTGTGGACGTTTCCTTTAGGAATGAATTAACCATTCCTTTAAGACAAAAACAAAGTGCAATCCTCAGGTAAAGAAAAATCACCCCATTTCTAGCAAAACATGCGTCATGCCAAGTACCACATAAGGTCTGGCCAGGGAGATTTTAGGCCTCAAATAAATGAGAGAGGCTTCGGTCATGCTAAATTAGATTCTGCATACAGCAGAAATGCGGCTTATTTCGTTTTCTTTCGCTGTGGGAACTGAGTTCTGTGGGTAATACAGCTCCACGGGTATGACATCAGAACAGAGAGATCCAGAGAGACGGATAGAGAGATAGAGAGATGGATAGATGGATAGATGGATAGATGGATAGATGGATAGATGGATAGATGGATAGATGGATAGATGGATAGATGGATAGATGGATAGATGGATAGATGGATAGATAGATGGATAGATGGATAGATGGATAGATAGATAGATGGATAGATGAATAGATAGATAGATAGATAGATAGATAGATAGATAGATAGATAGATAGATAGATAGATAGATAGATAGATAGATAGATAGATAGATAGATAGATAGATAGATAGATAGATAGAAAGATAGAGACAGATTCACTGCAGAAGATTTTACTTTGAGTTACATTGAAGAGTGTTAAAAAGAAAAGAAGACGATGCCAAAAACAGAAAGTGGAGGAGAGAAAAAAGCAGCACAATCAAAGCAGATAATAATTTTGAGGAATTTTTAGAGTCATTCTTTGTACATAAAGAAAAAATAAGAGAGAGCGAGAGAGAGCGAGAGAGAGAGAGAGAGAGAGAGAGAGAGAGAGAGAAAGAGAGAGAGAGAGAGAGAGAGAGAGAGAGAGAGAGAGAGAGAGAGAGAGAGAGAGAGAGAGAGAGAGAGAGAGAGAGAGAGAGAGAGAGAGAGAGAGAGAGAGAGAGAGAGAGAGAGAGAGAGAGAGAGAGAGAGAGAGAGAGAGAGAGAGAGAGAGATGGAAAGAGAATATCCCGTATGACAGCACTGAAAGTGATGTCAGCGATCCTAATAACATTAGCATGTAACGAGGTCGATGACATCACAATGAGCCCCTCAATCAATCACATCCCACTGATCTCTAATGGAAATCTGATTGGATTGCATAATCGGCAGAAGTTACCCAAATTCTATAAATGTATAAATGTAAATGCTACAGTAAAAACGAATTGGTTTACTGTACTTTTTTTTTTTTACGTAAATTTAACAGGATATGTTTTACAGTAATTTTTTTGCTTGTTTTGAATTAGAAAAATGTCAGATTGATATTAATGGTACTATAGTATTCAGAACGTTGGGTGAAGTAATGTATTTTAATGAAAATAATGTTGCAATGCAAAACAAATGTACTTAAAGGAATCTTTAAGCAAAAAAACATATATATAGAAATATATATATATATATATATATTTTTTTTTTTAGGGGTCAAAAATAGATCAGACATGTTTTGTGAGATTAACTACGGCCATGTGGGCCGAGACACTCACTGTGGAAAAATAAAGCGTCATCGGATTGTGTCATCAGGCCTGAAATAGTCTTTCCTGAGAGGATTTTCTGATACATCTCAAGAAGTTGGAGTGTAATAAATGAGAGTATTATATTCAGCTCCACAAAAACAGCACAAGGACTGACCTCATCTAAGAAGTTCTGCTGAGGAGCAGAAGTTATGATGGGATTGATCTATAAAAGTTTCATTCTCATTCTTTTCACTCTGTCTTTTACTTTTTCAAACTCCTTTAAAGCCAGAAGTTAAGAGGCTTATGAAATGAAAATGAAAGTTCATTGAGCATAAATGTATAACACAGTGAGTCACTGATTTTGACGTAATGTTCTCAGAGAAGATCTGCAAGACATTTCAGCCAAATAGGATGAACCCGCGCACGGATCTGACAGCCCCTGATGTCATATATGATTAAATTAACTTCACATTTCAGGGATGGACTAAAATTACTCCGCAATACAAAACAGCGGCAGGATTTTCATGTCAAATGTAATCCTACTCGTTCTGTGGATTTGAGATCTAAAAAAAAAACAAAGCATGAGTGATTATTAAAGCTCCTTGGAAGCGACCCATACACATGGGTTACGCTGATTACATTACAAACTGTGTCACAAGAAAGGCAGCAGGTCCTTCTGAAAAGCCATTTCTGTTCTTCCACTGACACTGCCCCTGCTCTACGGGGTCATGTGGAGGAGCAGTGGAAGATTAAATCAAAACATGTACGGCAAATCTCAGGAAAATTGTAAATTTGGGAGGAATTTTTTTTTTCTCACAATGCAAAAAAAACATACATTTTAATAAAATATAATAAGATTTCCTACCCAAATTCTCATTTCTGTCATATTTTTTTAAATATTTTTTTAAATAAAATAAAATAAAATAAATAAAATAAATAAAATAAATAAAATAAATAAAATAAATAAAATAAATAAAATAAATAAAATAAATAAAATAAAATAAATAAAATAAATAAAATAAATAAAATAAATAAATAAAATAAAATAAATAAAATAAATAAAATAAATAAAATAAATTAAATTAAATTAAATTAAATTAAATTAAATTAAATTAAATTAAATTAAATTAAATTAAATTAAATTAAATAATGATTTATATGATTAAATATAAATTAAATGTATATTAAATATGATTTTGTTGTAAATTTTGACCTGCACTTTTTTTTTTATAGTTTAAGATTCGCCTTTTAAAGATGCTCAGTATGGTTGGGAATCGAAAATAATTTCCAATTCTGGAATCGATCAGGAATCAGATGCTTGTTATAAAATAAAAAAATTCGATTCCTCTTATCGATTCATTCGTGTGCATTTTAATGTGATTTTAAGCCACTCAAGCGCAAGAAGACTCACCTCTCATACAGTGTGCGATACTGAATTGAGTTCTCTTTCACGTCTTCTTGCGCTTGAATGGACAAAAACACTAAATTGTCAAAATATCCTTGTAAACACAGTTTTGTCTTAAGTGAACGTAAAAAGTTGAGAAAGCAAGCTCATGTGTAACAGTATATCGGATCCGTGCAGTTCTTAAAGTGACAGGACCTAATATTCCTGCTGAAGTCTGAGTAACTAACATTAATCAAACAGCAAAAGACAAAGAGAAAATTAACTCGTTCTTGACTGAATAACTTCTGTAACTATATTTGTAATGTATATTTTATTTATAAAGTGCAGAGTTATTTTACATTTGATTACAGTTTATATACCCTGAAAATCTTAAAACACTGTTTATTTCATTCGTATCCTTGTTCAGTTGTGTTCATTTGTGCGATTGCTAATTTGTTAATTACTGAGTGTTTACTTGTCTTTAGTAATGCTTTAAATTTCTATTAGTTAGGCTAGTTTTTCTGTGGTATTTTTAAACCATAGGCAGAAGTTACTTGTGTAAGTGTTGCTGATTTTTGTTCATGGCATTCAGCTGCAAAGAAATATTTTGCAAAAAGACTTAGAATAAATGTGAATGATATCTATTTTATTTAATTTTTTTACCTTATCGGAATCGAAACTAGGAATCAATAAGAATCGGAATCAGAATCTGTCAAATTCAAACGACACCCAACTCTAATGCTCAGTTACATGTAGTGCCCAAAAACACAGCAGTGACCCGGGTGGGTGGGTGCTAATGCTAATGCTAATGAGACCAGTCTGTCTGGGTCTGGGCGAGCACAGAAAACCAGAGCAGATTACAAGGATGTGACACAAAGAGACTGTGACGGTGACCCCCAAAAAGAGATTACAGAGAGAATGAGGTGACAGAGTAAAACACACAAAGAGCATAATGATCATAAAATCTGTTGCTCAATATATATATATATATATATATACACACTAAATGAAAAAATTATGTATAAAACATTATATATAGTTAAAACTATTTATGATGTTACATACAGAATTTTTTCATTTAGTAGTTATGCTTAACTTACCGACAAATATTTTCAGTTTTTACTCAGAAAATGTTTTTCTCACAAAGCAAAAAATAGTGCATTAATACTGATTTGAGTTCTCTTTTGCGTCTTCTTGCGCTTGAACGGACAAATACACAAAATTATGTCAAAATATCCTCATAAACTCAGTCGGTTTCGTCTTAAGAAGAAAGAAAAAACATGTGTAACAGTATATTGGATCCGCGCATTCTATATTCTTAATGTCTTTCTATTTAAGGAGTTTTAAGAAGAAAAAACAAACAAACAACTGAGACAAAGTTAATAAAACATAACCGAGAATACAGAGAAACTTCTCCACAATAAAAAATGTCCCTATGGGTGGTTGTGTGAGTTACAGAGAGCATTGACATTTCCCCAACCTGTTAACTCATCCTCCAGGCTCGTTCCCTGAGTGTGTGTGAGCCGTGAACATGAGGACGTGTGCTTGTTGTGGAGCTGCGGGAGACGGAGATTACAGGGAGAGCCACGCGTGCACACGCCGCCAGAAGAGGGGAGGACTCATTTGTTCCCATGGAGACAGTGCAGGGAAAGTCGGGACCTCCAATAGGGGCACATGCTGGGTGGGAACGTGCGGGAAGGGAGGGGAGAGTCTCTTCCAAAATCTGCCATCAGCAATATTACACGCGTGGTAGCGTCTCACAGTTTCCCCTCTAAGCATCCGTGATTATGTTAAGCCACTCTAACACATGAGAGAAAGACAAAGGCTGAACATGTGGCTCACTGTCAACTCCATAGAAATATCTCCACTGGTCATAGAGTCCAAATCCAGGTGCACATGCTAACACATTCTGGGTGTAACAACAACAAATCATATCCATAATTCAGTCTTGCAAATGGCATATACATTTCTGTGTAAAAAGTAATGAGAAATTGTACTTAGGTTAAAGTACAGATAGCAATAAAAATTTTACTCAATTAAAGGTACCTACCCAAAAATACTTGAAAGTATCCATATTTAATTGTACTTAAAAAATGTAATAAAAGTTTGCTAAGCTTTTTAAAACGACTTTTAAAAACAAGAGGCAGTAATATATTTTCTCATTTTAGTGTTTTTGATGAAAAAATGTCATACAGAAATCTGCCAAGAATCAAGCGTTCACCAATGGTATAAATTAAGTTAAATTAAACAAAAAATATTTTAAAATTTAAATTATTCAAAAAAATAATAATAATTTTTTATTTTTTTTATGAATAATTTATTACAATTATTAAAATTAAAATATAAAAATAATAAAAATAAAATCTATGAACAATGAATAAATAATTAAAATAATTAAAATTAAAATAATTAAAATTAAAGATAAATAAATAAAAGTAATTTTAAGAGTTTAAAAGTACAAAGTCAAATTAAGTATATGCAAAGACAGAACATGAAACCTTACACCCAGCATAAATCCCTACACGAATACTCTGAGAACACAGGAAATTTTGTATAAAATATCAAATGTAAAAAAACAACCCTCAAAACTACATACAATATCTTCAAAACTGAAAATAAGTGTATACTTGCTCACATGCGACCACATACTAGCATACCCTCGTTTCAAATTCCTCCCTGATTGATTTAGCAAGCAGTTATTTTTTTCACATTAAAGCTCTTCTATCTCTCTCCCTCTCCAGCAGACTCTGAGTAAATATCCATCAGTGCTGTAAAGATCAGCAATAAAGTCATTAGGCCAGTTAGCTGACAAGTAACCTCCCTGCAAGACGGTTATAAACACACCTCGCTAATGCTAACCTAATCAACAGCCATAAACACAATCTATGGCATCTATAAGCACCACAGGGCTCTGACTGCGCCGTAACCAGCGTCTAAAGCCCTTTAACTGGTTTAGGGTCTCAGATAATGACAGGCTAGGGAATGACAGGCACGGAGAGGAATGTGAGTGGACATGGAGAGTTAGGAAGTGTGGGACACTGCTATTAGAAGTGCAGTTCTCAAGTGCTGACATTAGCCATTTACTCGTGCAGATGTCAACACTAAAGGTAAAGACACCAGTCTTATAGATTACAGATTTCATGGAGCAAGTGCATCCTTATCTGACAATGACAACTAATAAAGATATGCGACTTGATTAAAATAAAAATGATAGAAAATGTCATAGAAAAGTAAGAAAATTAGATAAAAAGACAACAAACACAATGCATTAAAGGCTGCAAATGAGTGTGACTGTTGATTTCTGTTTGTTTGTTTGTTTTCTGATTGCATATTAGTTTGGAAAAGGACAAAGTATTTCAACATAAAAATATCATTACCCACCATGCCTTCAAACTGAATCGAGATTAATCACATCTAACATAAAAGTTTGTAAATATGTACTATATATTTGTGTGTGTGTGTGTGTGTGTGTGTGTGTGTGTGTGTGTGTGTGTGTGTGTGTGTGTGTGTGTGTGTGTGTGTCCAAATCCAAATTAGTCCAAAAAGCATGCACCATAACAATTTACTTAAATTAACTTTGTTTCATAGTTGCCAAAGTAACATACATTTCATCCAAATTAAAACCAATTAAAAATAATTAAAAATAAGTATTCTGATTTTTGAAAAAACAATGACAAAACACAACAAACTAGTGTTGACAAATCGATTAATCACATCTAACATAACAGGCTATTATATATATATATATACATATACTGTATATAAAGACACACACACACACTTATTATATATTTACAAAATTAGAAGTGATTAATGAGATAAACTTCTGTCCTCTTAGTTGTGGTATAACTTGTTAATGCTCTACTTAGCATGTGTTGCCATATGGATAATTAATTAGCAGTTCATTTGATGTCCATAGAGATCTCTCAGCTCGCTGAAGTCCAAAAGTTGTACACAATTATTAATTTAGGAATATAAACCAAATTCTATTTGCATACACAGTTTGCAGAGTGCCACACGTTTGACCCCCACGGTGAGGAGTAAAAACAGGCTTTATTCAACATTTGCTTATATTTCATAGTTCTGGAAATGTGCATTACTTCCAAATGCTCACACTAACATGAAAGTACCATTGTATTGCATTGTTTTTTGAACATGGAGTCTGCGAGCATAAAACAAACAAAAACCCCATCTGTACTACAGTAGTGCCATCGCATTTATTTGCCTTCGCATTTCTGATTATGATTCATTATTTTTCAATCTTACTCTGTTTCCTCTAAAATAAATAAGCACAATGTCCTGTTTATTTCTATGGAAGTATTCACCGCTAAACAAACACGTGCTTGTGGAGAACCGGCTTTGGTTCGCGTGAATATCAGCGGCTGCTGAAGATGAGGCAGTTCTGACTGTATAAATCTCAACACACGCAAACAAACCAATGAGTCCAGATCAAAGCGAGCCGTTCCTCAGTCTGTTTCAGCACTAACACTCTCATGCACTATGATTATATCATGCTCTGCTGGGATGTATTGCTGTGCTTGTGACATTTTGAGCATTAGACTTGAGAACGGCCAAAGGATTCTCCCAATTGGAGTCAGTTACGCGCCTTAAGGGAGGATCAAGAATATAATGCATGCATCAACGCACACAATACAACAGTTTCATGGGAATTTGCCTCAAATCAAAGTAGAAACAAGCATCGGCTTGAGGTGTGTGTGTGTGTGTGTGTGTGTGTGTGTGTGTGTGTGTGTCTACTATCAAACTATCTTTGTGAGGACCAGTTTGAGTTTTCGACCATTGGAGTGAGGACAAAGAGAGTAAAGTGAGGACATTTTGGCCGGTTTCTGAGAGCCCTTTAAAAGCCTGTTTGAGGGTCAAGACTTAAGGTTTATAGGGTTATAATGAGGTTAAGGGTCGGTTTAGGGTCAGGGTTCGGGTTAGGCACTTAGTTGTGATGGGTAAGGTTGGGGTAAGTGGCTAGAGATTGCATTGTGTCAATGAATGTCCTCATAAAGATAGATGTACAAGAAAGTGTGTGTTTGAGTGTGTGTGCGTGTGTGTCTCTCAGTGTGTGTGTGTGTGTGTGTGGGGGGGGGGGGGGGTGTTGATGGTGACGTCAAGATAAAAACTCCAAAAAAGCTTTTGTTCTGGTCAAGATGCCAAGACAAACTCAAGTTATTACATATATATACTGTATTTATATGCTAATGTATTAGCGTATGCTTGATTTGCATGGGAAGCTCTTTTCTTTGAATTATCCTGCCTCAACTTTTTGTTTCAATAGGAAATTCTGCTCCCGGCAGGGTCACCCGGCTAACAATCATGACATTTGCTGAGGACATTTCTAAAAGTCTGTTTACAGCACACATAGCCAGACTGAATAGCCCAAGTTTGCTAATATCAATAGTTAGGCTCATTGGACGGGGAAACAAACCACCAGTCAAAGATGTCGTATGTCATTAAAGGATCAGAACAACACAAGCAAAACTAAGACAATCCAGTGAGAAAACATTGTTTATGGAATTATAAGGCCTAAATGATTTATCTTAATCAGTTCTATTGCAGTTTGAGTTTCCAAAACATTTTGACAAGACATCGCATATCAAAATATCCAGTTGCTTGTCAAACAATGAGATATTTCCTGGAGTTTTGATTGCAAACCCAGCAGAGATTGTTGATAGTTTCACCTCACACACACACACTGACACACAAATCACAGTAACGTTTTACCACACAGATTGTTCTCGAGTGATCACATGACTCTGTGTGATGTGAAACCCGAGCCTCCGAGGCCAATGTTTGGAGCCAGTCAGGCGATCCCTTCTGCACTTGTTGAATTACGACCGAGATGAATTACGTGGGAAGGAAGAGATTTCAGGAGAAATGGCATAATCAGGAAGAGATCTCTCACTGTTTGTCATGCCCCGCCACAGGTACCTTGAAATCCATTTTCCGAGACAGACAGGTCGACGGCAGGGATCCTCGCACGCTGCCAACCTCTGTCTAAACATCTCAGGAATCATTAACTTACATCCGCATTTCCCAGAAGGAATTAGTTTATTAAGTAAAGGTCTGGCTAAAATATCACCACTACCTGGGCGCCAATGCAAGTATACTGTAGAGCCCATTAAAGTCAGAAACGACTGATTGACCGCTTCCCTCAAGCCAAAACTTAATCGAAGAAGTCAAGAAAGACTACAGCAGCTGTTAACCATTGACTATGGGATTCTAATGCAGGAAATTGAAGGGAGAATGGGATCAGGACAAAAAGCTGGACTTGAACTGCATGACTTACTGTAAATGTGCACCATATAGTGTCAATGTGTCAATATCACTGCTCTAACAAGCTATATATAACCCCTTGTTCAACTCAGTCAAGTTTTCTTTAATGCAACAACAGCAATTTAGTGAATAATCTGGACAGCGTTTCATAAAAGCATCGTCTCTACGATTAACTTTGGTCACGAGGATTTCATCTAGAAAGACCTATTTATACTGGGACAGAATCATGTGTGTGATCATATAAAAACATGTTTTCTCCTATGATCAAACTATTAAAGAATTATTGCACTAAACCGAAATACTCATTATATTTCGTAATATATCATATCTCATCATAAATACTCATACTCAACATATTAAATATTATCTGGGAAATATATTCCTAAATTTGTATTTTTTTATTAATACAGATTAATTTATTTTTATATTATATATATAACATATAATAGATAATAATAATAGATAAAATCCAAATATTAAAAATATATTTTTTAAATGACAATTTTTTTTATAATTATAATGTATTATATAAACATTTTTAAATACATAAAATAAAAATTAAAAACATTTTGGATATACATTTTAGTGCTCATTAACATCTTAAGTTAACATGTAAACCATCTAAGAATTATATATATTTATCATTAAATTTATAAAGAAAAAAATATTTCAAGTCAAGTCAAGTCATCTTCATTTATATATCGCTTTTAACAATGTAGATTGTTCCAAAGCAGCTTTACAGAGATAAACGTATAATTTAAGGCTTTATAGCAGTTCTTTAATAAAGTTATTTTCCAGCTAAAGTTAGTTTTGATTGATTTGCTTCCGTCGCAACGATCATTAGTTATTAACTTAGGGGCCGCTAACACGACATCATTCTCTCTACACAGACTTTAAACGCGAACCTGTGATAAACGCTGGCGTTCACATGAGCATTAAGAATTGGTTCTATAGTTATGTGCGTTTGAATATATGTGCGCAGGTTTGGAATTCCCTACAAATTCCCTATATGTATATATATATATACACACACACACACATAAATACAGTATATATATATTTCAGTGCTCATAACATTTTTAAGTTCTATAACATTTTAAATTTATATCAGTAATACAAATAAATACATTTTGTGTGTGTATATATAAAAGATATCGAAAATCATTTATAAAATCATATAAAGTTTCACAGTTTAAATCCCCCAGTTTAAAACCCACTGCTCTATGATAATAGAGATTGTTGTGATTGAACTAGGTCAAATGTTCACAGTAGAAGTGAATGGTGACCACAGGAGCCCTCCTCAACCCCTCATCAAACTGTAAGGTGCTTATTATTGTAATCCGCCCGCTGAGGGGCCGACGGGAGGATATCTGGAGCAATGGGCTGAGGTGGGTCACTGTTTTTGGGGGCAAGAGAGGCCCTTATATTCCCCACCCCATATCTGTTTATCGGTTTCGCTTGCAATCCTATTCTCAATCTTTCTGTGCCAGTTCCAGTCGTTGTTCTGGCCGGGACCCAATATCAACAGTATTACACACAAATCACACACCGAGGAAGCTTGTGTCGCCCTTCAGTCAAACAGTGTTTTAAGATATCAACTTGATGTGACTTGTTCACTCGATCAGTGGAAACATGCAAACGAAGTCAATGAATGAACAAATAAACAGGTAGTGAGGTAATGGGATTATGTAAAACCTGTACTGCACTTTCTAAGACTGGTTTCAATTACACTGTCACACCTCTTACACATGAACACACTTTCCAGACCTGATCAGGCCTTCGTAGATCAGATTAGACCCTCAGATTCCAGACCAGACCCAGCTGAGATCAGACGTGACAGACGACCCAGAGACCGGCAGGTTGAACTGCTCTGTTAACCCAACACATCAGCCATCTGTGCGGGACAGATGGGACCCCACGCCCCCCTTTAGCCCGAGGGGACTTTCAGTGGCATTCTCCCACACTTACACTCACACACTCTCGGTTATGAAAGGACGGGAGGACCGGGAAGACAGAAACATGAGAGGAGATGAAACAAGAGGTTTATTGGAAAAGGAGGGAAAATCAGGAGATTCCAAACAAAAGCGAGTTGTTTCATTATGTACTTATAAAAGTGCAAACTAACTTAGTTTCAGCTTGAAATAAATATCAAAATCATTAGACTGATTATTAAAGTCTTATTAAAGGTAAAGTGTGTAATTTCTGGCTGGTCAGGATTCTCAAACAGAACAATATTTTGTACTGATACTTTAGTTTAAGCGCTGACAAAAAGCCTTTTAAAGTGCCTCTATTATGCTTTTTCGAATATTGCCTTTTATGTCGTGTGTAATACAGTTGTTTGTGAATGTAAAAGGTCTGCAAAGTTTCAAAAGATCAAAGTGCAGATAAATAAAGTTACTTTTCCGAACTTTGGTTTATGACACGCGCTGTAAGCAGTCGACCAATCACAACAGACTGGGCCATCTGACCAATCAGAGCAGAGTAGACCAATCACAACAGACTGAGTCATTTGACCAATCAGAGTAAAGTAGACCAATCACAACAGACTGAGCCATCTGACCAATCAGAGCAGAGTAGACCAATCACAACAGACTGAGCCATCTGACCAATCAGAGCAGAGTAGACCAATCACAACAGACTGAGTCATTTGACCAATCAGAGTAAAGTAGACCAATCACAACAGACTGAGCCATCTGACCAATCAGAGCAGAGTAGACCAATCACAACAGACTGAGCCATCTGACCAATCAGAGCAGAGTAGACCAATCACAACAGACTGAGCCATCTGACCAATCAGAGCAGAGTAGACCAATCACAACAGACTGAGCCATCTGACCAATCAGAGCAGAGTCAACAGACTAGGCCATCTGACCAATCAGAGCAGAGTAGACCAATCACCACAGACTGAGTCATTTGACCAATCAGAGTAAAGTAGACCAATCACAACAGACTAGACCATCTGACCAATCACAGCAAAGTAGACCAATCACAACAGACTGGGCCATCTGACCAATCACAGCAGAGTAAACAAATCACAACAGCCTGGGCCGTCTGACCAATCACAGCAGAGTAGCTCTCTGAAATGAGGAGTTTAGAGAGACTGAATCCTTTATTGAACCGTTTCAGACACTGTGAGAGAAGAGCTGATGCTGTAATGTATATTATGAGAAAATGAAAGAGTTTTTTGACCTTGGATGCATGTAAACTTACTGTAGGAGACGTCAAAACAAAATTAGAAACCTTTAGGGGCACTTTAATGTCAAATAAATTGCAGGCTCCACCTTTAATGATTACTAAGTCATTAACTTTTGACCTGTGAACAGCTAAAACAGAGAAGTGCGTGATGAATGCAAATTATTATTAGCTCATTTATTCTTGTCTGTTTCATAACGGAAATGACAAACTGCCTGTAGAGTGAACCTTTCCTCTAGGATGACCTGAATGACTTTCTAATGTGAGCACACTGGCATCCCAGCCTTGACCCCCGCTGACCTCTACGAAGACTGACCAGGAAGACGAACTATCCCCTTAAAGGCACATCAGTTCCCAAACTTTACAGACTACCAGACTAAATAGACTCCATATTTAATCTAATCAGCCCACACATAAATGAGGCTATGAGAGATAAAACATAAAGTTTGTTCAATATGTCCAAACATACTGTACTTTATATGAACACATAAACAACACATTCAAGCTACTAAGTATCATTTATACTATTATAGTATGTATTTATATTTTAAATCATCTTTTATTTGTATATACCCAGGTTTAATTTTTATTTGAGTTTAAATCTTTTTTCTTTTTCTTTTTACACTATTTTTTAAATGTCTACATAGCTTTTTTATAGTAATTTTAGTACTACAACTAAAACTTAGTTTTAAAGCAGCACTCAGTAGCTTTGGGACTTCTTCGCTGTATTCTCGCTTTTTGCTCGCAGGTTTCTCTCTAGAGCTCCCCCCACAGCTTCGGAATAGATATTTGACAACACTGTTGTAAAAACTCGTTGGTGATTCTCAGACACCAGAGGCTATAGATCAACGACATCAAAGCAGATGGGACGTTCTTTAAAACGTCTTCTTCATTCGGGTTCGGACAGCGTGAGGGAGCGCAATAATGACAGCATTTTAGCAGATTTCTTTTGGCCGTAAAGCAATTGTTTACATCGCGAGACCTGATATCACGCGATACTTCCTGACGCAGCGGCCGGCGGCCCGCCGGCTCAAAGTTGCAAGTGCGTATTTTCCGCTCACGGGCACCAGGGGGGTGCGAAACGACCACCATTCAACCCGAAATAAGTAATATAACCATTCCAATGACTCCGAAGCTGTTCAGTTAAGGTAAAAAAAGTTACTTAGTTCACCTTTAACTCAGTTAGTCTGCCAAGGCAATATTTCAAACAATTTAGAAGATTTTATTTTTTATTTTTTCATCTAATATTTATATTTTATTTTATTTTATTACAGGTATTGTTTAATGACCAACTATTTTCTTTAAGGTTTTCTAATGTCATGGTAGAGCAACAGTTCGAAAAGAAAAGTTAGTTAAAGTAAGTTAAACTGTTAACATGTGTATAGATAATAACTACATTTTAGTTTCTAAATTCTATGGCACAGACAAAGTGCCATAAAACGGTCAGTAACGGCATCACACACACAGATGCATTTTAACTGTTTCATCAGCTAAACGATCAAACAAGGTGAAATACAGCATCTCTACTGTTGAAGATGAGTTCTGGTGTGTGAAAACAGCTAATCTTTATAAATCCCTTTCGCTTTATTAATGAATGTGTTTCCACCCTCCGTCCCTGGGAATAAACAACCCAAATCCCCCTGAGACATGTCCCAAACGTCAGGCCTCACACGCCTCTCTCCTCAGGCCGCCAGCTGCTCGACCGCTCCACACACACACAGAGAGAGAGAGAGAGGCTGGAGACGGTTGCAACATCAAACCTGCTTTGAATTAAACTTGCACAATCACACGCTCCTCTCCAGCCCCCTTTTGTTTAGGGATGCCTGTCCTGCCAACTCTCCTTCTAAACTCACAACAACACGAGCCGTCTGTGGTGCTGCGAGTCGAGGGGTTTTCCTACAGCCGTCTGGCTAGTGCTGGAAACGGACTCAGAAGTGTGTGAGAATTTGCTGAGGAGTCAGTGTGTGGGTTTATTTAGTCGTAATTTAGGGACAATATTATTCCCAGAAGTTAGATACGCCTAACAAAACCTCCCTATGGGAACATCTGGGAACAGTGGCGTAGGTTTCATTAGAGAACACGTCGCCCACGAGATGTTAACCGTAAGCAAAATGCATGTGTGTGTTTGCGAGTAAGGCTCACTAATTCTCATTTATGTTCTGATCTCAAACATCTCATTTACAGTTATTGTAATATACCTTAATGTATAAACGTAACCATTTACTTTTATCTGGACAATGTTTGAAACTTGAATTGCTATTGTTATACTTCTCATGTAAGATGACTCACTTTACTCTGTATTCCTCATTTGTAAGCTAAATGAATAAATATAAATGTTGAATTTATACCATAATACCAGAGTATCTACAGTAACTTATGTTCTATACAAAAGCAACAATGAAACAATTAGATGTAACATTAATTCAACATTATTATGTTTAACACCTGAGAATGTAACGTTACTTCCTGTAAAGAAAAATTATAATGGTACGAATTTTTAGTCACTTTTTGAATTTACACCATGCAAATTTAGTTCATTCCTATTCAAAAACAACAATGAAACAGAATGTGTTACTTTTTATTAGAAGTAACTGTATAGCAACATATTATTTTTTAGAACTTACAACATAACACCTGAGAAAGTAACACATTACTTCCTCTAAAAATCAACAAAGCCACACATTTTAAATTTTAATAGAAGTAACTATAACGTAACGGTAACACTTTACAATAAGGGTTCATTTGTTAACATTAGCTAACATGAACTAACAATGAACAATACGTCTAAAGCATTTATCAACCTTAGTTAATGTTACATTTACTAATACATTATGTTAGTTAAGGCATTAACTAATGAATGAGACATTATTGTAAAGTGTTACCAACATAACTTTCTAGTTATGTATTACTTCCCATAAAAATTAACAATTTATTTATGTACCAATATGTAACTTACCTTTTGGATTAACACAATATCACTCAACTAATTGTTAGCTGCTAGTTTTACTGCTACTTAAAATGACGGTAAGTAGATTTACATGTACTTAAAAAAATTATTTCAGTCAGCCTAAAACAATAATTCATCATTTAAAATGTCATCAATTACTTAAAATGCTTCAACAGTTCAGCGACTATGCAAAAACCTGCTCAATAAGATGCATTTCAATGTACTTATTGTAATCTGTATCATTTTGTTTAAAAGTAAAGTCATCCAACATTGCACATCACCGACTTTGTTCCTAACCTAAAATAGTCCGTTTAACTCAAATAAAAAATAAACAATTTTCACACAGAGAGACTCACAGAGTGTCTCTCCTGAACACAGCTGATGTTGTCTGCTAAAACAGTAAAACAACGGCTCTAGCCTGTGACATAACATGCACACACACACACACACACACAAACACACAGACAAATATATACACACTCTCTCACACACGTTTTCCCGAAAGTGAGTCAGCAGGGCTTCACTTTTTCCAAGAACAATATCAGAGCCCCGAAAAACAAAGGCAGCAGAAGCCACAAAACAGAGTCAGGTCTCTGGCGGCTCAGACTGGGTGTAACAGTGTAATAGTGAAAGCGCAACTAGCCGGTACGTCTGGATACGTACCGTGGCCATGTTTTATCAAAACATAAAAGCAACATTCCCGTAGGAATTAAGATTTCTCTCAGATGAGCAGCCAAAGCTAGATACCATCAACTGGGATGCTTACACTGCCTTACACACTCTCTCTCTCTCTCTCTCTCTCTCTCTCTCTCTGACACATACGTATGTTCATCTGTTTATCTGACTGTGGTAACACTGTTTATTTTGGCCAAGTGCTATATGTGCGTAGCATTACCGCTGGAGTGTGTGTGACTGCATTGTCTGTGTGTAGCAGCTATACACCTAAACGTAACGGCCACCTCCACATTATTGTGTTCAGACCATTCATGCCTTCTGAGTGAATCTAATCCCAGCATAACAACCAGGCCGTGAGCTCTATAGCTTGCATGACTAGTGGAGAAGTTCTCATTCATTCCTGTGTCTGTGTGAGCGCACATGAATAGCACACAGCTGAAAGCGCTACGTCACTCTCCTCTGACAGGTTTGCCTCTAACTATAGAAGTTAGCAACACCATGAAGCTAAACACAAACTCCTCATGTCACGCCACTCGTGTCCTGTGTCACATCCTTCATACTGTAGTCGGCTTCTGGAAATGGTTGTCAAAATAATAAAGGAATGTTGTTATGCTATACTGTTGATGATGTCAGAAAAGTATTTGATTCCTCCCTCAGTTTATGAAAAATAAAAACGAGTTTACTGTAAAGCGCTAATAATGGAAGTCAAACAACATCTCATTTAAAAGATCTAAAACTCAAGCTATTTGTGCCAATTTTATAATGCAAATGCAAAATTCTATCCATCTATCTATCTATCTATCTATCTATCTATCTATCTATCTATCTATCTATCTATCTATCTATCTATCTATCTATCTATCTATCTATCTATCAATCCATCCATCCATCTATCTATCTACCCATCCATCTACCCATCCATCTACCCATCTATCTATCTATCTATCTATCTATCTATCTATCTATCTATCTATCTATCTATCTATCTATCTATCTATCAATCCATCCATCCATCCATCTATCTACCATCCATCTACCATCCATCTACCATCTATCTATCTATCTATCTATCTATCTATCTATCTATCTATCTATCTATCTATCTATCTATCTATCTATCTATCTATCTATATATCTATCTATCTATCCATCCATCCATCTATCTACCCATCCATCTACCCATCCATCTACCCATCTATCTATCTATCTATCTATCTATCTATCTATCTATCTATCTATCTATCTATCTATCTATCTATCTATCTATCTATCTATCTATCAATCCATCCATCCATCTATCTATCTACCATCCATCTACCCATCCATCTACCCATCTATCTATCTATCTATCTATCTATCTATCTATCCATCCATCCATCCATCTACCAATCTATCCATCCATCCATCCATCCATCTACCCATCTATCCATCCATCGATCTACCCATCTATCCATCGATCTACCCATCCATCCATCCATCCATCCATCCATCCATCCATCCATCCATCCATCCATCCATCCATCCATCTATCTATCCATCTATCTATCTATCTATCTATCTATCTATCTATCTATCTACCCATCCATCCATCCATCCATCCATCCATCCATCCATCCATCCATCTATGTCTGTCTGTCTGTCTGTCTGTCTGTCCGTCCGTCCGTCCTTCCTTCTTTCTTTCTTTCTTTCTTTCTTTCTTTCTTTCTTTCTTTCTTTCTTTCTTTCTTTCTTTCTTTCTTTCTTTCTTTCTTTCTTTCTTTCTTTCTTTCTTTCTTTCTTTCTTTCAGTCTGTCTGTCTGTCTATCTGTCAAACCCTTTTTAAAACCTTCAAACAAGTTATGTAGCTACAGTTTTTCTAGCTACAGTTATGCGAATTTTAACACATTTAAATTCTACTTAATATTCATATTCATGTTTGCTACCTCAATTCAAATTAAGGAATTGAATCGGATAATGAAAGGCATTCTCAATTAAATTCTGAATGTCACACAACCCTACAACACATAAAAAAACATGTGACATCAAACTCACCAATCGTCTAACAGTGTACAACTCAAGAACATGTACAACTTGCAAGTCATTAGAAACAGTCTAAAAACTCTTAGCGAGTTGTTATCCGCTCACTAATGAGCACAAGCTAGCAGGCATGACCAATAATGCCTTTGAGATTCATTCAGACTTGTAATCACTCTCCTCATGTGAAAGCCTCCAGACAAGATGTTCTAAAGGCAAGGATAATACTGGGACTGCACACTGTTTCAGTCAAGCCAAAATCAAGACTTATGTATTCATAACTGTATTGTGCATATGTGTGTGTGTGAGCGAGAGAGAGAGAAAGAGAACCACACGCTCTGATCCTCAGTGGAGCCCAAAGTCTTGCTTCTCGTGCCAAACTGGCTCATGGGAGTCATTCTGAACAATGTGCTGAGAGCTACAATGCCAATGAGTGATTTTACCGACTCTGCGCTGCTTTTCAAGAATCATATTCTACTTTATTTTCAACATACTTAAAGTTATAGTTCACCCAAAAATAATTGACTAATGTAACAATATATTGTGTCACAAAATATCAAAAACCAAAATGCAATGATGTGTATCGGGGATAGGGCAATATGTATCATGTAGAGTTTACAATTTAAATTTAGAATGAAATATTGCAATGGCGCATCAAATATAGTAAACCCAGAAGATTACACAATTGAGCTTCTATATTTATTAAATAAAAAATAAGATACATTTAATAAATTACCATATTTAAAACTTTTTAAATGTATGTAGTCAGGGACAGAGTGCAAGCATGTGTCTAACATAATTTTGTATTTTTAGTTAAGCGAATTATGAATACACCAAGTCCATACAACCATATTCAAGTCCTGATGCAATACCAAATTTAATATTTTAATGAACAGTACTGTTTAAACATGTCTTAGAAGTTATAGTTAACAAAACTTACCATTTTAATTCTATTTTGGCTTAAAATATTGTGAGATCACTATCTTGTATCAACCCGAATTGTGACATTCGTCTCACTCGGCGGCCATCTTTAAAATGCCTCTCAGGCAGCAAGTCATGCAAGTTCAGCTCTTATCTCTTTGAATGGGGAAACATCAAATTCTCCAAACCATGTTTACCAAGCTTACCATTACATTTCATATTTGAAATTCCAGCAATGAAGTCTGACAACAACTGTCTCATAAATATTGTTTCTAAACGCTCAAATCATGACAAAAAACTGCATTTTTCAGGCTCATGTGTAGTCATAAGCACATGTCTCAGAACACTGACTTTTTCAATAAGAACCAGGAGCTTCTAACAGCAGTTGCAGTGATGCAATGACTTCACGAATGGGCGATTGGCTCATTTATTTAGAAGGCGGGACTTATTCCTCCATATTGCACGTTGCACTTTCTCCCATTCACAGTAATATGAGTGCCCTGTCTTTGTATCTAAAGCCTTTGGTGTTTTGTTACACCCATATCAATTGATCACTCACATGTTGTTCCAAACCTGCATGACTTTCTTTCTTCTGTGGAATACACACACAAAGATATGTTGGTGGCCCAACAACATTTGGACTTACTGGCATTCATATAAGGACAAATAAACTTTGGATTTGATTTGTTATTGCATGCAAGATATGCAATCAGATAGCTTGATTTAATTCTCTTCAGACTGTTGCTTCATCATGACAATAGATGATTTGACAGACAAAACTGACAAAACTCAGCAAAGACTGAGAATGGATTAGTTTTACGATCTCTTTATGAACTTTTTGAAGCATCAAAATGGTAGTTGAGTAGCTGTCAATGGGGGGACATAAATCTCTCATTTGCATATCTTTATTTGTGTTTGAAAGATGAATGAAAGTCTTACGGGTTTGAAACGACATGAGGGTGAGTGATAAATGGTCAGAAATTTCATTTTTGGGTGAACTATCCCTTTAAAGCTGCATTCAGTGCCAGGGACTTTGTCGCTGCGTGTCACTACGAAAGCAATTCGGTCGAATGCGTTTTCGACGACCTCTGGAAGTGGTCGAAAGTGGACAAGCTCAAAACGTTTACGCCTGTATTTAGCGTCGTCCACTAGTGATCCGATCGACCAAAACATCTTCACCCGAAAGCACACAGCTCAATTTGTGGAGCGCCATGCAGAGACAACGTGAGCTTTGACTACAGGACATCTTCTTGTGGTATCCCATCCATAACAGTTCCCGCCTGTCAAGTCAAGTCAAGTCAAGTTTATTTGTATAGCGCTTTTCACAATACAGATTGTATCAAAGCAGCTTCACAGTATTCAATTAAAATAATACAACAAAGTTTGTTTCAAGAGGAATTTATTGATTGATAAAATTAAATTCAATATCCCCAAAATATCCCCAACTGAGCAAGCCAAAGGCAACAGTGGCAAGGAACCGAAAAACTCCATCAAGTGACCTAATGGTGTCCTAAAACTCCATCAGGTGACCTAATGGAGAAAAAAAAACCTTGGGAGAACCCAGGCTCAGTCGGGGGCCAGTTCTCCTCTGGCATGTCCTACGAAAGCCATCAAAATGAATGAACTAGATTAAAAAAACGGCAATGATCTAACTCATCCCAAAGCATTCCATATATTAAAAACTGATATCCAGCTGTCCTCCTCTGCGCGGATCAAATAGAATCCACATGTCCGACCAATCAAATTAAACGAAACGCTGCGTCTTCCTTTCATATTGGATTATGACAGTGGCCTGTTTCTGTCTGTCTTCCACTAAAAATACACAACACATGTAACTATTTTAGTTGTGTTTATACTGTCCCTTATGTGGAACTACGACGATTTTTGGTTTCCAGAAACATATCCAAGCTACGTTCCAAAGTTTGAGAAACCAGAAAAAACGAGAGAGAGAGAGAGAGAGAGAGAGAGAGAGAGTGTGTGAGAGAAAGAGAAGCAAAAACCCTGTTAACGTCATGTTTAGTTGGCGAACTCCCCGGGGTTTTGTACGACCACATTTGATGACTCTAATAGAGTATTAATGGTCTGGGATAAAATGGAATACATGTTGGTTGTAGTCGTTTTGTTTTCCCTCCCTTCTTCTCCTCTTCCTTTGATCTTTGCTGTTTTCCTAATAGTGGGAGAGCTCATAGAGCAGACTCGACTCAATATTGAGTCCTGGGGATCCGCTTTCCAAGACCTGGCTGGGATACTCAGCAACAAACACAAACTAGATAGTATTAGTTTTGAAATGTAGGCATGCTCTATTATTTATAACACAAAGATTCCTATCAAGTCCACTTGTATGATCTATGAAAACTGTCAAGTCACCTTTATTTATACAATGCTTTATACAATGCAGGTTGTTTCAAAGCAGCTTCACAGTAATAAACACGAAAATAACAGAATCAATGACGCAAACTTCAGATGTGAGACCAATTCAAATTTGGCAGTAAAACAGCTCTAAGAAGACAATAGCGTCATTATTCAGTGTTGATTCAGTTCAGTTCAATAACTGTGTAAAGTTGATCAGTTATGAAATTAGTTAAATTCAGATAAGCAGAAGACAATAGTGTCTTTATTCACTTTGAGTCAGTTCAATGTTGATTCAATGTGTCAGTTGTTGCAAAATTCAACTAATTCGATTCAGATATAAAGCAGAATAGCGTCATCCAGCTTAATTCAGTTCTGTTCTCGTTCTCATTCGATAGTGTCAGTGCAGTCAGTCCTGAGCTCATTAACATATGACAACAAACATATCATATTATAAAATGTTATTGAATGAATGTTCAGTGAGAGAAGAAACTATCATAAAAACAATTGTGCCAGTTTTGTGAAGAAAAATAAATAAATACAAGACGCAATATTTATACAAATGACTTAGAACTGATTTGAATCTGATTTGACTTGAACTTTTGTTCATCATATTCTCTGGAAATAGAGAGATCGAGGAATAGTTCACCAAAAAAAAGGTCATACTCCATATAACATACTTAATGACTTATATTTTGGTCTGTACTTTACACAAAGCAAACATATGTCTTCAGAAGACTTGGAATACCAAGTTCTGTCATGAAACTCTAAATGGCGCCGGCTGATGGGTCCTTAAAGCAAGTTCACTTTCTCATTGGATATTTTTCAGTGTATTTAAAGAAATAGTTAAGTTACACTTTATTTCAATGCTCCACCAGACATTTTACTCACTATCAATAACTTTGCAACTACATGTCAACTACTAGTCATTATAAGTATTGCTAAATCTTTATTCTGATGCTCATTCTACTGACAACAAGTAACTTTGCAACTACAAGTCAACTTATACTAACCCTACCCTTACTTCAGTCTAATACAGTCTACTAATACTCTAATGAGAGTTAGTTGATATTTAGATACTTGAAGTTACTTATAGTTGGTAGAATGTCGATAGAAAGTGTAACTATTCCTTTAATTCCAAATTTAACTGAAGAACATCCAATGAGAAAGTGAACTTTGCGGTTATCGGGACGCCAGATGCTTGTGTTGTGGGAAACTCCGAGGCCTCGAGGGGAACTTTGGGAAGTTACATCATGTCATCCCATCATCCAACATGAGAACAAATAAAGCAACGAGAAACAGAATAAGACTATGTGTATGTTTGTGTATGTGTGAGAGCGATCCATCAGCGGATGGCTCATTACGCTCCAAATTCACCACCAGCTCCAGGAGGGTGTGAAAGCGAAGGAGCGAGACAGACAGAGGAGGACAGAAATCCCCAGTTTAGCTTCATAGATGATCCGTGATATTAGTATGTGTCTCGGATATCTCGGGAAGTTCCCATATGATTACTGCACACAGATGTAAGTGTGTGTGTATGTGTCAAGCATTGCATGACTGTTCTCCAGTTTCATATTCAAAAATCCACCATATCACTGCATGAATCAAAAGATTGTCCAGAATAGCATGCTAGTTCGCGTTCGTGCATGTGTGATTTCAACGCACACATCGCTGAAACGCTGCGACCGTTCACCCCTGATTCTGTCCCGTATCATGTTGCACATAACACATCATCATGAGCATCAGTGCAAAAAAGACTGACAGGAAGTGGACATACAGACAGAGGCTAATGCATTTATAATGAGGGGTTGTTCTGGTGCCACAGCCACAGAAGGAATGACAGAATCGGAAAAAGAGAAATGGGGCATTGAATGTAAAGCTAAAGAGAGAGCAAATGTTTCATAGAATGCACAAAAAAATCTTAATCTTGGAAAACTGTTTTGCAATGTAGGAATTTGGCATACTGTGTAGACTTCTTTGTAAATGCAATCTGTGTAAAAAAAAAAAGATCTCATCCCAAAAAATGTCATAAATATGAACTGGTCAAAAGTTACAGGAAGCCTGAACTATGCTGGCACACAGAGAGGCTTAAAGGCACAGTAGCAACACACACAAAAAAACTTGTTTAAAGGATCAGAGAGACTAGAATATGGCCATTAAAAACTAAATTATGGCTTTTTGGTGCAAGAAACCTTGGCTAACACTATCAATGGACTTCAGGGCCAAAATGTAACATTACACTGGTAGAATATGAGAGTGAGGAAGATTAAAAAACACAATGTGAAGTTATTGAAAAATGCATGAATTTAGCTTACTCTCACATCTTACGTTTTCTCTCTTTCTCTTATTTGATCTAAAGCAGTAAAATCAGAAGAAGGCAGAAAATCCCTCCTCTTGTTGGCAGGAGTTTGACACTCGACACTGTCATTCAGAACACAGAGAGAGTGAAGAGGGTCCTGCTGATGACAGACGGTCTTACAACATTCATCACTGTTTATAAGGGCGGCAATTTGGGACAAAAGCCTGTGTGTGAGTGTGTGTGTGTGTGTGTCTATGTGTGTGTGTCTCTGTGTGTGTGTCTCTGTGTGTGTGTGTGTGTGTGTGTGTGTGTGTGTGTGTGTGTGTGTGTGTGTGTGTGTGTGTGTGTGTGTGTGTGTGTGTGTGTGTGTGTGTGTGTTGTATCAGAAATAATTGTAGGCAGAATATATATATATATATATATATATATATATATATATATACTTATTTAAGTATTCATATTTTGGGGAAAATTCTCATGAAAATTTGATGAGCATTTATTACAGAAAATATATTTGTAAAATTTTCATTTAATTTAAATAATGAATATGAATAACAACAACAATAATACATATGTTGCATTTAAATGTGCTAGCTTTAAAATAAATGTAATGCAATAATTTCAATTAATAATATTTATTATAAATAATATAATAATAAAACATATATAGAAATATATAATAATAATAATAATAATAATCTGATACAGACCAATAATTTTTATTTATTTAAAACAATTATCTGGACAGGAGCATTTCCATTAATGTATTACAGAAATAGGAGTGAATTATGCTTGTCATGAAAATAATGTCAAAATGCAAAAAAACATAATAGTCCTAAAACACGCTTCATTTTCTACATGCATCGTGAGACTCACTCTGCGGCGATCGCCTGCCCATTACAGGGTAAAGTAATCTAAGCGCATATGTGTGTATGGAAAGGAGAATCCACTGGTGTGGTCTGGCATCAGTTTGAGTGGAAACAAGTCAGTTTGAAGCAGTGGAATCGTCTGGAAGGATCTCAGACATCCTGCACACACATTTAACTGTCGGGCCGATTACAGAACCAAAACCAACACCACCAACAGCGGCCAGAGTGACATTCATTCAGGAAACAGTTCTGTTCCCCCTCAACAGGAACGTGAACGCGATAGGGTCAAAAGGTGCTTGTGGCACATATTCACACACAACACGTGGGGTCAAAAGGTGAGAGAAAGCGTGCTAGATCTCATAGGCTGAACAAACAGCGCTGCAGATAATCCGACAACAGAGGAAAGACTGAAAGAGAGAGAGGGAAAAAAACAGGAATGTTGTTGTGGCTCAGACTAGCAGGCAGCCAGCATTTATTCATATGGGCCGACTCATGAGGGATGCCTGAGACAGCACGGTAAAAAATGTACACCGCCTGTCAAAGCCGTGACTGACCACAGACTGTCCGGTCGCTGATCTGCTGGAGTTTTGAGATACCGCAGACCAGCGGAGAACCGCAAATCTTTCAGGCCCTTCTGTGAACCGTGAGACCAGGCCCAGCCCACAAACCATGAGTCCAGGCCCCGCCCACAAACCATGAGTCCAGGCCCCGCCCACAAACCATGAGTCCAGGCCCCGCCCACAAACCATGAGTCTAGGCCCGCCTACAAACCATGAGTCCAGGCCCCGCCCACAAACCTTAAGTCCAGGCCCAGCCCACAACCCATGAGTCCAGGCCCCGCCCACAAACCATGAGTCCAGGCCCCACCCACAAACTATGAGTCCAGGCCCCGCCCACAAACCATGAGTCCAGGCCAAGCCTACAAACCATGAGTCCAGGCCCCGCCCACAAACCATGAGTCCAGGCCCCGCCCACAAACCATGAGTCCAGGCCCCGCCCACAAGCAGTGACATCATACACAACTGTTTTTATATATAGGCGAAACAATGTCCCTGCTGGAGACAGACAGTGATGTTTTTAGGAATTTTTACAGAAGGATTTTACAGAAGGACTGTGATGTATATGTGCTCCATCTAAAATGTTTCCAATCTAATTCTTTTTTCTTTTGCATGCAAAAGTCTCATACTGCACCTACTTGAGAAGCAACAAATACATACGATTTTAAAACTTGTTGTCCAGAAAATATACTTCTTTACTATACATTTTTTTCTTTTTATGTGCAAAAGTAACTGTAAGGGTCTCTGTACTGTATCTGTCTATCTGTGTAAAACCATAGTATTTGCATCTTACATCTAAGAAGTGTAAAAACAAATAGACAATTCAACGACAATATAATAATGGTGTAAGATTTCAGGGACCGAATGCAATGTCACAAATTTTCTGAAGAAATTTCACTGAAGCTCTGGCAGTTCAACCGAGTGCTTTCCCTCCCTCTTTTTTCTGCTCACTTCCACAGGTGTTGTTTTTCGGCCTCGGAACTGGTTTGCTCATAAAAATGATTTATAAAGGCGAGCTTTTAACTCGGATGAATAAAGGGAGTTCGCTTTATTCCAGAGACCCACTTACTGGCACCATGGGCTGGGTTACGGGTCGTGAGGGCCCACATGGTTTAGTGGGATTTGAGACTTTTAAAAAGGACATATTCCACACTTTTGTAGCATTTTATGCTTTTAAGACAACTTATATTGTTAGTAGTCAAGGTTTCTTACTCCAGTTCTTTGGTTTGCGGGTCTTAGCTGGTTTAGCTGGACAGCCAGGTAGTTCTTAAGCATAAACGGCTGCTCAAAATTCCCCTAAGAACAGCTTAGGCTGGTTTAAGTACATTTTTCATTAGAATTAGAAATAAACAGGTAATTTATATTTAAACAGTCGTGATGCAGAGTAAACACAGGGTCGCTGTGTCAACGGTTCGACTCTTCTAAAGAACTGATTTATCATGTAATGACATCAGAGAGATATTCTGGGCTGGAAGCATGTGTGTGTGTTTTATCAGATGCACATTATTAACACTGGTGGGTTGGTTGGTTGGTTGGTTGGTTGGTCGCCCTCAGCAAAGTACTCTGGAAATTGAAATTCCTTGTAGCTCTTAAATCCTTTCCCTCCCTCTTTCCTGCACTCTCGTTCCTGATGACAGGCCTCTCTGGCTGCGCTTTCCAGCACTTATTCCAAGGAAATGTAAAATGGAAAGTTTTACCGTGGCATTATGTGAGTGTTTTCTCTTTTAAAGTGTCTTCTCTTCTGACTGTATCCAGCGAGCAGGGCAGGGTTATGCTCTGTGTTTTCTCTGTGTAATACGGTTACATAACGTCTCTCACAGTTATGGGAGGATTGTGAGAGGGAGACAAAGCCGAACATCAGGGAGGAGCTGTTGGATTCGGGTCGGAGTCACAGTGCAGTTTGAAGGCCCTTTGAAGACGAGAGTCAGCGGGACGTGGAGAAAGAGACGAGGGCTCCAGGAGAGTGTGTGGAGCGCAGGAGGGTCTGAGGGCTTTATGAGAATAATCTGCTTTAGACGTTTCTCAGCGCTGCCATGGAGAGACAGACTCCACTGAAAGCATGAGACACCAGATATTCATGAGACTAACGTGGGAACTAAAGGACTTTTATATCAAGTGTAACTTTTTGAAAAGAAGAGACAAGACAAGTTGAGTCGAGAAGTGACTAGAAGAGATAAAAAAGATGAGACTAGATGAGATGAGATGAGTTGATAAGAGAATAAACGAGTAGAGAAGAGACGAGACGAGATGAAACGAGAAGAGAAGAGAGGAGAAGAGACCAGCCGAGAAGTGACTAGGGATAAGAGAAAAAAAAAGAGGAGAAGAGATGAGATGAGAAGAGCAGAGAAGAGAATAAACGAGTAGAGACGAGACAAGGTGAAACGAGAAGAGACGAGCCGAGAAGTGAGAAGAGAAATAAAAAAAGAGATGAGAAGAGCAGAGAAGAGAAGAGAATAAACAAGTAGAGACGAGACAAGATGAAACAAGAAGAGATGAGCCGAGAAGTGAGAAGAGAAAGAAAAAAAAGATGAGATGAGATGAGATGAGATGAGATGAGATGAGAAGAGTAGAGAAGAGAAGAGAAGAGAATAAACGAGTAGAGAAGAGATGAGACAAGATGAAACGAGAAGAGAAGATAGAAGAAGAGAGGAGAAGAGACAAGCCGAGAAGTGACTAGGGATAAGAGACAAAAAAGATGAGGAGATGAGATGAGATGAGATGAGATGAGATGAGAAGAGCAGAGAAGAGAATAAACGAGTAGAGACGAGACAAGATGAAACGAGAAGAGACGAGCCGAGAAATGAGAAGAGAAAAAATAAATTAAAAAGATGAGATGAGAAGAGTAGAGAATAAACGAGTAGAGATGAGACGAATAGTGACTAGAGATAAGAGAAAGAGACGAGATGAGTAGAGAAGAGAATAACCGAGACGAGATAAAAAGAAAAGAGGAGAGATGCATTTTTATGAGATGACAAAAAATGAGACAAATTAGATGAGTAACTTGTAAACTTATAAGTAATTCTATAAGTGGACTTAACACTACGACATTGCAGAACATGGACACTTTAAAGTGTAGAAACCCACTGAGCTGTATTGAGAGTAACGCAGAGAGTCCTGCTGTGAAGACATTAAACACATGTAGAGTAATTAGAGGTTTGCTGGAGGTCTCCGAAAGACAGACGACACAGTCTGAGTTATGAGCAGCAGCGTTCATAATGACACGTCTGAGGACGCACCCCTCATTTTCATCAATCTAATCACAGAGAAGAGCATGTGTGTGTGTGTGAGTGTGTGTGGGGCGGGCAGATCTAACAGCACGGTGAGCCGGAGGAATGTCTTTGATGTCACGGATGGAGTATGCAGGGCAAAGTCATAACAGTCATTTTTCAGAGGGAAAATTACACAGGGGCTCCATGGACATCAACCCCTGAACAACAGCATGAAGTCAGTCCAAGCGGATCCCCAGCTTTCTGCGACAGCACTGCCCTGAGAGATTAACCATCAGGAGATGAGCTGTCATCATCACAAAAACACACACTGAAACAACACAAAAGCAGCGACAAAAATACCTGGCAGCACTGAAAGGCATTCCAGAGCCCGGAGTGTCACTTCTAATCCACAGATATTTCACACTTGAAGCTCTTGTGTTGGAGGAATGATCATAACACTCATGGATCACATTACCTAACATAACACCAAAACGTACAGAGGTGATTGTCTCTTGCAATTATAGATTGTCATTGTGATTTGAACAGTATTACACTTTAGCATGCAACTCATCAACAAACTCCAGAGCAACAACATTAAAAACGACTTATCCATAAATAAAGATGCTAACGCATGCTCAGAATACCGTAGCCGCTGCTTAACTGTACAGTGACATGCAAACAGACTCTTCAAACTCCCTATTATACACATAACTGTACAGCAACATGCTAACAACCACTTAAAACACTTTAAAAACGATTCAACCATACATAAAGATGATAACGACCACTTAGAAAACCTTAGAGGCTGCATAACTGCATACAGTGATATGCTAACTCTAGGAACCAACATGCTAACAAACACTAAAAACTCACTAGCAACCTCATAACTATTCAGCAACATACTAACAACCACTTAAAACACTTTAAAAATGATTCAACCATACATAAAGATGATAACGACCACTTAGAAAACCTTAGCAGCTGCATAACTGCATACAGTGACATGCTAACTCTAGGAACCAACATGCTAACAAACACTAAAAACTCACTAGCAACCTCATAACTATACATCAACATACCAACAACTGTTAAAAACATCATGGGAAACACTTAATCTAGAAAATCACTTAGCAACTGCATGCATATCGTTCTGTTTAATTCCACTTGTGAACAGATCAAGATGCAATTATGTGTTTGTTTGTTTGCTTGTGTGTGAAGGTGTGTTCTTCGCTATTGTGCTGCTAAGGTGTGTGAAGACAGAAGAGTTGACAGCTCAGGAAGTCACCAATTACAGATTCCTTTCACAGCACACGTTACATTCCCTGTCGGCCTTACAGGACTCGTAACTACATGTGTGAACGTCTGCACTGATTACACGTATTGTAATTTAAATGGTTAAAGGGTGAGTGAGTGGACATAAAATGACTATATAACATGTGCAAGTGCAAGTGAGATTTAGCTTGGATTTCAGGGAATAACGACTTAAATTTCAGTCTTTTCCTCACACAAACCCATCATATGGCACTATATGATGTGTAATATTAAGGAGAAGTTATATGGTGTATTTTGCAATGCTTTTTGGTCATTTTTGGAGCCTGACAGGCCCTGGTCAACATTCACTTTGTCTGTATGGAAAAGAACACCCGTTACAGGAGTATTACATCTCCTTTTGTGTTCCATAGACGAAAGAGAATGACATGAGGGTGAGTAAATGATGACAGAACTCTAATTTTTGAGTGAACTGTCCCTTTAAGACATTTCAGCACCTGTGTGTGTGTGTGTGAGAGAGAGAGAGAGAGGAGAGAAAGGCACCTGGGTGACCTCCATTGTGAAGAAACACACCCTTACAACAACAAACAGGTGTTGAGTTTCCGGCCCTCAGTGTCGGATCGCACAGGTCAGGAAATGGGTGTTCGTCTTCGGTTCTGCGTAAATCAGAGCATTCATGCACAGGACGGATGATTCACTGTTTATTACTTATGGAGATGTGCAATTACAGAGATTACGGGATTAGGACGGAGATCTGCCTGTCTCGAGGTGTGTGTGTGTGTGTGTGTGTGTGTGTGTGTGTGTGTTGTATTAACTTAGATCATGGGTGAGGGCAGCCTGATTACTTTTGCGACACACAAACTCAAGCTGAGAGATGCTGTCCTGGGATTTCATTGGCATTTTTCATGCGATCATTGGAAAACAATCAATAAGAGAAATGCAGAGGACATTTTGCGATTCTTTTCTGAAATGCTAAAGGAGAAACGGGAGATTACTGTCTCCATTTAATCTCATTGCTGTCGAAGGAAACACAATTGAGATGTTAAAGAGTAAATCAGCATGAACAAAGAGATCTCATTTATGACTGTCCCACGGGAATAGACTCCAAACAAATCACAGAGTAGTCTGAGAGGTCATGACCTTTTCTTGTCTCGTCTTTCAAAAGCTCTCACTCCCTTTCACACTCCACCACTAGAATGGCAACTCAAGATTCACACAGAAATTCACAAAATCTAGATTTTTTTATATACATATACAAAGCTAATTACAATTAATTTCATTTGAACTATAATCTTATGTTCACAATGATTTTGCCGGTGAAATAAAATTAAGAAACATTGTGAATGTCATTATTATGATTTTAATTTGAACATGACACAAATTTTAAGCAAATACAACATCATATACGCTACATCAAATAATCCCAAATATATTGTATATAATACATCAAAATATAATTTTTTTCAGATTTTTTCGGCCAAACCCTACTCTAAAATATTCCACGTCACACACACAGACGTCTTTTTTTTTCATGTTTTATGGGGAATATGCATAGACATAATGATTTCTATACTGTTCAAAGTGTATATTCTATCCCCTACCCCCAAACAAAACCACACACACACAGAACCTCACATACACACACACACACACACACAAACTTTGTTCAAGCTCTAAAAAGTCTCAAAGTGTAAATACTCCCAAATCCTCCCTTTAACCTTCGACCTCTCCCTCTTTCCCTGTCATACCGCTCATCACTCTCGGTTTGGAAATGGATTCAGCTTCCCTGAGGTGTAAAAAGTGTTTTCCTGTAAGTCAGCTGGATTTAAAACTCTTGATATTACTGAACAACCCACTGAAACCACATCAAACGGACAGCCGCTTCCCTTAAAAGACCAAAACCATCCAACTGGAGACCGCCGATGACTTTGGGTTCACCGTGTGTGTGTGTGTGTGTGTGTGAGACACAGCCAGTAACCGCCAGTCTATGATTCATCTCTTACCAAAGAAACTTTGAAAAAATCCTACTTGGATTAATTTTAGCACTTAATTTCAGTGCAATTAAAACAAGACGTACTAATCATTTTCGGATTCATTTCTTCCTGCAGCAGACATGAAGTGTCTTTTTGACACCTGTTTTTAGCTGAACATTGTATGACCTCAGCCCTGAGAGACGTACATGAAAAAAAAAAAAAACTATGTCGGTGCATCAGGCCTGTCTGCAGACACATTCTCATACTCATAAAAGAGACCTTTGATTTCCAGCTATAATTAACAACCATATTTTATCAGCTCACAGTCGTCCAGACCTGCATGAGGCTTTTAACAGAGAGATAAAGTGTCACCGAGAGAATGTGCATTAGAGTTCTGAGTTGATATTGCATGCTAAGAGGCTTGATAACATTGTAGCATCTGGATAGAGTCAAATTGTAGTTGGTTGGTAGTAGACCTTCTTACTGAGAGTTGCGAACTGACTTCTATAGGAATGGTGCATCACAAGGACAAAGCAACACTCTGTCATGTGACCAAAACCCGAATCTTTCATTGCATTTGCCAAATGAAAATTTCTAGGTCTACCTTTTTCATAACCTAAAAACAGATTTTGAGCTTTCTTATCCATTAAACCTCAACAGAAATGCCCTTAAGACCAGGCAAGCATATGTACATTACTCAGCCTATCTGTGACCAAACTCACCCTGATACAGCTAGTACTGACAAATCTTTAAGATTAAACCCAATCAAAAAACCTCAAACTGCTTTCTATACAATTATTATACAATGCTTTTTAAGCAAGTAGACCCAAATGCACTGATTCGCTAACATCTGACTCAAAGATGAGTGAATGTGTATAAACACAAGCAAAAAATGAGTTACATTAAAATTAAAACAAAGTGAGGCAAGAACAAATCAGTCGGTCAAATTATTTATTATTTTCTGAACTAAATCAAATGATTAATTAAAAAGGTCTTAAAATTAAAACAAAGTTGAACAAAAAAATAGAACATAAATGGTTTCAGACGACTTGGAATAAAGTGCATTCTTAAGGGCCGTACACACCGGGACGAATATCGGCGCGCGTTATTCGCCAGCGTTTTTCAACGCGTTTTTTGTGTTCACACCCAAGCGATTTTCGCTGACGATGAGCCGAGTGAACATGCAAATTCATTCCCTGACATTAGATGGCGCTTAATGTAAAACAGAAATACAATACCACTCCATAACAGTCTATACTCTGCAATACCACTCCATAACAGTATACTCTGCAATACCACTCCATAACAGTTCTCTTTTATCAAGATTTTTGTAGTCGCTGTCGCGTTTGTCATCTAGTTCTTTATGTTCCGACACCAACGAGACCAGCAGCTCTACATTCATCTTGCCTTGCATCTTCCTCGTCTTATTTCTACCCGGCAGTGTCTGTCTATGGGCAGTGTATACGCTACTTGGCGTATATCTTCTTCGCTGTTACGTATGTGTCCTCGGCAAGACCGTTTTGTGTTTGAGCGCCCCCAAGTTGTGTTTTACAGTAACTTCAGAAGCTCCAGACACGTGAGCAAAAGCGGCAATCTCATTGGTCGGATAGTTTTTGACGCGGCACGTCAAACCAAAAAAACGAACCCGAGGCGTTTAAAAAAAAATCACGCTTTTACGCGTGGCGTTTTTCGCGTCGGTGTGCACACTCACATTGGCGCCCTTTGTTTAGTCACGAGGCGTTAATCGTCGGCGAATATCGCGCGCGAAATTCGTCCCGGTGTGTACGGGCCTTTATGCGCACTTTTTGTGTATTTTTGACCCAGTCCTCCTGAAAAGACTATTGCAGAATATTCTTCACAAATTCACCACAGAGAAAAGAAAGTCATATGGGTTTAGAACCACATTAAGCTAAGTAAATAATAACTGAATTTTCATTTTGGCAGCACTGTACCTTTAAGAGGTTTAAAGTATGTAAGTTAAGAAAAAGTCGAGGGCTGCATCCGAAATCACAAACTTCCCTACTATATAGTAGGCGAAAAACAGTAG